>OY992876.1:15662391-15894983 GCA_963921405.1 Cepaea hortensis
AACGGATATTAATCCTTATGTTATCTCCCCATATATGGTCGCATTCTGTGTAACTTCCTAACTTAAAGTCTGTGAAGTCAAAGCCCGAAGGCTGGTATGCAGTTTCTCGGAGAATGCCACTTCATCTTATATCTAGTTTTTTTACTGTTTATAAATGTAGTCGTTGAGAAATAAATGTGATAGTTTCCCCTTGACTACCACATTTAGATAAGGATTTTTCGTTCTTCTTTTTCTTTGTTTCCTTTGCATATAGCTGCAATATTGTCTGTTGTTTAAACGTAACTCTTTTCTTGAGCCCAAACAGTGGTTCATAAAGTTAAGCTTCCATTGCTGTCTCTTTAGGCCAGAAGTTTACCTTGATAGATCGTAATTTGGGCAGTCTTGGAGTATGTGATCTGCTGTCTGCGACGCCGATACACATCTGCACGTGGTGGACTTATCTATCTTAAATTTTGTATACATGTGGTCGCATAATTGATTGTGTACCGTTCAGAAGCACAGAATAATGACATTTTCTAGTCTGTCCATAATATTCTATAAATATTCTATAGTGTATAGTTTTTTTTTCTATTTTTGGACACTTGTTAGGGCAACTGCCAACCTCGGCCAACCCTTTATGCTAAGCTGCCACTGACATATATTTAACCAGAGCAGCATGCTCACGTCTCCCTGGTCTAGGAGTCACACGACTTTCTCCGTAATCCCGTATACTCTCGTGAGTAAGTTGACGTTTGTGAGAATCTCTCCGCGTCTGTAACTTATGGGGTATGTGAGCCGGTCGCTCAGAAAGCAATTTCCAAACTACTGAGTGTAATCTTGCCAAGAAATCAACAATCAGCTGAAAGATGCTGATGTTAACAGCGACGTCCTGTAAAGGATATTCTTCTTCTTCTTCTTCAGCGTTCCGAGCCATTGAGGTTCTTTGCTGCAAATACAATCCGTCTCCATTCGTCTCACTGGTGGACCTTCTCTTGCCAGTCGTTGATTCCAAGTGCTTGTAGGTAAAGCATATCTAAAGTTGTTTTGTAAATTTGTAAAGGATATGCAAACCAAAAACAAAACAAAAAAAAGCATGCTCACGCTTTTATCCGAGACAACCCGGCATGGGATCCACTAGCCATGGATCAAGGCGCGGAGGGGATATAAAATACTAACGTTGTTTATTTTGTAACACAAAATAGATAAATAAACAAAACTCAGTTTAAGATAACTCGAGTGTCTACCCAGGGTCTAGATGCACGCGATAAATTTCTCGACTTAGCGTTTTTTTTTCGCTCACTCTCTTTGAACTCAAGCGTAGTCCATAAAAACTACTTCTAGTGCACTAGAATGAAATTTGCGCGTGGATTAGCTTTCCATATTACCAGTGTCTCTCGCCATCAGACGAACCTACACAGACTTCTGAGGTACTTGTAATTTATGTCTCCAAGTCAAGGAAGAGAAGTCAACATTTTAGTCCAACTGATCGGTGTCGGGGATGAATCTGCAATCTTAGCATCAGCAAACCGGACCCGGACGTTTAAGAGCGAGAGCTTGTATCCATTCGGCCAAGCTGACCCCCAAATAGTTTGTTAAATTACAACATGTAGCTCACACTTGTGTGCAAACTTGAAACACGGACAAACATGTAGATAACATATTGCTCATACTGTTGTGCGAACGTAAAATACGGTCAAACAAGTAGACAAGCCGACTCACTTTGATGACAACAAACATGCGTTTTCTCAGAAAAAGACATAGAATTCATGGATAGACAGGAAAAACAAATGAGTTTGTCCTACAAACATAAGATGACAGTCGTGGAATTAACTAGAGAAATTAGAAGATAACAATCAAGAATTCTTGGATATGACAAGAGGAGAAGTACATTTGAAAACACAAGGACAACTGGCAGACTTGATGGGACGGTGGCAAGATGAAGTCTTACTTGGGTGGTTTGATCACATGACATGATCAAGACAAGGAGACAGACAGAACCCAGACTCTGTAGATCTCACGAGATGGCGAATCGTATGGGAGATTACACTTATCGACATGATAATCTTGTTAGTGGGTTAACTGGTTCATGTGTGTGAAAGAAGCAAAGTGAACAAGCGAGATAGAGGTGAGAGATAGAGATATTGAGGAGAGAGAGAGGGAATGAGAGAGAGAAAAAAGAGAGACGAGCGAGAGAGGCATGTAGAGACAGATAGAGGAGAGTGAGGGAGAGGATAATGAGAGGTCGGGGAGAGAGAAGAGTGAGAGAGAGCAGAGACTGTGAGAGAGATGAGAAAGACGGGAATGTAAGAGAGCGGAGAGTGGGTGAGGGGAATGAAACAGAACGAGGACTGAGAGAGAGGAGAGATTCATTTATATATATATATATATATATATATATATATATATATATATACATATATATATATATATATATATATATATATATATCTCATCTCATCTCATCATGTTCCTCTTGTACCTTGCGGTGTCGAGGTGAAGTATAAACTTCGTGAGAGTGCCCGGTTATGGGCTTCGTATATCGACATTCCCATGGATTCTGTTATTCCCTCCGTCCAGCGTTTACGTGGTCGGCCTCTTCCTCTGTTTCCATCTGGTCTGTACGTCATTGCCTGTTGTGGCATGCTGTTGACTGGTAGCCTACTTGCATGGCCAAACCATTTGACTTGCTGCTTTCTAATAAAATCTAGAGCAGCTTTAACCCCCACTTTAGTCCTGATTTCTTCATTTCTGATCTTATCTCTTCTTGATACGTTGAGTATTCTTCTCAGGAACCTCATTTCTGTTGTTGTGATTTTTCTTTTCTCTTTTTCTGTCATTGTCCAGGTTTGGCATTGGTAGCACAGAGTTGGTAGGAAGATTGTGTTGTAAAGTGCTTTCTTAGTAGTTATTGATACATGTTTGTTCTTTAGTATTGGTGCCATTTGTCCAATGAGTAGATTTGCCTTATTGCACCTATTTTCGATCTCGTCTTCTGATCTGCCATTTGATGATATTATACTTCCTAGGTACTTGAAGCTCTTTACTTGTTTCAAGGGATGTTCGTTTAGGTGAATTGTTGCTGTTTGTTCTTCTTTAGTTATAGTCATTACCTCTGTTTTGCTTGTGCTAATTTTCATGTTATGTTCCCTACACATTTCGTTTAGACTATTCATGTGGTCTTGTAATTCAGCTTCTGATTTTGCTATTAGTGCTTGGTCGTCCGCAAACAGGAGTTCTCTAATGGTTAGATTTGCAGATGGTTCTTCTTCTGTGTTCTCGTCATGCGGTATTCTTGCTGTCTCTGCTTGGCTGGTTTCTTTACATATGTTGTCTATATATGTTATGAACAAGAGAGGGGACAGGACACAACCTTGTCGTACTCCAGATCTTATGGTGAAGGGTTCTGAGTGTCCTCCAGTTGCTCTCACTATGCATTCACTGTTGTCGTATAAACTTCTACATAGGTTTGTTAGATGTGTGCTCACTCCATATTGTTTAAGGATTTCCCACAGCTTGTTTCTATCTACCCTATCAAATGCCTTTTCTTGGTCAACAAAGGCTAAGTAGAGTGTTTCATTGAATTCAATTGATTTTTCTATAAGTTGTCTAAGAGCAAAAATGGCGTCTGTGCATCCTTTGTTTTTCCTAAATCCAAGCTGCGTTTCGCTTAGCTGGGGTTCTAAAGTAGTTCGTAATCTTTTTTCAAGAATTTTGCAAAATATTTTCCCAGTATGACTCAACAGTGAAATGCCTCTGTATTGTGTGCAATCTCTTTTGCTGCCTTTGTTTTTCCAAATTGGGATAATTATGGCGTTTCCCCAGTCTCGTGGTGTCTGTTGTTCTACCCAAACATGGTTGAATAGTCTATGTAGCCAAGCTGTTCCTACTTCCCTTGCTGCTTTAATTAGTTCATTTGGTATTTCATCCTGTCCTGGTGATTTGTTCAATGGGGCTAATCTGATGGCTTCTATAATTTCTTCTTTTAGTATGTCTGGTCAGTCCGTTTATACTTCTTAGTTTTTCTACGAGCAGTATGAAGATCCCCTGCCGGCTTGCTAGGCCAGTCGCAGGTTTAGGACACTAATCTGACCACAGGGAGTCCATCCCCTATGGCGAGCCATAGCCCCGTTAGCCCATGACCTCGCGGTCATGGTTGCCCGGTCTGCACCACGTGGAGGTGGGGGTTGACTTGTGTAGTCTGCGGGTCATCGGCAGGCTACTAATTTTCGCTCTTCACCCCTCCTGGGAGAGGCTAGCCGATCCTAACCCTGCTGGCTGCAGGGCCAGGCGCATTCCACACCTTACAGACCCTTACAGATATATATATATATACATACATACATATACATACACATATATATACATATACATATACATATACATACATACATATATATATGTATGTATGTGTGTAGGGATGTATTTGATGCGTTCGATAACGGTCCATCCGATTGAGATGAAATTTTCTACGTGTATTCTTTTCATTCCCGTGCAGCCAACTGTCATAGTTTGTTAGTGTACAATCAGCTATTTACTTACTAAAATGTAATGTTTAAATGTACATTATCATTTATATATAGTGAGGGGACTTAACTTAAGAAAAGTTATTTCAAGGGGCATAACTTTTAATAGCATTGCTATATATTTTATGTATAGATTGTTGCATTGTTTTCAAAGATTTATAAACTCTTTGTCTACAGTTATTTACAGGCATATGAGTTATAATAAATAATGATATAATCTTTAAGGCATTTTCAAAGTTTTCATAAAAATAATGCATCTATTTCAATAGTGAAAATTTTCTAACTCATCTTTTTATGTTTAAAGAAGTTATCTACAGTCATGTATGTGATTAAAAACAGTTTTCATTGAAAATAATGGATGGTGTGTGGAAGGACATTCTTAAGTTAATTTTTTTTTGTTATATGAATTTAATGAGACGCTCCCTGCCAGGAGCTGGGCGAAGCCCCGCCGGGTCAGATAGATAGACAGACAGATAGTCGGGAACGGGAGCTTATATGACTACTTATATGAATTAAATGAGATGCTCCCCACCAGGGACTGGGTGAAGCCGGGCCGGGACAGACAGACAGACAGACAGACAGACAGACAGACAGACAGACAGACAGACAGACAGACAGACAGACAGACAGACAGACAGATAGACAGATAGATAGATAGATAGATAGATAGATAGATAGATAGATAGATAGATAGATAGATAGATAGATAGATAGATAGATAGATAGATAGATAGATAGATAGATAGATAGATAGATAGATAGATAGATAGATAGATAGATAGATAGATAGATAGATAGATAGATAGATAGATAGATAGATAGATAGATAGATAGATAGATAGATAGATAGATAGATAGATAGATAGATAGATAGATAGATAGATAGATAGATAGATAGATAGATAGATAGATAGATAGATAGATAGATAGATAGATAGATAGATAGATAGATAGATAGATAGATAGATAGATAGATAGATAGATAGATAGATAGATAGATAGATAGATAGATAGATAGATAGATAGATAGATAGATAGATAGATAGATAGATAGATAGATAGATAGATAGATAGATAGATAGATAGATAGATAGATAGATAGATAGATAGATAGATAGATAGATAGATAGATAGATAGATAGATAGATAGATAGATAGATAGATAGATAGATAGATAGATAGATAGATAGATAGATAGATAGATAGATAGATCCCCGCCAGGGGCTGGGCTAAGCCGGATATATATATATATATTTTCTTCTTCTTCAGCGTTCCGAGCCATTGAGGTTCTATGCTGCAAATACAATCCGTCTCCATTCGTCTCTCTGGTTGACCTTCTCCTGCCAGTCGTTGATTCCAAGTGCTTGTAGGTCTGTATATATATTATCTTTCCACCGTCTTCTTGGTCTACCTCGGGGTCTACGGTCATTTATTTCCTGAGTGTAAGCGAGTTTTGTTTCCCTATTATCTTCCATTCTTTCTATATGCCCCAGCCATTGTAGTCTATTAGCCTTCATGATACCAGTGATTAGCGGGGACTTAAACAGATCATAAATGTCTTTGTTACTTCTTCTTTTCCACTCTCCACTTTGTGTATATCTAATGGGTCCAAAGATGCGTCTTAAAACTTTGTTCTCAAGGGTTTGTAACAAGGCTTCGTCTCCTTTAGTTGAACTCCAGGTTTCAGAGCCATACAGCACAACTGGTCTAATCAGTGTTTTGTATATTGTGATCTTGGTGTTACGAGATAGAGCATTTGATTTTAGCAGATGTTGTAGTGCATAGTATATCTTATTTCCAGAGTTGATTCTAGCTTGTATTTTTTCCCTTATTATGTTGTACATATATAGACGATCAAGCACTAATAGCAAAATCAGAAGCTGAATTACAAGACCACATGAATAGTCTAAACCAGGGGTCACCAAACTTTTTTCCCGGCGGGCCGGATAACTGAAAAAATGACGAGCGCGGGCCACATACTCATTCTGTACAATACTTCCGCCGATCTCCGTGGCGAAGGTATTACGGACGCGGTTCGTAGTCCCGTATACCCGCGTTCGAAACACAGATACGTGCGATTTGTCAGCAGACCGCATTGCGCTGGTATTTTACGCTATGGTATGGGTACGGGTCGTTCAGAAAACAATGGCAAACTACTGAACTTAAACTTGTCAAGACATCAACAACAGCAAATAATGCTGGTGTTGACTGCAAACGTCCTGTGAAGGATATGCGACTAACGATAACAACACTTGCAAGTCAGAATGAACGCTCTGGGGAAAAAAGACGAATAACTATGTTAATCATGGGTGAATGTCGTGCAATGCACACAAAAAGCAAAGACAACCAACATATTTATTTACTACAAAAGGTTATTAAAGAAGGTGATGTTAGCAACAAAGATAGTTACATCAGACCTAGTGTGCACATAACCGAATCTCACAATCTAAGCAGCAAAACAGGTTAGTGAGATTTGTGAAGTTGATATTTGGCTTTCAAGATTTCATCCATGTTTGGTTTGGAATTGCAGCATCCAATCTAGAGAATTGCTTTCAAATGTTCATCGGTCAATCTCGTTCGATCTATTGATTTCACATATTTAATTTTTGAAAATGTTTGCTCACAGACATAAGTTGTTCCAAACACTGATACCATTTTTTATATCATATCCTTTACAGGACATCGCTGTCAACATCAGCATCTTTCAGCTGATTGTTGATTTCCTGGCAAGATTATGCCCAGTAGTTTGCCATTGCTTTCTGAACAACCGGCTCACATACTCAGTAAGTTACCGACGCGGAGAGAACCACTACCAATTGTCGCTCACATCACGTTACTTGCGAGAGTATACGGGATTACGGAGAAATTCGTGTAAACTCTAGACCAGGGAGACCAGCACTGATGCCATACCTGCGGCAGATTGCTTCAGTTTCGGAAACTCAACATCAGCTAAGCAGCTGTAAAATTCAACAAGTTTTCCTTCTCTGTGCTTCTCTTTCAACAAGTCATTTGCTTGCAAATCAGTGAGCTTCAACTGTAGTTCAAATGGCACATCATCAAGGTTACAATCATACAGATTCTGGAACAGAAGAATGTCACTTTCAATTCTGTCAAGATCTGAAAATCTCTCCAAACAAATGCTTCTTCAAGTCACGGATAATTTTTTTTTTCGGAAAATCGATTTTGACATCTTCGGCGATTGTAGCGTAAAATTCTTTGAAACAGTGAAAATGAGAAACGTTTTCTCCTTCCAGTTCTATTACACACAATGACAGCTTTCTCCGAAATTCTTTTGATGTTTCTGTAGAGATCACAGACGAGATTATACTTTCCCTGAAGTTTCAAATTCAGATCATTCATGTTTGATGTGATGTCGACCTAAAATGACAACTTTGACAGCCAAGTAGGATATGGCAGCTGTGGGTCAGCTCTATTGTTTTCAGTGAGGAAAACATCTTATTTCGTTTCGTAGCTTGTAAAAACGAAGCAGGACTTGACCGCAGCTGAGCCACACTCACTGATGTGTGATAAGGCAAGTCACAGAAGTCAGAATCAATTTCTTCAAGAAACGCCTTTAACTGACGGTAGTTGAGTTCATATCCCCGAATGAAGTTCACAGCAGAAACGACTGGTTTCAGTACACAAGAAATGTCTAAGTCTTTCCCCCACAGAGTGCTTGCTGATGTATGATGCAGTGTATGAACAGAGCGCACGGAATTTGCAAATTTTCCAACTGAGTCCTGATTTGTACCATCAGACTCTTCCTCACTCCAGCCATGTTTTTTTTCTCCATCAAAGCTGATTCCACTGAAGGTTATACTTTTTGCACTTCCATTAAAATGTCTTTTCCTGTTGTTCCATGCATGCTGCAAACGGATGCCAACTCTTCCGTTATCTGAAAGTCCAAATTGACACCACAAATGAACACGAGAAGTTGTGACGTACTCGACAGATCAGTAGACTCATACAGCGCCAGAGAATACCACAACACGTTCCTAGTTTTCTCGCGTATCTGTAGCACTATGTTCTCTCCAAGTTCTTCTGTTCTTCACACAACTGAACTTGCCGTAAGGCCGATAGTTCCAAACAAATCGGCTTTGTCAGACACAAGTCATTTGCTGCTTCCATAATACACTCTTTGATAAAGTAGCCATCAGTAAACTGTTTTCCTCGTTCTGCCATCTTATACACAATTTTGTAGCTCGTAAGAGTGACAGATTCATTTTCAGCAAACTTTCTCGTGAAGAGAATTTTTTGTAATTCAAAACCACGTTTCATGGACTCATAATTCTCAGAGTGTAACTTTCCAGAAAACTTTCAATACGTTGATGTTTTGTTTCGTAGTGACACCGAAGATTGTAGTGTAATCTTTCAGTATGGCAACACTTTACCTGCATATTACGCAACTTGTTTTCCGGTCCTTTGTTTCCACACAGAAGTACTCTACTCCCCATTCATCATTGAAAACGCGACACTCGCCGTCCACTTTTCCTGTCTTAGTAGCCATAATGAAGGGTGAAGTACACGGAATCTGAAAATGAAAAAGGCATTGAATTAGAAACATAATTAAAATCCTATTGACACACAAGAAAATCAGGGGATTAGGGGTCACTGGTGAAGCTACGGCTCACCATAGGTACATATACAGTTTATAGTACTTATGGTAATAGAATATATCTCATAATAAGGTTTGTAAAATATATAAATAGGGCCAGCCTAAATAAACAGCCTAGAGCAGAGTTTTTCAGCAGGTGGTTCCGAGAGTGGCAGCAAGGGGTTCCGTGGAAACAGACCGAAATCGCCTAAATGCAACATTTCTGCCCATCTGGTTTGTTACATAAAATAGGACAGACACTTGGATCATCGCACAGTGTTCCTTGAGCAACGTAAACATTTGCGTAGGGATCTGCTCCAGCAGAAAGACTGAAAAACACTGGCCTAGAGACCAACTCGATTAACACCTTGACCGGGGAATTCTTTTGAGCTGGGGCTAATATTTTCGTAATATCACGAGGATTCTATGGCATTTTTATGCAATGGCAGCTACTTTATTGCCTTTATTCACACTTGTAGTTCACTTACCTATCACTGTCAAACATAAAATCCTTGTTACATATCCATAAAATGGATGACTGGCAATAATAACTAAGTATTTCTGGAACATTGGAATTGTGTTGGCAGCCGGACGCATCTGGGGTAGGGAAAGATGTGTGTGTGTTTGTTTGTGTGTGTATGTGTGTGTTTGTGTGTTTTGTGTGTTTGTGTGTTTTGTGTGTTTTGTGTATGTGTGTTTGTGTGTGTGTGTGTATGTGTGTGTGTGTGTGTGTGTGTGTGTGTGTGTGTGTGTGTGTGTGTGTGTGTGTGTGTGTGTGTGTGTGTGTGTGTGTGTGTGTGTGTGTGTTTTGCTATGGAAGCCATGGAAATGTCAGAGGGTAGGCGGCGCTTGAACGAGCCGGGGAAGGACTCGGGATGGTGCGAAATAAGTAAACATTACAATAAACAAGAACATCTAGATACAATAATTTATAACTGACAATTGTAAATGTAAGACACATAGAAGCCAGGAAGTCTCCGCACGTGTGAATCAATCAATCAATCAGGTTCCGTCTCCACAATGAAGGTTGGCTACAATGGATCTCTAACACTGTCTCTCGCCTTGACTGTACATTATATCAGGCTGATGTTCGTCCATCTCTTGATGTTATCTTCCCACTTGTATCGTTGTCTACCTCTTGCTTGCTTGCCCTCAACCTTGCCCTCCAGTATGGTTTTTATAAGTTTCATGTCTTTTAACGTGGCCGAAATATTTCACTTGCCTCCTCTGTATTTCTTTCATCAACTCTTTCTTCATTCCCAGTTTTTCTAGAACCTCTGCATTTGATTGTTTTGTTTCCACGAAATACGACATATTCATCTGTATATCTACATATCCAGGGCCTCCATGCGACTTTCTAGTTGCCTGTTCAAAGTCCAAGCTTCCACGCCATACAGTAGTGTTGAATATACGTAGCATTTGACAATTATCATTTTTAATGCGCTGTTAATTTCTCTAGATGTTAAAACTGATCTTGTGTGGAGATCACCTATTATTCTAAACATAATATTGACATTTAAATTATATCACAACGCCTCGAGTTCCATACGTTATATCAAGCATTTTCGAGTACCGTCTGTGGGCTGGATGAAATTACGTCGCGGGCCGGATTCGGCCCACGGGCCGTAGTTTGGTGACCCCTGGTCTAAACGAAATGAGTAGGGAACATAAAATGAAAATTAGCACAAGCAAAACAGAGAACATAACTAAAGAAGAAAACACAACAGCAATTCACCTAAACGAACATCCCTTGAAACAAGTAAAGAGCTTCATGTACCTAGGAAGTATAATATCATCAAATGGCAGATCAGAAGACGAGATCGAAAATAGGTGCAATAAGGCAAATGAACTCATTGGACAAATGCAAAATACTGGACAATACAAATTGGACAATACTAAAGAACAAACATGTATCAATAACTACTAAGAAAGCACTTTACAACACAATATTTCTACTAACTCTATGCTACCAATTCCAAACCTGGACAATGACAGAAAAAGAGAAAAGAAAATTCACAACAGAAATGAGATTCCTAAGAAGAATACTCAAGAAATCAGGACTAAAATAGGGGTTATAGCAGCACCAGATTTTATTAGAAAGCAGCAAGTCGAATGGTTTGGCCATGCAAGTAGGTTACTATTCAACAGCATACCACAACAAGCAATGATGTGCAGGCCAGAAAGAAACAGAGGAAGAGGCCGACCACGCAAACGTTGGACGGAGGGAATAGCAGAGTTCATGGGAATACCGATACATGAAGCCCATAATCGGGCACTCTCCCACTGTTTATACTTCGCCTCGACACCGCAAGGTACGAGAGGAACATGATGAGATGAGATATACGTATTGTTTTGTGATCGTTAACTTTTTCGCCTAGGAGATGGATTTATTCATCTCTTGCGTGTAATTTGTGTGCCAGGATGTAGAACCAGGGGTTTCTACTCAAGATCTGCGCCGATGCTACGGAGTTTCGCGCATCGAGCGAAGCAATCCTTGAGTGATTTCTACGCAGCGTGTGTGGTTCTGTGGTTTTCGGTTTTTCAACATGGCGGAACAACGTGTGTTCTCCGAGCGGTCGGCAGTCAACCTAACAATGAAGCGACGTGAGCGCCGGGCAGGTAGCAAGTAACAAGGTAAGCGTGGTGGTTTAAGGCGTTTTAGACTCAAGTGTCACCGTCTGGGACTCAAGAATATCCGTATTCTGTATTGGAACTGCGTCAGCGTAAAACAACGGGGCCCTATTCTAGAAACCCTGGTTTACAGGAATGACATTGTAGCGCTCCAGGAGACGAGAGTGGGTGATCAGCTACTCCGAATTGCCGGCTTCAAATGTTTCTATAACAGACGACATCTGGGAATGACGATTCTCATTCGCGACAGCATGGTGGTGTCAGGGCTAGACATGTCCAGTTGGGACAGTGACGATATACAAATACAGGCGTTAAGAGTTCAATACAGTCTACCATTCGTGTTGGTTAATGTTTATGCCCGCAATGCGAGTATGGATTCCCAGAAGTGGCAGTGCTTAAGTGGCATATAAGGTCACGAGAGAAATGTTATTTTCTGTGATGATTTCAACGCTAAAGGCAGATCATGGGGAAACATTTCCTCCAACACACAGGGGGAGAAGCTCGAGACTGCACTTGAAACCACTGACCTGGTTTGTTTCAACAGTGGCTGTGTCACCAGGACAGAAAGCCGTCCAGGCGATGAGGACAGTGCTATTGATCTGGCGCTGGTTTCTCCTTCACTCACTACAGTGTGTTGATGGGGTGTCCTAGGACACCACGGCAGCGACTACCACCCTTGCAGCATATTGGTGGAGAAAGGCAGAACCAGGCAGAACAAGCTAAAGGTAAAGACGTTCCAGTATGACAGTACAGGGCAAGATGTGGTGAGTAAAATAAGACGTGACAAGCGCAGAAAGCTTCAGGGCAGGAAGAAAGGCTGGAGCAGCCAGATTGGTGGAATTTCGAGGTGGAGAAGGCTTGGGTGGATAAGCGTAGTGCTGTAAGGAGATGGCAAAATGCCAAGAAGAACAGAGCTGGTCATCCTAGTCCCTGTATACACTTAGAAAAAGAGATGCACACAAAAGTAAGCTATTTCAAAAAAAATGGTCAAGGTGGTTAAAAGTGAAAAATGGGCAGAGGTGTGTCAAAGAGTAAGCACAGACAAGTCACTGAAATTGTTCTGGCGACTACATAAATGCATGAGTGGTGTAGTCAAGAATAAGGGCATTTCTGACTTCCAAGGTGCTGACCTCATCTGACAGAGGACTGACGAGGACAAGGGCAAAGCCCACTTCGAACGCTATCTAGAGCAGAACAACCAGACAGACATGAGAGGCCGAAATCTTGCCAAGGAGGTCACCTCAGACAGGTGCAAGGCCCAGAACACTTCGGATGATGACACAGTGACAGTGAAAGAAATCAAGGCTGTGCTTCGACGATCAAAAGACAGCGCTCCAGGGCCTGATGGCATAAGATACGACGACATCAATAGGTGTACCGACAACGAGCTAGAGAAACTAGCAGACATGAACAACAACAGTATAGGGAGTGCTTGCATCAAGGCGGAGTGGTTACACAGCTATCTGATTCCCTTGCCAAAGCCTGGCAAAGACCACACGAAAATTTAGGGATATCGAGTTATAACCATGCAGAATACAACAGGAAAGCTGCTGGAGAAGTTAATTGCCAGGAAAATATCAAGCCAGCTAGAGAGGCAAGGTGTTTTCCCACCTACCCTGGGTGGGTACCATCCAAAAAGAGAAACATGGACCAATGCAGCAGTTTTTGCCCACTCAGGTATTGAAACCTTTGCTGCAGCGATTGATCTTGAGGACGAGTACAACACAGTAACATTGGATTTTTTTAATACTTCAGCTTCTTGAACTCAAAATAAGTCTATCCCTCCTTAGTTGGATCGCTGCAGCCCTCTTCCAACGGAAAGAAGTTTTTAGATGTGGCAGTTGGACTTCGGAACCAACAACAATATATCCTGGCCTACCACAGGGATCACCATTATCTCCGGTACTGTTCAACGCCTACACGGTGAGAGTCACCAGTGAGCAGATAACTGGACCTGGTAGGACATTGTCATATGCCGATGATATTTTAGTGTATCGTCAGGGTAAAGATAGAGATCAGGTTGCTGTGGAACTACAAACCGAACTCAATCGCATAAGTACTTGGTGTGATGAAGCTGGGGCAATGGTCAACCCAACAAAGGCAACGGTGACTTGGTTCTCGTTGAATAATCATATTGTCAACACTCCAACACCAATTGTAAAGCTGTGTTCAGAGACGGTGGAAAGAACGCAGGCAATGAATTACCTGGAGATACGGTTTGATCGAAGCCTTGCTTACAATGAGCACATAGACCAGGTGATAACAAAGGCCAAGCGGGGTTTGGTTGCTATGCGGGTGATGGCGGCAGCAAACTGTGAGCAACGCCATCTATGTCTTCTGTACGAGGGGCTGGTCATGTCTGTTTTTGAGTATGCGATGGCAATTCTGACTCTCAGCCGTAAGCAGATAGAAAGGATGGAAAAGATACAGAATGAAGCTATGCGCATTATTCTTGGATGTACAAGAGATACAGCATGTACGACGATGCGCTACCTTCTTGATTGTCCAACCATTGAAGAGAGAATACAAGTTTGCAGATCATGCGCCTACCTCTGTGTTAACGCAAACACACAACATCCACTGCATAGTGAAATTATGAAGGTGAAGGGCAGCAGGTTAAAAAGAGGACGGTCGTAGATGGGTCAAGCCAAAGACATGTTCAACAGGTGTGTTCACTTGAGGACTTAGAACCTGGCGAGGAGTGGGTACAAGTGCCAACAGATTTCTGCACATCCTTTTCAGTTTGCATCCAACTAGATAGAACATACAGACAAGAAAACCCGGCTGCTGTGGAGACCGAAGTACAAGCGTTGATTTTTTTAGAATTCGCTAGACGATGATGCTGTCAACTACACAGATGGGTCGGTCGTCCGACATGTGAGAAGCTCATGTTCCTTTACGGCTCGGGCCCGAGGGAGAATTGTGAAGGAGGACTCTGGTGCTTTTGTTGGGACCACAAGTAGCCTGACTATGGAAGTCATGGCAGTAAGCAATAGCATGGCTCGAGACACAGACATACACTAGGGTATGTTTCCTTAGCGACTCAATGAGCATGCTCAAGAGGATAGAGGTGGGGTGGATCCGAAGAGAATGGTTGCTGTCTCTGGAGCGGTCTCGGCTGGCAAAGATTAGTTTCATCTTCATGCCAGGGCATGCGGGAGTACAAGGAAATGAGCGGGCTGGGCTAACAAGCTCGCAGGTATTGCTACTGTGAAGGGCGGACGCGCCTTGGATCAAGCTGACATTCTGAATGCTCTACGAAAAGTAAGACTTTTGTGAGAACCAAGTGATGACTGTGAATCTACACTATGGTCAGACTGCGAGAACAACAAATTAAAAGAGAGGTGGCCAAACAAGAACACTACGCAGGAAGCCAAAGAAGATTGATAAACCAACACAGAACTGGTGTTGTTAGCCGCTACACGCTGCGGGATTTGCTGAGGAGGGGATCCGAGCACTTATGAACTGAATGGTTGGATGTGCAATGAGGATGATCTCATCATTGGCACCCTCCGTCTTGACAGACGATAGTTTGGTACATTGTGCTTCAAAAAGGCTTAATAACTGTCATATGGCAATAACTACGATCCATGGCGGTGGCGAGTGTGGCTGGTAAGGCCAATTCTTGCTGCAAATGTTTGCCCACAATAGGTGCATGTGAAAACATGGTCATTTCCACCATTTTGCACCATCTTACGTCTCTCACGCTCTGTGTGTGCTTTATCTGCAATCATTTTCTCCTTTGTCTTTATTCCATTTCTGATAGTTGCCCTCCATGCAACACGTTCAGCGGCGACGTGCTCCCATTGTGCATTATCAATGCCTGTATCAATCATGTCCCGCTTACACACATCTTTGTATCGTAGTAGAGGCCGACCCTGAGATCTCCTACCCGTCTGTAATTCACCAAAAAAGATGTCCTTTGGTATTCTACCATCATCCATCCTCCTAACGTGTCCTATCCATCTAAGTCTACGAAGACTGAGCATAGAATACACCGTCACACAACCTGATCTTTCCAATACTTCAGTATTTGTGATTTTGTCTTGCCACTTAATACCAAGTATTCTTCGCAGACACCGCATATGAAAGCTGTTTAAACGTTTCTCTTGGCGTGAGTAAGTTGTCCAGGTTTCACTGCCATAAAGAAGAGTACTAAGGACACAGGCTTGGTAGACGAGGACTTTTGTTTTGGCAGTAAGCTTCCTGTTCTCCCAGACTCTTTTTGCTAACATGTTCATTGTTGTTGCTGCCTTGCCAATCCTGATGTTGATTTCCTGATCGAGGGATAATTTGCTATTTACCTCTGATCCTAGATATGTAAAATGGTCTACTATCTCCAGTTCGGCGTCGTCAATAAAGATTGATGGTACACCATGTGCACCTTGTGACATAATCTGTGTCTTCTTTTTGTTAATTGTTAAACCAAATTCAGAACAAGCATTGGAGAATGCAGATAGTAGATGTTGTAGTTCTTCCTCAGAGTGGGTCGTAATCGCAGCATCATCCGCAAAAAGCAACTCTCTGATTTGTACCCTGCTAATTTTGGTCTTGGCCTTCAATCTCTGAGCATTATAGAGGCCACCATCTGAGCGTGAGTGAATGTATATACCGTCATCCTGATCACGAAAGGCATATTTCAGTAGAAGTGAAAAGTATATCCCAAAGAGGGTGGGGTCTAGTACACAACCTTGCTTAACTCCACTCTTGATTTCAAACTCTTCTGAAGTTGAGCCATCAAACTTGATTATACCCTTCATGCCTGTGTGAAACGATTCCACAATGGACAGTTATTGCCTCTCCATAGCACAAAGCCTGGGCTAAAATAAAGAAACCATGTGTTGCCCATGCAGCATGATCCCTCTCTCGGCCTGCCTAGTTCACTCCAGAGGAAAGTTAACACCTATACATCTGGAACAAGACAAGCTGCAGAAGCTGTCGGATCAGCAAAGCAATGCTCTAACTGTCCGCCTGTCGGAGCTTCGATCCTAGACCAGCTGCCAACCAAGGCTTAGGGCCTGGTCTGCCCTGCCATGACTTATTTTGTCTTTGGGTTGCATTTCCTCGCACCAGGATAAGGCTAGTACCCTCCCAATTGCGCTCTTCCGCCCGAAGCCGTTGGCACAATGTGGGGTGTCAGGTTTGGTAAGCGCCGCCCAACATTCGGCGCTGACAGAAAGCAGGTAGTACCGTCTACTGTCATACGGTGAGGATGATCTGCCGACTAACTAACTAACTAACTAACACAGAGACAGAGAGAGGTGAAAGTGGGGGAAATGAGAATGGGTGGGAGGAGAGTACGAGAGAGGCGCGAGGAAGAGAGAGAGAGAAAACGAGAGAAAGACAGAGAGAATGGAGTGAGAGAGAGAGCAGAGTGACAGAGAGAGAGCAGAGTGAGAGAGCTAGAGATATGTAGAGAGAAATGGAGACAGATAGGAGAGTGATAATGTGAGAGAGTGATAGAGAGGAGGGAGAAAGAAAGCGAGAAAAGAAAGCGGTAGAGAGAGACATACACAGACAGGGAGAGAAAGAGAGAGAGAGAGAGAGAGAGAGAGAGAGAGAGAGAGAGAGAGAGAGAGAGAGAGAGAGAGAGAGAGATAGAGAGTAGAACAAAGTGCTAAAATAATAAGCTGCTTGAGATATTTCTCTTCAAGTAGCATGCCGAAATGTTAGTTAGCTCGCGCACACAAGCAAAAAGCGCAAGAATCCGCGGGTTATTTCTAAACTTGGTAACAATATTACTCATCCACAATTAACTCTTCCGCGACTACCGGCGGAAGCTGCAATCACTGCCTGATGTCTGGTGCGTGTCTTCGACAAGTCGTTGTGACGTGGCTCGTTAGGAAGAACACACTACAGCAAAGGCAGGCATTTATTCGTGATGATGGCTACAAACGAGTTAAAAGAGTACAGGGTAATCTTGCAGAGGTCTGCCAACATAAAAGAACGGTACCTCAGCATTGTATCTTCTTCTTCTTCTGTCGCCATTGTTTCCCATTGGGACATAGGCCATCGTCCAGGTCTTCATCTATGTCCTTTGTCCTGTGGATTCCAAGCATATGCCTATCTAGTTATACTATTCTCAGGTTTATTCAACGTATTCCCTATCCAGATCTAGCGTCTTTTCTTCACCTCAGCATTGTATCAGATGAGAACACTTGCACTTAATAAAGTATTTGCCAAGAGCAGACGGGAGATTTGTTAAGAAAGATAAATCTGGAATAGCTTAAGCAAAGGCAGCTTGAAGAATTTTTTCCGCAATTTATCTTTGTCAGTCGAGACGAAGAAAACGGTTCTTAATAGTTATACTGAGTGAATAATCCTGATGTACGGCTGCGAATCATGGACAATTAGCTGACAAATGAGGAATTATGTAGAAGCCAAGGGTTTGTGGTTTTAGAGAAGAATGATGAATATACCATTAAATGATAAAAGAGCAATGCAGATATATTGACAGACGTTACCTCACAAAGAGAACTGGTTATTTTGAACAGAAGAAGTCAGTCCATATTCTTTTATCAGCGAAGAACATCAGTGAAGAACATCAGTGAAGAACATCAGTATCAGAATGATTGACAACGCACAAGACAGAGGGATATGAAAAGATATGATCATCAACGCCACATGGCATAAACTTAAGAAGACAGCTGTTGGCCAAAGCAACATCAATAACCATGGGAAATAATTGTAAGTAACGTTGTAAAATAACAATGAAGTAATCTTCTCTGAAGTTCTGGAGAGTATGGACAATGTGATCGAATACTTGATGTAAGGAAGGAATACTTCAATTTAGAACTCTTAATGGTACTGGATTAGATCTGTCTGTCTGTCTGTCTGTCTGTCTGTCTGTCTGTCTGTCTGTCTGTCTGTCTGTCTGTCTGTCTGCCTGCCTGCCTGTCTGTCTGTCTGTCTGTCTGTCTGTCTGTCTGTCTGTCTGTCTGTCTATATTCTACCTATACCCACATGGCTGTCGGTCTAGCTAGGCTGTCCATCTAACTTACTACCACTAATCCATCTATTGCATTATACACTTATCCTTCTATTTTACCTCTACACTCATCCATCTATTTTATCCCTACACTCATCCATCTATTTTATCTCTACACTCATCCATCTATTTTACCTCTACACTCATCCATCTATTTTACCTCTACACTCATCCATCTAATATACCCCTACACTCATCCAATATTTTTACCCCTACACTTGTCTATTTCACTACCACTAATCCATCTATCGTATTGCACACTCAGCTATCTATGGTATTACCACACTAATCCATCTGTTGTATTGTACGCTCATCCATCTTTGTTACCTCTATACTAAACTATCTATTCATCATCATCACCCCCTTTAAGTCTGTTCATATTTCTGTATTTTGCCTGTCAGCGTACTTTCTCTTTGAATAATATCTAGCCACTAATCATAGATTTCTACCTGTCTCTGTAGAATGCTAGGAATCGCGTGGAAGGTCACAAAGTCCAACATCCAAGAACTGCAAGAGGCCAGTCAACAAAGCCGTTTATTTGATTACGTGCACCAAGACAAGAAAATTGTTATGCGCGCTAGCGAACATGACAGCGAAATGCTCTGATGATGTCATGGGCACGGTTGGACGCAGTGACGACTCCTGGGCTCGTCGTTCACCAAAGTGAGGGAAAGACAGGCCGCCTATACCGTCTTGATCTCGGCCTACAACATGTGATGGGGAGATCACTTCACAGACCAAGAGCAGGTAACTGCTTTATAGAAAGTTGCGTGACGGAAATTGAAAGCAGAATATGTCGATCAATAAAAGCATTTCAGGACATACAATGAATAAACTCAATGAAAAATATAGGGAGAATGATAAGCTTCACTAGAAGAGAATAACAAGCGACAAGATAGGCAGTGCGGTTAAAGCCTTCGTCAGCACACACACAGCAAACATGCAATGATACAATATTAAGATGTGTAAGTCTAAAGATTACTTAGCTGCTGTTAAAACTGTCTTCGAGGTGTGGAATGCGCCTGGCCCTGCAGCCAGCAGGGTTAGGATCGGCTAGCCTCTCCCAGGAGGGGTGAAGAGCGAAAATTAGTAGCCTGCCGATGACCCGCAAACTACACAAGTCAACCCCCACCTCCACATGGTGCAGACCGGGCAACCATGACCGCGAGGTCATGGGCTAATGGGGCTATGGCTCGCCATAGGGGATGGACTCCCTGTGGTCAGATTAGTGTCCTAAACCTGCGACTGGCCTAGCAAGCCGGCAGGGGATCTTCATACTGCTCGTAGAAAAACTAAGAAGTATAAACGGACTGACCCAAACAGATATCGACCCGGCAATGTTAATAGACTACGAGATAGATCAGCGACTCAAAAAATAGGCACAATGAACGTCAGTGGTTTCAATAGTAAAGAAGAAGAGCTTATAGAAATAATGGAAGAAAGGAAAATTGGACTGATGGCAATAGCGGACACCAGAACAAAGGGGAAAGGATGCTAGGAGCCCCAACGCAGTTACATGTTTATTTACTCTGGAGTAGAACAGCAAGAAAGGGCAAGACACGGTGTTGGAATAGTCATCGAACCACGGCTAGCAAGAGCAATACTAGAAATAAAGTATATATCAGAAAGAATCATAACAGCCAGAATAAAAGAACAAACAATTACAACATATGTACAAGTATACGCACCATGTGATGTAAACAATAATGAGCAAGAATGCGAGGACTTCTACGAAGGCATACATGACGTGCTAAATAAAATAGTAAGCAGGACAACATCATAGTTATGGGAGACTTCAATGCAAGACTATGACATAACAGAGTGGGCATAGAAAAACATCTGGGAGCATTTGGAGATCAGCATAATGAAAGGATAACGGAAGTAGACTGATAGAGCTTTGCAGCCAACACGACCTCTATATAACAAACACATTCTATAAACATAAAGAATCACAAGTATACACCTGGTATAAATGGAACGATCTAGATACTAAAAGCCATATTGATTTTATATTAACAAAATATAACAGAAAAAGAAATATATTAGATGCAAGGGCAGTGTCCAATTTCAGTATAAACACAGATCATAAAGCAGTCGTTGCCACAATAAGAACCATCAGAAGACGAAAACAAAGAGAAGGAAAATACATGCCATGCGAATCAGTAAACTTAAAAAAACATTAAAGACGAGGCAGTAAGGGAAAATTATGAGAAAGAACTAACTGAACTCTTTGTAAAATTACCTACAGAAAGAAAAACAGTGGAAGAAGAATGGGAGATGTTCAAATCAAGCATTTTAAATACTGCAAAATAACATGTGGAATCACGAAAAAACGTAAAACACGGATAAAGAAAATAACAAGTAGGTGGAACGCAGAAGTAAAGAAAGCGGTAAAAGACAAAAAGGAAAAATATAAAAAGTGGTTGAAGAGCAAACAGGAATGTGATTACATAGAATATATAATAGCGAGAAGACATGTGAGTAGAATAGTAAAGAGGGAAAAACAAAAAGACTGGGAAGAGTATGGAGAAACCCTAAATAAAAACTACTAGTAGGCAACTAGAAACTTCTACAAAAAAGATAAGTGCAATGCGAACCAGAGGAGAACCCTTTGACCCAGCTACCTCAGAGTAGCTTCAGACACAGACCACCCACTGCATGAGGCGCTGGACGCAGTTAAGGGTCAGCGACTGATAAGAGGGAAATCATGGATGGCTCAGGTGGAGGATACGATCAGACAGGTGTGCCCCTTGGAGAGCATTAGGCGTGGAGAGGAGTGGGTCAGAGTGCCAGCGGAGCAGTCAGACTTGTGCAGAGTTATAATCACATTAAGCCGGGAGTGCAGGGAGTGGCCAGCAGGGGCCACGGAAGTGGAAATCCAGCAACTAATTCAGGACAATGCTCACTCGGGTGATGTTATTATCTACACAGATGGTTCGGTGTCAAGAGGTGAGAGAAGTGGCTGGGGGTTCATAGCCAAAGCTAATGGTCGATGTTTGGGGCAGGAGAGCCTGGCATATGATACAACAACATCCAACTTAAGAATGGAGGTGGAGGCAGTCACTGCGGCTCTCCGCTGGATGGAGAATACGACACACACACACACACACACACACACACACACACACACACACACATCGTGATTGTAACTGACTCAGAAAGCATGCTCACGAGGGTGAGGACGGGCAGGCTTCGTGCGGGGTGGCTTGCTTCGCTTCGGAGGTCGCCTGGATCTTTTCTCCGGGGCATGCCGGTGTGCTGGGAAATGAGCAGGCGGACAGATTGGCTGGCTCTGCAGAACTTGGTGGAGTATTGATACATGACAAGGCAGACGTGGTTGCGGCCTTGTGAGAGCACGTGCACACCTCGGAGGAGCAAATGGATTACCATGGTCTGGCAAGAATGAGACAACGAGGAGTGACGAGGGGATCTGGCCGACGCTCAACGCTCAGAGGAAAGGCGAGACGAACTTATAATCAGATTGCTACTGGTACTATTAGTGTTGGAACTCTTCGCTGGCTGCTGAGGATGGGGACGAAGCACTTATGGGAATGCCCCGAATGCTGTGATGTCGATTCCTAAATCAATCAATCAATCAATCAACCCAACTAAAATAATTAAAAGCGAATAAGAAGAACTAATAAGTGAACAAAAACAAATCCTAATAAGATGGAAACAGTATTTCGAACAACTTCTCAACACCCAATCAGATGTTACAGGAACTCAAGAGACCTACACAGATGTCACCGAAGAACTAGAACCAGACATACTAAAAGAAGAAATTATAGAAGCCATCAGATTAGCCCCATTGAACAAATTACCGGGACAGGATGAAATACCAAATGAACTAATTAAAGCAGCAAGAGAAGTAGGAACAGCTTGGCTACATAGACTATTCAACCATGTTTGGGTAGAACAACAGACATCACGAGACTTGGGAAACGCCATAATTATCCCAGTTTGGAAAAACAACGGCAGCAAAAGAGATTGCACACAATACAGAGGCATTTCACTGTTGAGTCATCCTGGGAACATATTTAGCAAAATTCTTGAAAAAAGATTACGAACTACTTTAGAACCTCAGCTAAGCGAAACACAACTTGGATTTAGGAAAAACAAAGGATGCACAGATGCCATTTTTGCTCTTAGACAACTTAAAGAAAAATCAATCGAATTCAATGAAACCACACTCTACTTAGCCTTTGTCGACCAAGAAAAGGCATTCGATAGAGTAGATAGAAACAAGCTGTGGGAAATCCTTAAACAATATGGAGTGAGTACACATCTAACAAATCTATGTAGAAGCTTATACAACAACAGTGAATGTATAGTGAGAGCAACTGGAGGACACTCAGAACCCGTCGCCATAAGATCTAGAGTACGACAAGGTTGTGTCCTGTCCCCTCTCTTATTCCTAACATATATAGACAAAATATTTAAAGAAACCAGCCAAGCAGAGACAGCAAGAATACCGCATGACGAGAACACAGAAGAAGAACCATCTGCAAATCTAACCAATAGAGAACTCCTGTTTGCGGACGACCAAGCACTAATAGCAAAATCAGAAGCTGAATTACAAGACCACATGAATAGTCTAAACGAAATGTGTAGGGAACATAACATGAAAATTAGCACAGGCAAAACAGAGGTAATGACTATAACTAAAGAAGAACAAACAACAACAATTCACCTAAACGAACATTCCTTGAAACAAGTAAAGAGTTTCAAGTACCTAGGAAGTATAATATCATCAAATGGCAGATCAGAAGACGAGATCGAAAAAAGGTGCAATAAGGCATATGAACTCATTGGACAAATGGCACCAATACTAAAGAACAAACATGTATCAATAACTACTAAGAAAGCACTTTACAACACAATCTTCTTACCAACTCTATGCTACCAATGCCAAACCTGGACAATGACAGAAAAAGAGAAAAGAAAAATCAAAACAACAAAAATGAGGTTCCTAAGAAGAATACTCAACGTATCAAGAAGAGATAAGATCAGAAATGAAGAAATCAGGACTAAAGTGGGGGGTTAAAGCAGCACTGAATTTTATTAGAAAGCAGCAAGCCAAATGGTTTGGCCATGCAAGTAGGTTACCAGTCAACAGCATACCACAACAAGCAATGATGTACAGACCAGATGGAAACGGCCGAAACGGAAGAGGCCGACCACGTAAACGTTGGATGGAGGGAATAGGAGAGTCCACGGGAATATCGATATATGAAGCAAATAATCGGGCGCTCTCACGATGTTTATACTTCACCGCAAGGTACAAGAGGAACATGATGAGATGAGATGAGATGAAAACTGTCGGCTTGCTTCAGAACATGTGAAGTGTTTTATGCAAAAAGTCACTATTTTTGAATGTCCCAATGACAGTTGTGAAATGTTGTATAAATCTTAGTTCTTAATATGGCAGTGATTCATGGATCGTGAACCAACAAATTAAGAAGAACTTGGAAGTTGTGTAATGTTATATAAAACCTCTCCTCTATGGAAGTGAATCGTGGATCGTGAACGAATAGATTCGGAAGAACTTAGAAGTCGGCTCTGTGGCGAAGGAGTCACTGATGCAGTTTGTAATCCGCGTTCGAAACACAGCTGTGGGCGATTTGACAGCAAATTGCCTTGCATTGGTTTTCATAAAATTGCATGACTGTCGTTCGCTCAGAAAGCAATGGCAAACCACTGAACTGAAACTTTCCAATAAAAAACAAACATCCAAAATAATGATGGGCTGACTGGAAACGTCCTATAAAGAATATGCAACTAACCCTTTTAGGAAGGGAGTGGGGGGAGCAACGGAGATGTGGTTCCTAAGACAATGTTGCGAATACCTTGGTCTGCGACAGTAAGTAACAACAATTGCCTTGAAGAGATTAATGAAAGGAGAACTTTATGTACAACTATAAGACAGGGACGGACAGCGTTAGTAGTGTAAGACGGGCTAAAGCCGCCCGTTTTGTGGTGCACATGGCTTTTGCACCACAAAGGGTGATAACTCCGGTTAATTTCCTCCGCAAAGGGCGATAACTCTCCGGTTTGTTTTTAATTTCTATATCAAAGGGCGATAACTCCGTTTTTTTTTTTAAAAAAGTCAAGGGCAATAACTCGTTTTTTTTAATAGGCGTGGTCCGAGTAGGTGTGGTCTAGTGACGTTAGGTATGTGTACAACATAAAAATACAAAATAACAAACGACTCAAGTAAGGTATATGTTTTTATTAAATCATATATAGACAATACAATGCATATTAAATAAGTAGCGGCATAGTGGGAAAGTCTAGCAGGTAGTACCGGGGAGTTATACGTCGGCAAGTGTGGGAACGGTTTTTTTTTTTTGACGGGTGATGGCGGGTGTCTGTGAAAGTAATTAAGGTAAAAGTAGTTGGTTCTAGAAAGCGAGGTTGTGAGCACGGATGAGGGAGGGGTGTAAGTTATTTTGGTTACGTATGAATGTGTTAGTATGCGTGGTGTAGTGATGTATAAACAAGGGTGTGATGGGTCGTGGTTTCTACTCATGGGTTGTATATATGGTGGTTACGTATATGAATGTGTCTGTTCGTGGTGAGTAATGTATAAACAAGGGTGTGATGGGTCGTGGTTATGCTCGACGAAGTAAGAGGTGTAGATGGTTACTATCATCTGAACAGTGTGATAGTAGTGAAAGTAAAGGGTGGTATGTAGCTTATTCACTACCATCATTACAAAGGAAAGCTTATAAAGTTATAATGGGTGTCATTTGATGGTAAGGGGTGGGTATTAGTGATCAAGTAGGCGTGATATAGGGGTGGTCATAAATATAATAAGAGGTGTTCGCAATTACACACTGGTCAACCAGTGGTCAAGCAATGGTCAAGTAAGGGTCAAGTAGTCAAGTAAGGAAATTTTAGGGAAAAGTGATTGTAATGATATGGTGATGAATAAAGGGTGATAAATTAGTGGTCAAGTAGTGGTCAAGCAATGGTCAAATGGTCAAGTGAGGAAATTTTAGGGAAAAGTGTTTGTAGTGATATGGTGATGATTAAAGGGTGGTAAATTAGTGGTCAAGCAATGGTCAAGGGGTGGTCAAGTGGTCAAGTAAGGAAAATTTTAGGGAAAAGTAGTTGTAACGATATGGGGATGATTAAAGGGTGGTAAATTAGTGGTCAAGCAGTGGTCAAGTGAATAAATTTTAGGGAAAAAGTGTTTGTAATGATATGGTGATGATTAAAGGGTGGTAAATTAGTGGTCAAGCATTGGTCAAGGGGTGGTCAAGTGGTCAAGTAAGGAAAATTTTAGGGAAAAGTAGTTGTAACGATATGGTGATGATTAAAGGGTGGTAAATTAGTGGTCAAGCAAATAAATTTAGCGGAAAGTAGTTGTAATGCTATGGTGATGAATAAAGAGTGGTAAATTAGTGGTTAAGCAATGGTCAAGTAGTGGTCAAGTAAGGAAAATTTTAGGGAAAATTGGTCGTAGCGACATGGTGATGGTTAAAGGATAGTAAATTAGCGGTAAATTAGTGGTCAAGCAGTGGTCAAGTGGTGGTCAAGTAAGGAAAATTTTAGGGAAAAGTGGTTATAATGATATGGTGATGATTAAAGGGTGGTAAATTAGTGGTCAAGTAGTGGTCAACCAATGGTCAAGTAGTGGTCAAGGGAGGAAATTTTAGCGAAAAGTGGTTATAATGATATGTGATGATTAAAGGGTGGTAAATTAGTGGTCAAGTAGTGGTCAGCCAATGGTCAAGTAGTGGTCAAGTGGTCGAGTGACCACTTAAATTGTAGATGACGATGTCCCTAAGATTATGGTAGTGGTTAAAGTGATCGATGACATGGTCAAGTAGCGGTCAACCAGTGGTCAAGTGGTCGAATGAACACTTAAAAGGTAGAGAAAAGTACGTATATTGAAACGGTGATGGTAAAATGGTCGACAACGTGGTCAAGCAGTGGTCAAGTAGTGCTCAACCAGTGGTCAACCGCTCAAGTGAGAAAATTGTAGGGTATGGTACGTGTAGTGAAACAGAGATGAATAAATTAAGTAGTGACGTTGTCAAGTAGCGGGCAAGTACTGGTCAAATGGTCGATAGCACCTAGTGGGACAGTCGACACACATGGACAATAGATACAGCCGGTCAAAGATGGCGTCGCACCCTATCACACATGGGTAATTGCTACAACCAAACTACGTCTCATTCATTAAAACTGGTCAAATATGGCGTCACATCCGGTCACATGGGTAATGGGACATCTGAGACACGTGGTTAAGAGGGAAACTATAGAAAAAGGGTGTCCTATCGGTTGTCGAGTCAGGGAACCTAACTTATGATGATCACTGTGTATAGGAGTGAATACACTGCATCATCAACACTCCATCCAAAGGGTAAAATGGTCACCCTATCTCTCTCTTTTTCTATAACCGTGTAGTCCTAGTGTTATCCGGTTACACCAAAGGACACCAGGGCATCAACACAACAAACTGCCCCCGATTCAACCTTAGGCAATGCACGTAACATGACAGGTCATAACTTCTTCTAAGACTTTGTTCATGTCTGGTAATGTAAGCTCTGTTCCATCAAGACAACGTCATGAACACAAACCACTAAAGAAAATCAACAAAAATCTTGGTTTCAATATTTATTCATCAAAACAGTTTAGTGGTATATCGTAAGAAAGAATAAAAAAAAAAAAAATATTCTGCCAGAAACCTACTCGTGGCACCCAGCCAGCTTTAGATGTACCAGAGACAACCTTTGCTTGGGGTGATGATTCGTCTTCAGATGAAGATATTGACCTTTTGGATAGTAGTCATGCCCCAGAGTCTCTCAAGAAAATTAATGTGTTGTGGAACGAAAACTATCCTACTGTCGGTGTCCGAAGGTGTTCGTCATCAACGAATAAGGTGTGTATGGGTAGTAATGATCATAGTTCACATGTGTATTTTTGTAAACATGTCTAATACAGAAGACCTAGTTGGTATACATGTTTTCTATGTACACCTCTCTATACTACAAACCATCAGTGACTGTACCTTTACCTTTTCTCAAGACGTGACCAATAGAATTTCGACAGTATGTTTTTGATGCCTTTTACCACTTCTCATCATGAATTCTTTTACTGTTTTTTCTTTAGTGAAGTAGTATGTGTGGCCGTCTTGTAAGTTTCAATGTGTTTTATTTACCTCCAAAGGTTAATTTTGCACCAGAACCTCACTTCTTGACAGTCCATACTGTTGGTACCGAAGAACGCAATGGTAACTGGCACCATGTAATCAGAGAACGTGAGCCTTTTGAAAGGCGTATACAAGACTTGGAAAAAAAATATTTTTGACTCCAGTCCTGAAGGACAAGCACAGAAGAAAAGTCATCGAACAAAGGACAGCAGTGAAGAAGGCAGATATAGTCTAATTACGATGTTTCTCTCTGCCATATTAAAACAGTTATAAACAGAAATAAACTAGTATGCGTTTCCTTAATATCGTTATGTTTTGAGTTCTAGTAGTACTTGTTGGGTGGTTCATCTGATATAGTTTAAGTTTTAGTTTGTGAATTGTTTTGTATGATATGTTCTTGTTGTCTTGGTGTATCTCATACGTATTCTTTAATAGATCCTGTGTGAGTGTAGATTCTACGAGCCACAATTCAAGACTGGTGTAATGGTTTTCACTAACAACTGACAAGAGGGTGTTTTTGTGAAACGGGGATTCAACACCAGTGATATGTTAGTAGTACGGGATTTAAATCCAATGTCTGAGAATGTGTAAGTATGAGTTTCCTTAATATCGTTATGTTTTGAGTTCTAGTAGTACTTGTTGGGTGGTTCATCTGATATGGTTTAAGTTTTAGTTCTAAGTCTGGTTTGTGAGTTGTTTTGTGTGATATGTTCTTGGTGTCTTTGTGTATCTCATTACGTATTCTTTAATAGATCCCAAATTTGGGAAATTTCATGTAAAGTATATGTTAGAATAAGATTTGGTATAGCAAACTGAAGATGTCAGCCATGGGAAATGGTTCTTTGGTGACGAATACTCGGATGAACTATCCCCGATGGACTCACAGATTACATGGCCATACATGTTGTTAACTGTCATGGGTGTTTCAATGGAGCACGTGTACAATGGAGGTTTGAAGTTCTTGGTGATGTGACTACTTTGTATTAGAAAGAAACCAAGAGTCTGGAGAGATGAGTGCAGTATAAGGGTTTCTATACCAGATACGGTGAAGGCCTTCGGTAACGTAAAACAAGGAAATTGGTGCAATTGATAGCGTCTTTTCAGATAAGACACATTCGGCTACAGAAGTTACATTTTTTTTTCTTAGTCTTGTGGACTTATTTTTTCCATAGCTATTTCTGTACTTGACCTTTTCCCTTTTGGTGACTTATTTATAAGTTTAGTTGAAATATTTCTGTCTTTGGACGATATTTTTCACATTTGGTTATATTTATAATGTTTTGGATTTATAATTTTTGATCAACCTTTTAGTTGTAATATTTTTTCCTAGATTCTTATAAGCTTGGTCGAGACATTTCGTATTTTGGCCTTTTCGCCTTTGGTTACCTCGTAGATTTTATAAGTTCGGATGCGATATTTCATTACTTGGCCAATATTTTTCACCTTTATCTAACAAATTTTCATACATGTTATAAGTTTAAACGAGACATCTATAAGTTTGACCGATACTTTTTCCTATTTGGCCAAGATATTTTCCATTTGGTTAACATATGTTCCTAGTTTTTATAAGTTTGGGTGATATATTTCTCTGTTTGGTCGATACATTTTCATACTTACTTAACAAAGTTTCGTACTTTTCATAAGTTTGGTGGGGGTATTTCGTTACTTGGTTAATCTTTATTTTTTTTTTTTTTTTTCTTCTTTTTTTTTTTTTCTTCCTCATTTGACTAACAAATTTCCCTACTTTTCATAAGTGTGGACAAGATATATCGTTACGTGGTCAATATTTTTTTCTATTTGACTAACAAATTTTTCTACTTGATTGATATTTTTCCCAATAGGTTAACAAAGGTTCGTACTTTTTATAAGTTTGGACGAGATATTTCTGTATTTTACTAATAATTTTAATATTTTGTCTACCATATTTTCTTATTTGATGGTTGAAGTGGTACATAGAAGGTGTACTTTTGTCTGGTTGTGAAGTGTGGCACTGAGCAGGTATACTGAAAAAACATATATTGGTCTTGGAAATGGCTTTCTGGAGAAAGATGTAAAGACACTATGGCCACATAGAAAGGAAATGAAAGTGTGGATGTCTAATTTGATACGTGATGACGTCGCTGGTTATGACGGCGGACATGTGACCTGTCATGTTACGTGCATTGCCTAAGGTTGAATCGGGGGCAGTTTGTTGTGTTGATGCCCTGGTGTCCTTTGGTGTAACCGGATAACACTAGGACTACACGGTTATAGAAAAAGAGAGAGATAGGGTGACCAGTTTACCCTTTGGATGGAGTGTTGATGATGCAGTGTATTCACTCCTATACACAGTGATCATCATAAGTTAGGTTCCCTGACTCGACAACCGATAGGACACCCTTTTTCTATAGTTTCCCTCTTAACCACGTGTCTCAGATGTCCCATTACCCATGTGACCGGATGTGACGCCATATTTGACCAGTTTTAATGAATGAGACGTAGTTTGGTTGTAGCAATTACCCATGTGTGATAGGGTGCGACGCCATCTTTGACCGGCTGTATCTATTGTCCATGTGTGTCGACTGTCCCACTAGGTGCTATTGATCAATACAAAATCAGTGCTCGAGGCGCTCCTGTCAAGGAAATTACCAATACTAAGGACACTACTTTCTGAACTTAGCAGTCGGCATAACGTCTTGATCATTTCATCGATCACTTTAACCATCACCATGTCACTACACATACCATCCCCTACAATTTAAGTGACCATTAGACAACTACTTGACCACTACTTGACCAGTACTTGACCACTATTTGACTATGTCCTTACTTATTTTACCATCACCGTTTCACTACACGTACCATACCGTATAATTTAAGTGGTCATTCGACTACTTGACCACTACTTGACCACTATTTGACCATGTCATTACTTATTTTACCATCACTGTTTCACTACGCGTACCATACCCTACAATTTAAGTGGTCATTCGACTACTTGACTACTACTTGACCACTATTTGAGCACCACTTGACCAGTTCTTAATCATCACCATGTCACCATACCTACTTTCACCGACAATTTAAGTAGTCATTCGACCATTTACCACTACTTGGCCACTACTTGAGCACGTCATCGATCACTTTAACCAACACAGGTTCACTACACGTACTTTCCCTTACAATTTAAGTGGTCACTCGACCATTTGACCATGTACTTGCCCACTACTTGATCACTACTTGACAACGTCACTACTTAATTTATCCATCTCTGTTTCACAACACGTACCATACCCTACAATTTGCTCACTTGATCGCTTGACCACTGGTTGAGCACTACTTGACCACTGGTTTACCACGTCGTCGACCCTTTTACCATCACCGTTTCAATATACGTACTTTTCTCTACCTTTTAAGTGTTCACTCGACCACTTGACTACTGGTTGACCGCTATTTGACCACGTCATCGATCACTTTAACCATCATCATGTCACTACACATACCATACCCTACAATTTAAGTGATCTTTCGACCACTTGATCACTACTTCACCAGTACTTGACCACTATTTGACTATGTCCTTACTTATTTTACCATCCCGTTTCACTACACGTACCATACCCTATAATTTAAGTGGTCATTCGACTACTTGACCACTACTTGACCACTATTTGAGCACCACTTGACCAACTCTTGATCATCACCATGTCACCATACCTACTTTCGCCGACAATTTAAGTAGTCATTCGACCATTTACCACTACTTGGCCACTACTTGAGCACGTCATCGATCACTGTAACCAACACCGGTTCACTACACGTACTTTCCCTTACAATTTAAATGGTCACTCGACCATTTGACCAGTACTTGCCCGCTACTTGATCACTACTTGACAACGTCACTACTTAATTTATTCATCTCTGTTTCACTACACGTACCATACCCTACAATTTTCTCACTTGAGCGGTTGACCACTGGTTGAGCACTACTTGACCACTGCTTGACCACGTTGTCGACCATTTTACCATCACCGTTTCAATATACGTACTTTTCTCTACCTTTTAAGTGTTCATTCGACCACTTGACCACTGGTTGACCGCTACTTGACCATGTCATCGATCACTTTAACCACTACCATAATCTTAGGGACATCGTCATCTACAATTTAAGTGGTCACTCGACCACTTGACCACTACTTGACCATTGGCTGACCACTACTTGACCACTAATTTACCACCCTTTAATCATCACCATATCATTATAACCACTTTTCCCTAAAATTTCCTCACTTGACCACTACTTGACCATTGGTTAACCACTACTTGACCACTAATTTACCACCCTTTAATCATCACCATATCATTATAACCACTTTTCCCTAAAATTTTCCTTACTTGACCACTGCTTGACCACTAATTTACCGCTAATTTACCATCCTTTAACCATCACCATGTCGCTACGACCAATTTTCCCTAAAATTTTCCTTACTTGACCACTACTTGACCATTGCTTAACCACTAATTTACCACCCTTTATTCATCACCATAGCATTACAACTACTTTCCGCTAAATTTATTTGCTTGACCACTAATTTACCACCCTTTAATCATCACCATATCGTTACAACTACTTTTCCCTAAAATTTTCCTTACTTGACCACTTGACCACCCCTTGACCAATGCTTGACCACTAATTTACCACCCTTTAATCATCACCATATCATTACAAACACTTTTTCCCTAAAATTTATTCACTTGACCACTGCTTGACCACTAATTTACCACCCTTTAATCATCCCCATATCGTTACAACTACTTTTCCCTAAAATTTTCCTTACTTAACCACCCCTTGACCATTGCTTGACCACTAATTTACCACCCTTTAATCATCACCATATCATTACAAACACTTTTCCCTAAAATTTCCTCACTTGACCATTTGACCATTGCTTGACCACTACTTGACCACTAATTTATCACCATTTATTCATCACCATATCATTACAATCACTTTTCCCTAAAATTTCCTTACTTGACTACTTGACCCTTACTTGACCATTGCTTGACCACTGGTTGACCAGTGTGTAATTGCGAACACCTCTTATTATATTTATGACCACCCCTATATCACGCCTACTTGATCACTAATACCCACCCCTTACCATCAAATGACACCCATTATAACTTTATAAGCTTTCCTTTGTAATGATGGTAGTGAATAAGCTACATACCACCCTTTACTTTCACTACTATCACACTGTTCAGATGATAGTAACCATCTACACCTCTTACTTCGTCGAGCATAACCACGACCCATCACACCCTTGTTTATACATTACTCACCACGAACAGACACATTCATATACGTAACCACCATATATACAACCCATGAGTAGAAACCACGACCCATCACACCCTTGTTTATACATCACTACACCACGCATACTAACACATTCATACGTAACCAAAAATAACTTACACCCCTCCCTCGTCCGTGCTCACAACCTCGCTTTCTAGAACCAACTACTTTTACCTTAATTACTTTCACAGACACCCGCCATCACCCGTCAACAAAAAAACCGTTCCCACACTTGCCGACGTATAACTCCCCGGTACTACCTGCTAGACTTTCCCACTATGCCGCTACTTATTTAATATGCATTGTATTGTCTATATATGATTTAATAAAAATATATACCTTACTTGAGTCGTTTGTTATTTTGTATTTTTATGTTGTACACATACCTAACGTCACTAGACCACACCTACTCGGACCACGCCTATTAAAAAAAACGAGTTATCGCCCTTGACATTTTTTTTAAAAAGCGGAGTTATCGCCCTTTGATATAGAAATTAAAAACAACCCGGAGAGTTATCGCCCTTTGCGGAGGAAATTAACCGGAGTTATCGCCCTTTGTGGTGCAAAAGCCATGTGCACCACAAAACGGGCGGCTTTAGCCCGTCTTACACTACTAGCGTTTTTGGTCATATAATGAAAATAAAGACATTGAGAGACGTAACCACTGGGGGAAACAATGAGTCGTAGAAGCAGCAGAAACAGAACCAGAGAAATGACGCTGAGTGGGTTGTGACGAGGGCAAGAGGAATATCAACAGTTCATGAGAACACAATGAACCGAGATCTTTGGAAGACATGAACGCCTTTATCGGTTGCCAGGGCACATGATGATGACGCTGATGATGCTGATGATGATGATGATGATGATGATGATGATGATGATGATGATGATGATGATGATGATGATGATGATGATGGTGATGATGATGATGATGATGATGATGATGATGATGATGATGATGATGATGATGATGATGATGATGATGATGATGATGATGATGATGATGATGATGATGATGATGATGATGATGATGATGATGATGATGATGATGAAGTTGATGATGATGATGATGATGATGATGATGATGATGATGATGATGATGATGATGATGATGATGATGATGATGATGATGTGAGAGGTTCTGGACAAGGCTGTGGCACGAGAGTGTCAGAGACAGGGGTCGACATAACCAGAAAACGCTAAGTGCCTTGACATAGTGGAGCAGAAGAGGATCAGCTGTCGTACTTGCCAATAACACAGAAGGCGCTTGTGTCTCATCTCATCTCTTTTTCCTCTTGTACCTTGCGGTGTCGAGGTGAAGTATAAACAGCGGGAGAGTGCCCACTTATGGGCTTCATGTATCGAGATTTCCGTTGACTGTTATTCCTTCTGTCCATCGTTTACACGGTCTGCCTCTTCGTCTGGTTCCACTTGGTGTAGTTTCCAAATAGTTGATAGCCTAATTAGTTAGTTAGTCGCAGTTCCAACTTCACAGCAACGGGTCGTCCCCATTATGCTCCGTTCCTGTGCCAGTGAATATCATACAAAACGCTCCCCACCGCCCAATGTGAAAAGTGGAAAAGACAGGAGTCTCGACAAACAACAGCCCGCACATATGCACTGTGCATAATGCCGCCGCCAGAATGTCAACACAATAGTCCCCCACAAAACACCCAGTTCATTTCTGATGGAATCTGCAGTCATTTTCCCATCTGGATGTTTCCTAGATGTTCACCCACACAGTCCAAGAAATATAGTTCATCGTCGATAGCAGTGGCAGTCAACCAGAAGCCCAGCAGCCACGCATTTCTGCATAAGGCAAAAACCGGTCAACTCTGGGACATAGCCATCTGCCATCACTCCGAACATGCAGTCACGTTCCAAAAAACCTCGGGCAGATTCAAAAGCACTTCACACGAAACTCACAGCTCACAGTGTCGCGCCACACACTCACTCAGTAGCAGGGCGACGGAACCATCAAGCCTCCTTAGTCGCCTCTTACGACATGCGTGGTAAGCTGCAGTGTTGCTATTCTTTGCTTCCCTTATGGGCCCCGGCAACACACGGGAGAGCCTAATTATATGGCCGAACCATTTAACTTGCTGTTTTCTAGCTCAGCTTTAACCCCCATTTTAGTCCTGATTTATTCATTTTTGATTTTCCCCTACACCACTGGGCATGGCACATGACGCTGAAAACCGCCTTATCAAACATAACTGTCTGTCTGTTGATGTATTTACAGTTTGGGGGAAACTATAAACATCCCAACATAGTTAGTTAGTTAGTTAGTTAGTCGACAGATCATCCTCGTTGCACATCGGACCATTCAGTCCATAAGTGCTCGGATCCCCTCCTCAGCAAATCCCGCAGCGTGTAGCGGCTAACGACGCCAGTTCTGTGTTGGTTTATCAATCTTCTTTGGCTTCCTGCGTAGTGTTCTTGTTTGGCCACCCCTCTTTTAATTTGCTGCTCTCGCAGTCTGGCCATTGTTGTAGATTCACAGTCATCACTTGGTTCTTGCAAAAGTCTCCCTTCTCGTAGAGCATTCAGAATGTCAGCCTGGTCCATGGCGCGTCCGCCCTCAACAGTAGCCTCACCTGCGAGCTTGTCAGCCCGCTCATTTCCTTGTACTCCCGCATGCCCTGGCACGAAGATGAAACTAATCTTTGCCAGCCGAGACCGCTTCAGAGGCAGCAACCATTCTCTTCGGATCGACCCCTCCTCTATCCTCTTGATCATGTTCATTGAGTCGCTAAGGAAACAAGCCCTAGTGAATGTCTGTGTCTCGAGCCATGTTATTGCTTTACTTACTGCCATGACTTCCATGGTCAGGCTACTTGTGGTTTCAGTGAAAGCACCAGAGTCCTCCTTCACAATTCTCCCTCCGGCCCGAGCTGTAAAGGCCCATGAGCTTCTCACATGTCGGATGACCGACCCATCTGTGTAGATGACCGCGTCACTGTCTAGCGAATTCTCGAAAATCAACGCTTGTACTTCAGCCTCAACAGCAGCCGGATGATTTTCTATCTAGTTGGATGCAAACTGAAAAGGATGTGCAGAAGTCTGTTGGCACTTGCACCCACTCCTCGCCAGGTTCTAAGTCCTCAAGTGAACACACCTGTTGAAGAATGTCCTCGGCTTGACCCATCCACGACCGTCCTCTTTTTAACCTGCTGCCCTTCACATTCCTAATTTTCAACATAATTCATCCCCATAATGCTAGCACATAAAACATGTGGTTTCCATCGCAAGAATGAAGAGTTCATTGCTTTGTAACGTGGGTATAACAGAAATGTAACAGAGGAACAATAAACGACAACTATAACAGTTCTTTAGTCTCCATTCTGCAATAAAGTTATAGGGTTATATCGAGGTCATCTGGCCGAATGGATAAGGGCGCTCGCTCATAAACTTCCCGTGTGCTGATGCCGAGGTAACGGGTACAACCCCTACACCAGTCTGTTGGACTAAAATTTTGACTTCTCGTCCTTGACTTGAGAACGTAAATTACAAGTCCCTCAAGAGTCGGAGTGGGTTTGCTTGATGGCGAGGGTCACTGGTAAAAGGAATAACTAATCATCATGCAAAAATAACACCAGTATACTGGAAGTAGTAGTGCGCGTAGGGACTTCGTTTGAATCCAAAGCGAGCGAAAGCAATTTAAAAAAATGATTATATTCCTGAGTTGGTAACTGAGAACTTGCTCGGTTCCGGTCCGTAAAGATCGTCAGCATTGGGCTCCGAGCAAGTGAGCCGCGTGGAGCAATGGTTAGCAGCTTGTCTGACTGTCCGTCGATTATCTGTTCGAATCCATATCGAAATGGGGGTTTGTTGTTCACTGAGTTGGGTTCCCAGATTGACCGAGCCAAAAATAGGTACCAGGAAATGTCGTAAGAAGTAAAGGCGGACAGAGGCCAGCGTGATATTGACCAAAAATCCCATTGAGTGCCGATCAATCATTATCTTTTGCCATGCCAGCTAGCGGTCCCCACAGATCAAGGTACTCGGTGTTCTGATCAAATCCGCTGGTGATATTCCTGCACGCCACCGTCTCAGTCTATCCAATATCATTTCTCACATTCTGCTTCTGCCTCTTCTTCCACTGATCTTTCCATTTGTCACGATGTTTTCCAGTGTCTTTCGTCCCATTATATTACCAAATAACGCGGTTGTCTCTTTCGTAAAGATGTTTTAAGTCCTACGTTTCGAGACAATCATTATTACTCTGGCAGTCCAAGGTATTCGCAGAATTCGTCTCAGTAACAACACCCCCTTTGTTTCCAAGCCCTTCTTAATGTCTTCCAGGTCGAGCCAGCCTAAAATGAATACCACCAAATATCCCGGGGTGTCAAGACAGCCGGTATGATACTGAACACGTCACCCATAGAGTATTGATTGGTCTCACAATATAGAAGCAGCAACATACACCTAGCGTGCCTTAAGGAATCAGAATGGTTCTTTACATACTTTGACCGTCTGTGATATTTCCTTCATGTTTAGACATCTCACTACAAGAGACAATACTGCAGTTATAGACAATGCATTTTAAGGGAACGAAAGAAGAAGAAAACATCCCACATTTCAAAGACAATGGTTGTTTTTTTTCCCTCATAACTGAGATGTAAACTGTTAAGTACGAGTGACTACTACGAAAAAGAGAGAGGTAACACCTTATAACGATCTCAGATCCGGTTAACAGATATCAAAGTGAGGGTGGGGGGGGGGGAGAGATAATAACAATAATAATACTAAATTAACGTAAAGTGAACATTGTTGAAAGCTAAACCACAACACAACGAATCCGATGATTCGATCTAGCGATCTTCTTCATGTACACCACAAAAAGATCTAAAAGAAATGAAACGGGATTCCGTGGCCAGAGGCTTGCGAACGAGGTTCGTGAGCCGATTACCAGGCGTTCGAAACGTAGCCGCGTCCGATTTATGCAGCAGACCGTGTCGCGTTGTGTTATAACGTGTTGGTATGGGAACCGGTCGTTCAGAAAGTAATGGCAAAACTACTGAACGTAAAATTGGCCTAGTACATCAACAGCAGCTGAAAACATGCTGGTGTTGACTGCAACGTCCTGCAAGGGATATGCAACATTTTAAAAAGAAATACAGATAAAACTAAGACTGTGAACACAAAAAGTACGAGTATCGAACGCTCACAGATGCAGGGCCAAACAAACAGGAAGTTTGGACCCAACAAACATGGAAGGCGGAAATGGGTAGTAGGGGTGTGTCACGGTTATGACATAAAAATTGTTAATATGGTAGCAGGCATGTTGTATTATATATCAAACTAGCTGACCCTGCCCGGCTTCGCCCAGACCCTGGTGGGGAGCATCTCATTTAATTCATATAAGTAGTCATATAAGTTCTCGTTCCCGTTACCGACTATCTGTCTGTCTGTCTGTCTGTCTATCTGTCTGTCTGTCTGTCTGTCTGTCTGTCTGTCTGTCCCTCCCTCTCTGTCTGTCTGTCTGTCTGTCTGTCTGTCTAATCATTTATTGGTTGCGATTAGAACAACCTTAGATAAACAAAGATCAACTTACAAAAAGCATTAGAAAGAGCACTTGAAAGATCTTTACATCTTCCCCCAACAATTAACTTGGGTAAATGGAGCGGCGGCAGCAGCAGCAGAAGAAGAAGAAAAAGGAGGAGTAGGAGGAAGGAGGAGGAAGAGGGTGGAGGAGGGAGGAGGAGGGAGGAAGAGATAGGCGGAGAGAGGAGGAGGAGGGAGGAGGAGGAGTAGGGAGGAATAGGAGGGAGGAGGAGGGATTAGGAGGAGGAGGGGGGAAAGAGGAAGAGGGAGGAGGAGGAAGGAGGAGGGGGAGGAGGGAGGATGAGAACGCAGGAGGAGGAGAAAGAGGGAGGAGGAGGGAGGAAGAGGAAGAGGGAGGAGGAGGGAGGAGGAAGAAGGAGGAGGAGGGAGGATGAGAACGCAGGAGGAGGAGGAGGAAGAAGGAGGAGGAGGGAGGATGAGAACGCAGGAGGAGGAGGAGGAGGGAGGAAGAGGGAGGAGGAGGAAGGAGGAGGGGAGGGAAGAGGAGGAGAGAGGAGGAGGGAGGCGGAGGAGGAGGGAGGAGGAAGAAGGAGGAGGAGGAGGGAGTATGAGAACGCAGGAGGAGGGAGAGGGAGGAGGAGGAGGAGGAATGATGAGAAGGGAGGAGGAGGAAGAGGGGAGAGGAGGAAGGAGGAGGATGGAAGAAGGAGGAGGAAGGAGGGAGAGGAAGGAGGGAGAATGAGGAGGGGAGGAAGGAAAGGGAGGTGGAGGAGGAGGAGGCAGAGGGAGAAGAAGGAAGAGGGAGGAGGAGGAAGGAGGAGGGGAGTGAAGAGGAGGAGAGAGGAGGAGGGAGGGGGAGGAGGAGGGAGGAGGAAGAAGGAGGAGGAGGAGGGAGGATGAGAACGCAGGAGGAGGAGGGAGGAGAAGGAAGAAGGAGGAGGAAGAGGGAGGAGGAGGATGGAAGAAGGAGGAGGAAGAGGGAGGAGGAGGAGGTAGAGGGAGGAGGAGGGAAGAGGGAGGAGGAGGAAGGAGGAGGAAGAGGGAGGAGGAGGGAGGAGGAGGAGTGAGGAGGTAGAGGGAGGAGGAGGAGGGAGGAAAAGGGAGGAGGAGGGAGGAGAAGGAAGAAGGAGGAGGAGGGAGGAGGTAGAGGGAGGAGGAGGAGGAGGGAGGAGGAGGAGTGAGGAGGCAGAGGGAGGAGGAGGAGGGAGGAAAAGGGAGGAGGAGGAAGGAGAAGGAAGAAGGAGGAGGAAGAGGGAGGAGGAAGATGGAAGAAGGAGGAGGAGTGAGGAGGTAGAGGGAGGAGGAGGAGGGAGGAAAAGGGAGGAGGAGGGAGGAGAAGGAAGAAGGAGGAGGAAGAGGGAGGAGGAAGATGGAAGAAGGAGGAGGAAGAGGGAGGAGGAGGATGGAGGGGGGAGAGGGAGGAGGATGATTGATTGCCATCCCACCAGGTTAATATGTTATCGCGGACCTCAGAGAGAAGTGTCTATTGCTTATGGAAAACTACTATATTGATGTTTTAATTGAGGCAACATTTCGCAATGACAACATTTCGACGATATGTAAGACCATGGCAGAAAAGGGAAGTCGCTTAAGACGATTAATTGTCCCATGAAAATTAATCAGTAAACGCGCTCACATTGTCTCTGCTGGTCGCGGGGTAGTGGGTTCATTTGACACGCCGGCCAGTCTGAACTTAGATGTTGACTCCTCGTCCTTGACTTGGGGACATAAATCACAAGTATCTCTGACGTCGTTGTGGGTTCATTTGAATTTGACACGCCGGTCAGTCTAGGCTTAGATGTTGACTTCTCGTACTTGACTTGGGGACATAAATCACAAGTATCTCTGACGTCGGAGTGGGTGTTCATTTAACACGCCAGTCAGTCTGGGTTTAGATGTTGACTTCTCGTCCTTGACTTGGGGACATAAATCACAAGTTTCTCTGACGTCGTAGACGGTTCGCCTAATAACAAGGGACACGGTTAACTGATTCAGTCCCAAAGAAAGAGTAGGTCTCCACCAAACATGGTACACGATCAAATGACCAAGTATTACAATGTAAACTTCCATTCAATGAGCATTGAAATTGAGTTAGATGCCACGAATTAAAACAAATACCACGATGACACTAGTATGGCGATTTATCGTCCCTCTGTTCAAATGGGAGGTAACATGTGGCTATATAGTATCCTTCGGCATTTAATTGGTTAATAGGGAAAGCTAACCTGCACGCAAAGATCAGCCCCGTCTAATTATTGCTAAAAGTGTGTGTGTGGTCTGCCATCGGGTTCAAAACAAGAGAACGAAAAGCACATTTGTGTCTTCTTCGATACTGAAGTCATCTTACTTGTATAACATCTTTGTTTTTACTTCATTCTTGATCGAGTCGTGTCTTGGTCTATGATGTATGTTTGTTTGGTTTTTTTTTTTTTTTTTTTTGCTTCGTTCTTGATCGAGTGTCTTCTGTGAGCTTTTATTTTATAGTTTAACTTAAATTTAATGTTTAACGCTTGTGACATTAATCATAATTAATTTCCTCCCGTTCGTTGCTACAGGGGGGGGGGGGGGGGAGACAATCATTATCATCATGTTAAAGTTTGTTAGTTGCATATCCTTTACATGACGCAGCAGTCAACCCCAGAATTGTTTGGCTGTTCTTGACTCCTGGAAAAGTTTACGTTCAGTAGTTGCCATTACTTACGCCTGTGAGACCTGGACACTTACTAAACAAGCTGAACAGCGCATAAACGCCTTTGAATATAAATGTTATAGACGAGCTCTAAGAATATCTTGGGTAAAGAAAAGAACAAATGCATCCATACTTCAAGAGCTGAATATTGAAGAAGGTTGGCTATTAAAGACGATAACACAAAGAAAATTGGAATATTTTGGTCACTTAAAACATCACGAAATTTTGTAGAGAACATTAATGGAGGGGTATATGCCTGGGAAGAGAGGAAGAGGAAGGCCAAAGAGAAGATAGGTGCAGGATGTGGCGGGTGATCACCAGATGGGTGTATCGGACGCGGGACATCTTGCTAACCCCCCGAAAGGTTTTCCAGAAGGTTGTTATACGAGCGAGGTTTTGCAAAGGACATGCTACTGAATGAATGAATGAATGAATGAGGGAAAGGAACCTTACATTATAATTGTCGTTCATTTCATTGTGTGCCATTGTTGGCCCAAACCTACATTTTGTTTGGCATTGAATCAGTTTATGGCCTAAATGAAGAAATGTATTTTCAAGAACACTTTTAGGGAAATATGTTCTTTGATTAAAAACTAGACGTGTTGTCTGCAAACTCAATTAACAAGAGCGCTGACATTTAGATTTATGTAAGCTTACTGTTGACACCTACAGCGCTGCATTCAAACTCTCAAACTTTCTCCCTGTAAATGTATTGGAACGACAGGTGATAGAAGCCTCTTTCTACCGGTTGGTACAGTTTGAAAACCCGCTGCCAAACTTCAGGAAGGGAAAAAGAAATTGTTAAATCCTACCTGACAATCTGGCAACCTGGAAAGAAATTAAAGGTGCATACATCTCTGTCTTTACCTCATTGGCTCCCTACTAATTCCCGTACCAGCTTGCAAAAACCGAAGAAATTGATATTTTATGAGACCGTCGTTATCTGCGGGTAATTAAATAATTACTTGCAACCGCTGTTAAGTTCGCAGGGTGTGAAACCTTACAAACACATGTTCACTTATTTGTTCGCTAATCCCGGTCTAACACGTTTTAAAGCTGTTTGGGAAAGAGCTGTTTTCTTAACTGGCATATTAAAGAATGAATGCGACAAGTAATGGACTTTAAAGGTTCATTCACTAAAGACAACAAAATAAAAACACGTGACTTTACGAATGCAGGCACTTCCTATGGAAAGAAAAAAAAATAAACAAACAAACAAAGAAAGAAAAATTCTCACCTAAGCTAAAAGGACACAAACTGGAGTTAAAGGGAAAAATGTAAAGGCGGGAGGAAATTTGATCTGAGATGCTGAATATCTTGTGTGAGAGTAAAACTCCCAGCTGAAGTAAATTGTCAGCCAACAGAGATTATAGTAGCCTCTAAGAATAAAGAAATACCACAATGTAATATACGGATAAATGGGAATAATCTTAAACAAGTGAATCAGTGTAACTATCTCGGAACTGTCATAACATCTGATGGGAGGTGTCTTGAAGCGCTTAGAACCAGAATCGCTATGGCAAAGGTAGCCTTCTGCTGACTTTCCCGACAACGGAACACAGGATCAAGATCTGGAGAGCTCGTGCATATTTAAAAATAAGTGCAGATGAGCAGCACCCTCTGCATGACGCTATATTCATAGAAAAGGGTGACAGGCTAAAAAGGGGCAAATCATGGATGGGTCGGGCGGAAGATGTCGTCAGACAGGTCTGCAGTCTTACCAGTATCAACCCCGGCAAGGAATGGGTGCCGGTGCCTCCAGCTTTTAAGTGCACTTTCTCCTGCATTATCACACTCGACAGACGGTGCAGAGAGCAGAACCCTGCCGCTGTCAATGCAGAGGTTAACGCGCTCATCTATGAACACTCAGATAGCCCCGAAGTGCTCATCTATACAGATGGATCTGTTGTAAAGCAGAAGAGAAATGCGTGGGCATTTACAGCCCGTTCAGCGGGCCGAACCGTTCAAGAATCCAGTGGTGCCCACTCTATGACCACGAGCAGCATGACGATGGAGGTGATGGCAGTTACACAGGCCTTCATATGGCTGGAATCACAGCATTATACCAACGTGTGTGTACTAAGTGATTCAATGAGCATGATTCAGAAGGTCGAAGCTGGATCTGTACGTAGACAGTGGACTGAATCGCCGTGGAAGTCTGTTGTCCGTAAAGTCACCTTCATCTTCGTCCCGGGACATGCGGGAGTCGAGGGAAATGAACGAGCTGATAAATTGGCTGGCTCTGCACCCCCTGTAGATGGCCAGCCCATGGAACTTGCCGATGTTATTAACGTCCTTAAAGATATGGCGAGAACAGAGGACTTTGACGTCAGTGATTCCACATCGCTGTCCAGGATGAAAGACCTGGGAGTATGAATCGGCACAGCCAGACGCGAGAGGTACATCGGGAAAACAAAGCGCCTCGTCAACCAACACAGAACTGGCACTATTAGCCACCGGACGCTGATGCATATGCTGAGGGGAGGATCTGAGCACCTATGGACATGTCCGGAGTGCAATGAAGATACCCCAACTGATAACTGATAACTGAACTGAAGAAGGAAAACATACTGCCCTATTTAAAGATGTCAATTGCAATGAGAAAAAGATTGTTGAAGGGCTACATAGAATATGTACTGTTATATGGATATAAAACTATAATAATAATCAAACAAGCTTAGAAACATCTGATGCATTGTAACTGTGGTTCCCGAAGAAAATGCAAAGAATACCTTGGACATGTGAGTGGCACCTTACAGTCTTGGCAGACCAAAGTATGTGAGTTGGAATGTGGCCAAAATTCCATCACAATGCCTGGGCAGAGCTTCAGAGAAACATGTGGTGCCCAAACGACATGTTCCCTCTCTCGGCCTTGCCCTGTGTACTCCAGAGGAATGGGTAACCAATACGTCTGGAATAAGGTAGGCTGCAGACACTGACGGCTCAGCGTCAAACCTCCGAGACCTGGCCTCCACGAACAATGGACATACAAAAAAAATTAACAAGTCCTACAAGAAACAAATGAAAACCGTAAACTACTCGTAATTGGAGTAATTAGACGGAGACAGTCATGCTATTTTGGACACGTTATGAGAAGAAATAAACTGGAGAACTTGGTGACAACTGTCAAGATTGCGGGGGAAAAGAACAAAGTGAAGGCAGACAGCTAAATATTTGAATGGCTTGGCCGCATGGCTTAAACGAGACAATACCACAAAGCTGTTCAACGATTCTGGTGATGGTATGAGAGGACGAAACATGAGTGCCTACGCTTATCGGCATGGCATGTGATGATTATTAATTGAAGGCAGGAGAAGTAGATGGGCATTCCCAGCAATTCAGAGTGGATGGATCACTGTTAGACGACTAGCTAAGTTATTATCATCAAGTATTTCAGCTCCTGGGGTGCCAGTAATGCGTCCTGATCATTTCATTCCAGAGTTGCCTACTTTGTGCCACGCTTGTTAATTCCATAGAAAATACAAACAGGTGTGTGTGGCACCTGCGAAGCGATGAGACATGCTAAACACAAACACAATGTGCATACCAAACAACGGACTCTATAAAGGTGAACATAAATCACAGAGTGAAAATCCCTAAAACAAGAGACAATCCAAAAAATATATATTACAATAAAATAATAAAATAAAAAGAATTACAGGATACAACAAACGACGTTTCGATTATATAAATCTTCATCAGGGACGGAACAATACAAACAGATCTAAAGAAAAAACATCAAATTATAAAATACTATTAAAACACCACTCCTTCGTTGTCAAGAAGGCACAATAGTTGAGCTCAGTTCGGTGTTGAAAGGTGCTCTTATTCCACAAACGTTGAGCCCGATTCACCTGTTAAAAGTGTCAAATAAAATATGTATGGCCAGAATAGTGCAAACAGACATATATGAATGTATAGCGGGAGGTCAGCAGAGTTATACATTTGCATCTACAACAGTATTGATTCCCGCTGGGTGGAAGCATCTCAGAGAGTTGATTAACCCAAAAAGTCGGAAAATGTTTGTGTGTGTGCTTCTTTTTTTTTTTTGGGGGGGGGGGGGGGGGGGGCACTGCCCTATAGTAATTTTTCGCCACCTTTGGTAAAGTTGACTCTCATGTCCTTTTCAGGACCAATCCCCCACTGGTCCAAGCCTGACACCCAGCTCGTGCCTGTGGCTCCTAGTAGCTGTCAGCATGCGACAGCGGCCACCCCCCGGGCAACAGCTGTGACAAGCTGGCTAAACCAGGCGTGTGTAGCCGATTTGGTGTCACACCAAGCGGTGAACTAGGGTATGCCTACCCAGCATGTGAAGACAGGATCCGGCAGACTGCGCAGAAGAAATCATTCCTGATTCAACGGGCAAGTCGGCGTTTACCTGCAAAGCGTTGTGGAACGTAATGGGCACGGCAAGGCACGTAGAGCGCCCTGGTCATCCACTGCACCTGTATTCGTCTCGTCGTCTTGACTTGTCCTGCCACTGGATTCAGATGGACTCAGGCGAGAGAGTGAGGTCGACGAATTGCGCAACTCTTCCTCACTTTAATCCAATTCATCGCGCAAGTCATTCTTCATCCAACGTCATATATCACCTTCAAGCCCTGTGGCGATGGGCGAGCGGCGAAGCGGCAGCCGTTGTGGTAAACACTCCCAAGGCGGACAGAGGAAACGCCTTAAAGACACTCTGAAGATCTCACTGAATGCTTTTGGAATTCATCATGACACCTGGGAAACTGCAGCCAGAGACCGAAATTCGTGGCGTGCATCATTACGCAAGGGTGCAGTCACTTGTGAGGCAACCAGGACTGCAAGAGCTGTGAAGAAAAGACAGAACAGAAAAACTACTGCTGGAAATCCTCCTCCAGAAACGTCAAGCATTCTGTGTCCACATTGTCAAAGAACATTTCGAGCCAAAATAGGCCTTATCAGCCATCTTAGAACTCACGGCTCATACTTTCAACCCCACTGAGTGAAATGAATGGTCATCATCATTCTTGATGGACAAACAACAACAAACAATAACAATTTTTCGCCGAAACAAAACTGTCAATGACTACCTTGTTCACAGTCGCCTCCCTAATTATTTTGTCTGGGATATACATAAGACACAAGAGGATCTCAGCCAGGGAGAACCCCATAGTGATGAGAAGACTCAAGTCGATGTCACCTGTGGCGCACCCGAGCAACCTCCCGAGGGTCTCAGGGTGAAGATCAAGTTCCCCAATGCCAGCAAGAAGGCAGAGTGGGCACAGTTAGATGAAACGTTGTCCCCTGTTTTAGAGGAAGAGCTAAAACACAAGTCCCTTGAAGAGAAATTGCTAACGTTCGGAGAGATCATATACCTCCACTCGCTGATTCAGTTTGGTTTGAGCGAGAAGAAGGAAGCAGCTATTCCGCAGAAGATCGGGCGCCAGAAAATGCTGGAGGAAGTAAGAACACAGAAGAAAGTCGCTCGGAAACGGTATAAAATAGCCGCCGATCACGAGAAAGGGGGTTTGCACCAGGTGTGGCAAAATCTGAAAGCCAGGCACAATGCCCTATCCCGAGCTAAAAGGTTTTCTGCAGGAACAGGCGGAAAACCCGGAGGGAAAATAACAGATTTTTTCCTGAAACCATACAAGTTTGCACGGGACTTGTTCGAAAAGCCGCGATCCGGCATCCTCAATATCAGCAAAGAGAAGCTGGAGAACCACCTCGTGACGATGCATTCCGATGCTCAACAGGGCATCCCACTCGGAGAGATTGAAGGGCTTAAATGGCCGGAGAAACCGTCCGTGGATTTCAATGCCAAGCCTCCGATGTGGAGCGAGGTGGTTGCGGTTGTTAAGAAAGCAAGAGGAAATTCGGCACCGGGGCGGTTCTAAAAGGGAGAATGCCTGGTGTCCCGGTGTGTTTTGAACACGGCACCATGATCTGGGAAGCTATTCAGAGAATGAAGATGAAGAAGGAGGAACTTCACATGATTTAGTTGGATCTTGCTAACGCGTATGGGTCATTGCCACACCAGATGTGGCATGCATTCAAGGCGTATCACGTGCCCGAGAATATCACGGGCACTTCTCGGTGCACTTCTCGGGCTTCTCTCTCCGTTTCCCTACCAAGACGTTCACGACCAGATGGATTGACCTGCAAGTGGCGTGGACGATACCGACGACCCTGACACCAAAAGAGAGTGATGCCCGCATCATTCTCCTCAGACTGGACGATCTGATTCGCTGGTGTATGATGAGGTTTAAGCCCAAGAAGTCGAGAAGGCTGTCGATCGTGAAGGGTAGAGCGGCGGGAGGGTTATTCGTGGTTGCCGGACAATCAATTCCCACGGTGTTAGAGGAACCGGTAAAGAGTCTCGGTCGTGTGTACGATTCAACCCTGACGGACAGGAACGCGGTGGTAGAGATGGATGTTGACGCACGGCCTGCGCACCATCGATAAAACCAGACTGATAGGCAAATTCAAAATCTGGTGCCTCCAATTCATGCTTATTTCGAAACTCCTATGGTCGTTGTTGATATATTATATAGACATTATATTATATAGACAAGACCACAGTGAGCACCATGGAGGGGAAGATAAGCAAGTACATAAGAAAGTGGCTTGGAGTACCAACATGCCTCACGACTGCGCACTAAATTGTAAGCAGAGTAAGCTCGTCCTCACGTTCCGATTCAAAGTCGGAAAAGCCAGACTCGCGATGATGATGTGCGAGTCTCCAGATGAGACGGTCAGTACCTCAGTTCCCGCCTTGAGAACTGGAAGGAAGTGGAAAGTCGTCAGCGCGGTCGAAGAAGCCCAGGCAGCACTCCAGCTGAAGGAGGTCATTGGGCACACCCAGTCCGACAGAAGGGGCTTCGGGTACCATGACGGAGATCCGATGCGGTCTAGGGCGACGACTAAGAAACGCAGAGTCATGGTGGTTAAGGAGATCCGTAAGGGGAGGATGACGAAAGAGTCCGTGCGGCTGCCCAACAGGCGTAGCAGGGCCAACGTATGTCATGAAACGAGATAATGCAGAGATCTCTAACCTGGAACAAAATGTGGCGTCTGGCACTACTGCGCTTAAGTTTCGTCGTCCGATCCCTCTACGATGTCTTGCCATCAGCTGTCAACTTGATAAAGTGGGGAAAGCCACCGACCCGTCCTGTTCCCTCTGTAAAAAGGTTCAGACAGTGGAGCACGTATTGTCCGCATGTAAAGTAGCCTTGACCCAAGGCCAATTTCCTTGGCGCCACAACAAAGTCCTTACTGAGTTGGCGGTCATAGTGGATGTAGCCAGAATGAAGGCGAACAGAGGGGCCAGGCCGAGGCCGGAGGGAATTTCCTTCATCCCAGTCGGGCAACACCTCAGAGACAACGGTGGCCGCGCTGCCGACTTGTATTCCCGCCCATTTTCGATTGTGTGGAGGACTGGGAACTGACCGTGGATCTCGAATTATAACCATGCAGAATACAATAGGCAAGCTGCTGGAGAAGGTAATTGCCAGGAAAATATCAAGCCAACTAGAGAGGCAAGGTGTTTTCCCACCCACCCTGGGTGGGTACCGTCCAAAGAGAGAAACCTGAACCAATGCAGCAGTCTTTGCCCAGGATGTCTATGAAGGTTTCCACTCAGGCACTGAAACCGTTGCTGCAGCGATTGATCTTGAGGACGCATACAACAGAGTACCACTGGATTTTTTAATGTTTCAGCTTCTCGAACTAAACGTAAGTCCATTCCTCCTTAGTTGGATCGCTGCAGCCCTCTTCCAACGGAAAGTAGTTTTTAGATGTGGCAGTTGGACTTCGGAACCAACAACAATATATCCTGGCCTACCACAGGGATCACCATTATCTCCGGTACTGTTAAACGCCTACACAGTGAGAATCACCAGTGAGCAGATCACTGGACCTGGCAGGACATTGTCATATGCCGATGATGTTTTAGTGTATCGTCAGGGGAAGGATAGAGAGGAGGTTGCTGTGGAACTACAAACCGAACTCAATCGCATAAGTACTTGGTGTGATGAAGCTGGGGCAATGGTCAACCCAACAAAGGCAACAGTGACTTGGTTCTCGTTGAATAATCATATTGTCAACACTCCAACACCAACTGTAATGCTGTGTTCAGAGACGGTGGAAAGAACGCAGGCAATGAATTACCTGGGGATACGGTTTGATCGAAGCCTTGCTTATAATGTGCACAGACCAGGTGATAACAAAGGCCAAGCGGGGTTTGGCAGCGATGCGGGTGACGGCGGCAGCAAACTGTGAGCAGCGCCATCTATGTCTTCTGTACGAGGGGTTGGTCATGTCTGTTTTGGAGTATGCAATGGCAATCCTGACTCTCAGCCCTAAGCAGATAGAAAGGATGGAAAGGATACAGAATGAAGCTATGCGCATTATTCTTGGATGTACAAGAGATACAGCATGCAGGGCGATGCGCTACCTTCTTGGGTTTCCAACCATTGAAGACAGAATACAAGATTGCAGGGAACGCGCCTACCTCAGAATTAACGCAATCACACAACATCCACTGCATAGTGAAATTAGGAAGGTGAAGGGCAGCAGGTTAAAAAGAGGACGGTCGTGGATGGGACAAGCCGAAGACATTCTTCAACAGGTGTGTTCACTTGAGGACTTAGAACCTGGCGAGGAGTGGGTACAAGTGCCAACAGACTTCTGCACATCCTTTTCAGTTTGCATCCAACTAGATAGAAAATGCAGACAAGAAAATCCGGCTGCTGTTGAGGCTGAAGTACAAGCGTTGATTTTCGAGAATTCGCTAGACGGTGACGCGGTCATCTACACAGATGGGTCGGTCGTCCGACATGTGAGAAGCTCATGGGCCTTTACAGCTCGGGCCGGAGGGAGAATTGTGAAGGAGGACTCTGGTGCTTTCACTGAAACCACAAGTAGCCTGACCATGGAAGTCATGGCAGTAAGTAAAGCAATAACATGGCTCGAGACACAGACATTCACTAGGGCTTGTTTCCTTAGCGACTCAATGAACATGATCAAGAGGATAGAGGAGGGGTCGATCCGAAGAGAATGGTTGCTGCCTTTGGAGCGGTCTCGACTGGCAAAGATTAGTTTCATCTTCGTGCCAGGGCATGCGGGAGTACAAGGAAATGAGCGGGCTGACAAGCTCGCAGGTGAGGCTACTGTGGAGGGCGGACGCGCCATGGACCAGGCCGACATTCTGAATGCTCTACGAGAAGTAAGACTTTTGCGAGAACCAAGCGATGACTGTGAATCTACAACAATGGCCAGACTACGAGAGCAGCAAATTAAAAGAGGGGTGGCCAAACAAGAACACTACGCAGGAAGCCAAAGAAGATTTATAAACCAACACAGAACTGGCGTCGTTAGCCGCTACACGTTGCGGGATTTGCTGAGGAGGGGATCCGAGCACTTATGGACTGAATGGTTCGATGTGCAATGAGGATGATCTGTCGACTAACTAACTAACTAACTATTGTACACTGTGTCCATATATAGTATGTCTCATCTTTTCGCAGGAGCTACAAACACCTGTTTGTATTTCATATTGTTATATCTTGCTGGAGCCGTTGCTTCACTTATTTAGTTATTCATCTCATCTCATCTTGTTCCTCTTGTACCCTGCGGTGTCGAGGTCAACAATGAGAGTGTCCGTTTACGGGCTTTAAGTATCGAGATTTCCATCGATTGATTTTCCCTGTCTATCGTTTACATGGCCGGCCTCCTCTTCTAGTTCCATTGCTTGTTGTGGTATACTGTTAGCTGGTAGCCTGGTTATATGGCCAAACCATTTAACTTGATGTTTTCTAATGACATCTAGCGCTGCTATAACCCCCACTTTTCTCCCGTGTGTTGCCGGGGCCCATAAGGGAAGCAAAGAATAGCAACACTGTAGCCTACCACGCATGTCGTAAGAGGCGACTAAGGAGGCTTGATGGTTCCGTCGCCCTGCTACTGAGTGAGTGCGTGGCGCGACACTGTGAGCTGTAAGTTTCTTGTGAAATGCTTTTGAATCTGCCCGAGGTTTTTTGGAACATGACTGCATGTTCGGAGCGATGGTAGATGGCTATGTCCCAGAGTTGACCGGTTTTTGCCTTATGCAGAAATGCGTGGCTGCTGGGCTTCTGGTTGACTGCGACTGCCATCGACGATGAACTGTATTTTCGTGGACTGTGGGTGAACATCTAGGAAACATCCAGATGGGAAAATGACTGCCGATTCCATCAGAGATGAACTGGGTGTTTCGTTGGGGACTATTGTGTTGAAACTGGCGGCGGCATTATGCACGGTGTATCTGTGCGGGCTGTTGTTTGTCGAGACTCCTGTCTTTTCCACTTTTCACATTGTGCAGTGGGGAGCATTTTGTGCGATATTCACTGGCACAGGAACGGAGCATAATGGGGACAACCCGTTGCTATGAAGTTGGAATTACGACTAACTAACTAACTAACCCCCACTTTAGTCCTGATTTCATAATTTCTGATTTTCTCTCTTCTTGATACACTTAGTATTCTTCTCGGGAATCTCATTTCCGATGTTGTAATTTTTTTTGCCTCTTCTAGCATTGTCCAGATTTGGCATTGGTAGCTTGGTAGGAAGATTGTAAAGTACTTTTTTATCTACTGATATGCGTTTGTTCTTTAGTATCGGTGACCTTATAGCGCCTGTTTTCAATCTCGCCTTCCGATTTTCCGATTTTCCATTTGATCATATTATATTTCCTAAGTTATTAGTTTTAAAAAGCTATCCCCACAAATGCCAAAGGCATGAAGTGCCGGAACAGTGGTGAACGACTGTTTTGTTTATAACAGATAGTAAATATGAAAATATTTTAAAAAGAAATTAAACATAAATAAGAGAAACCACCAACTGAGGGTGTAACATCAAAAATACAGGATATGAGAATGCTGCTGTACTTACTGAAGACAAAGACCCGGATCTGCAGCATTTAGTTACTGCTGTTATTGTATAAAGTGGGAATATTGTGTTAGCTGTATATCCTTTACAGAACATCGCAGTCAACCCCAGTATTGTTGGACTGATTTGTTGGTAAGTTTACATTCAGTAGTTTGCCATTGCTTTCTGACCAACAAGCACTCATACCATTGTATGAAAACTAGCACATGATGGTCTGATTCCAAATTGCCCTCAAACATGTTTCAAATGCAGTATGCAGGATTGTGAATTACATTCGTAACTCCTTCGCAACAGCGATTTAGAAAGAAATTAAAAATAAATAAGAGGATTCACCATCTGATATTATAACATCAACAAGATCTGCAGCATTTAGTTGTTGCTGTTTTTGTACAGGGAGAAGGTATGATACCATCAACACAAGACATAAGAATGCTGCTGTAATTGAGGACAATGACCAAGAACTGCAGCATTTAGTTGCTGTTTTTGTGCAGAGGGCCAACAGGATTAGAATAAAATTGTAAGGAAACATATTTTGGTCACCTCCAAGAGGAAAGAAATACCACAAAGTAATTTTGAAGTAAATAGCGTGATTCTTGCAGAGGTGAATCTGCACAACTAGCTTCAAACAGTCATAACATTTGATGGAAGATTCCTTGTAGATATTAGAACAAGAATCGCCATGGCAGAATTAGTAGGCTAATGTCAGATGGAACAAATAAATGCTCACAAAACTGTCACTTGCAGTGTGTAAATGGGTGATGATGTGCTATATATATATATATATATATATATATATATATATATATATATATATATATATATATATATATATATCTTCCGGTGTTACCTATACTAATACACAGAACCTGTCGGTAATCACCAAACTCGGTCCAGGCTTTGTGTTATGGAGAGGTATAACTCCATGTTACAAACTATCGTCTGTCAAGCCGGCAAGGTGCCAGTCACATAGAACCTGTACTGTTGCATGTATGTGAAAGATGAATAATAAGCAGACAAGCCAAGAAACATCTGATGGTAGTGAAAATGTGAGTTCTGAGGACATGCAGAGAATACCAAGGGCGGACAGCAAAACAAATGAGGCAATCGTACAAGAAACATACAACCGTAAATTGATTAGATGTGGACAGTCAAGATTTTATTGGTATGTTGTAAACTTGAAAACTTAGCAATAACTGGCAAACTCGATGGGGAATGAGCGAGCGGAAGACAAAGAGTTCAAACTGGCTTAGTCACATAGCATAATGGGGATTATAACACAGATTTGAGTGAAGATTGGCAGTCGTGCGAGTCAGCTTCCACTTATCGATACGAGTTATGTAAACTCACGGACTGTGAAAGCTATCTCAGAATTTTGATGATATGGCCGATTTAATTCGTTACCACCACAAAAGAGAAAACCACATTGACCACCATCCACCCATCATGTGCCATACCGATAAGCGTGGGCAGTCATGTTTTGCCATCTCACTCAATCACCAGAGTCGTGGATCAGGTCCGTGTTCGTGTCTCGACCATGCTAGAGGCCAAGCCATTCAGGCATTTACTTCTCGGTCTTCCCCTTGGTCTCTTCCCTTCGATCTTGACAGTTGTCGCCAAGTTCTCCAAGTCATTTCGTCTCATAACATGACCACACGTTTAACAAAAACAAGTTACTTGCATATCCTTTACAGTATGTGGCAGATAATTCCAGTATTTTCTATACAGAAATAGACAGGATGTCAAGAGGCAAATCTCTCAAGACTCACTTTTGCTCTCTCTCTCGAATGCCTCTGTTAGTTGCCCCTCAAGGAGGACCCTGTCCTACATGTAACTATATGTTGCCTTTATTAATGATTGTCAGTGGTGTTCCATAATTCCTCATCAAATTCCAAAGAGATTCCCTATTTATGCTATCAAAGACCTGTTTGTATTCCACAAATCCAATTAAAGTGGCGAGTTCAGTTCAATGCTTAGTTCTATTATTATACAGTGTAATTATCTTATCAGTGTTGGATCTATTTGGTCTGAAACCAGGTTGTTCATCCCTAAGTAGTTTGTCAATGGCATTTCTTTTCTCCAGAATTATTATGTTTAATATCTTCACAGAAACTGAAAAAAAAAAACATTGAAGGTCCCCTTTCTTTGGCAAAATTGCCAAAATCCTCTCCAGGCTGCTGGTATTTTTTTCAGTTTCCTAGATTGTTAAATAATCTGTGTAGTAATTAGGTTGACGTGTATCCATTAGTTTTAATGGCATCCTTAGCTAGGATGCTATCTGGACCAGCAGCTTTTTCATCCTTCAATAGTTTGTTGGCTTTGCTAATCTCTTCCTTGGATGGTGTCTCACAGTCGATATCTAGCTCCTCTTTTGCAGGCTAATATCCAGAAGGTCTTCTGGGACTGATATATTTAGGAGTTCCTCAAAGTTTTCAGTTCATCTCTTTAGTTGATCCTTACTGTTAGAGAAAATGTTCTCATTTCCATTTATGATCTGTCCTCTTGGTAGTTTATACTTTCCTGCTATCTTCCTTGAGGTGCTGCAAAGGTCTCTGTGGTTTCCTTTAGATCAGGGGTGGCAAACCTTTTCATCAGGCGAGCCAAATTTCAGAAATAATATTTCCTGCCGGGCCAAGCACCTAATTTTTGTTTGTTAAATTAAAGTAAACAAGCAAGCATGCTACAGCTTCGACCACATTGTCGTTTCTCACTCCGCGGGCCACAACATGACTACTGGCGGGCTGCATGCGGCCCGCAGGCCTAGTGTTGGCCACCCCTGCTTTAGATGATGCTTCTTCTGCCTCTCTCGCTAGTAGTCTATATATTGTCTTTTATCCACCTTTATCTGCTTCTTAACTTCCTTATTAGTGTCTGCATATTTTTCCTGGGCTATGGTTTTCAAAGCCCTGGTTTTGGCATTATTTCAATCTGCTTTTGTGCTTTTTCTTTCTTCTATCTTTCTAAGGGCTTCCAGTGTTATCTACACTTTATGATTTCTTCCTATTTTGTCAAGTACTTCTAAACATGATTCACTCCAAATGTATGTTGCCAGCTGCCTGAAGACTTCAGTACTTGTTTTGTCTACTGCCTGTAGTAGCGCCTGGTATTTATTGGGGACTGACTATGAATTGTTTCTGAATTTCCTGATTTCTAGGTATCCTACATTGTATTGATTTCTATGTTGATGGGATGTTATGTATCTCTTCAACTTCAGTTTATTTTACTTATCAGAAGATGATGATCTACATATACATCTGCTACTCTAAATACTTTCACGTCGTGTAGAGAACATCTAAATGTTTTGTTGTTTACGAACACATTTTGCAATTTTGCATACATAGCTGTGAGTGATTTGGAAGCAGATCGTCTTGCGCTGGGTTTTATGCAATGGGACGAGTGCCAGTCATTCAGAAAGCATTGGCAAACTACTGGAAGTAAACAGGCCAAGAAATCACAAACAGCTAAAATGTTTGGATTGATTGCAAGGTCCTGTAAAAGATATGCAGCTAACCTTTTACAAACCAACAATTAATTAAATCAATCAGGCAGAAGTGAACATCCACGGGTATTTTTTTACTTTTATTTTCTTTCATCTGGAATTGAACCGGGTTTCTTTCAAGTCAATTGTGGATGCTGTGCCTCAAACCTACTCCAATCACAGCTGATACATGTGTACAGAAGATGAAAAATGTGTACATTAAGTGACTGACCACACAAATAAATGCTGAGGCGGGTGTGCCTTTCCATTGTTTATTGAATATATACATGGCATTTACATGACAATATGTACACAGGTCACATCAAGACTTCTTTTATAACACTGCCGGACTAATGGAGCCCGATAATCTATATCAAATTCAAAGCCTGTGTTACATCGTCCATAAGCCCTGAATTCTACACAATATTCCTGATGTAATGAATTTCAAACCTTGTTTCCAGCACAGTGAATTCAACATCACAATCCTGTAACTTTATTCTTGTTATAGTGAATTTCACAACATATTCTAACTAGAATGAATTTCACAACACACTCCAATTATAAAGAATTTGATACTATATTTCTACTAGCATATTTTTTAAACAGTGAGTTGAACACTTAATTTCACAATATATTCCAATTATGAAGAATTTGAAACTATATTTCTACTACGATATTTTTGTTAAAGTAAACTAAAAACAGAATTTCACAGCATATTCCAATTATAAAGAATTTAACACTATATTTCACTACCATATTTTTCAAATAGTGAATTGAACGCAGAATTTCACAACATATCCCAATTATAAAGAATTTAACACAATATTTCACTACCATATTTTTGTTATAGTAAATTAAACACTGAATTTCACAGCTATTCCTATAGTAATAAGTAAGAAATCTCATTCTTCGAACTGTACATCAATCACATTAAAATTTACACAAAATTCCATGTACGGAGAAATTTACATCATATTTTCTACAGTAAACTCTACACAGAATTTCTACTACAATAATTATTTTACAATCTAGTCTTTCTAATGTTAAATTCCCATTTAGATTAATCTAACACCATATTCTCATTACACTTAAATTACACCATATTCTCATTAACTGAAATAACCTAGGGCTGCTAAAACTGGAATCAACTGAGACCAGTGGTAGAAAGAAGAATATGAGAGGTAGATGACAGGGTAAATGTAACCTGACTGCTGCAAGACCAATCAGCAAACATGCTCCTCAACATCCGCAGAAAGAAACACAGCACCTGCAAGGTTTCCTGACAAGGTAGTGATGTTGGTTACATGTAACAAATAATGTAAAAAGAAGCCGAAATATGCATATTAATAAATGCAGCGAAATGAAAATAAAAGAAACAAAGAACATTTGATTTTTATTAACAAGTTATGCCAAAACCAAATTCATTGTTTCTTTTATATCATGAGTACAAATTTATATTAATTGCTGTTAATCTTACCAAAATTTATTAAACATACTCAGTACTTTATTTATATGATAACTATAATAGTTATAAACAAATTGGTTTAAATTAACATCTCATAACTGCATTTATGGCTGACGAATATCTGAAAATGTTACTATTATCCTGATTAGCTGATGAATATTTGTAACTATAATTCTGACTGGCTAATAAATGTATGAATTTGTTAGTATACTCCTGATTAACTGATGAATGGTTGTATATGTCACTAAAATACTGAATTGGCTGATGAATGTTTGAATGTGTTGTTATAATCCTGATTGACTGAAAAATGTTTAAATAAGTTACTATAATTCTGAGTGTCTGAGAAATATGATCATGGTCTCAGCTTATTGAAGGGAAACTCCCAACACTACCTTCTAGTGGTAAAGAATGGATTCTACACAAGAGCATGGCAAACTGCATTTAAATTTATGTCTGGTCTGCAACACTATATGCTGTGAAACATGAACTCAGAACCAAATTTGTAAAAATATGAAAAGACCTTAGAAGCTTTTGAGATGTGGAGTTATTGCATGAATAAGACAAGTGCGCTGGACAATAAAAAGACCAAATGAACAATTTGTTAAGTCACTGGGGAAGATATACGGCATTGAAAAATATGCCAAAATTTAGACTGCCCCTGCGTGTTCACAGTGACAATGAATATGCACGGGAGTGTAAACTACGGAGAAGAAACAGGTGAGTCTAAGAAATAACTAAATACCACAAGAATGCAAGAGCACTGGAGTTCATGCTACTACTGAACCAAATACAACAGCTGAAAACATGGGACAGTGGAGTAGGATAATTAGACAACCTGAATACCAGTCTTCAGACAGACACAGCTGATGATGATGGGTGCGTATAGAACCTAATACTTTACAGTACAGACTTAAGTGTATAACAGACTATGCTTCAGAACAGGAGTGAACTGAAAGTGACATTTATGGTGACTAAAAATGGTACTGGGGTAACAAAAGCATACTGAGACAAAGGCAATTTCTTAGCAAGAACATGAATTAAGGGGCCAAAAACACAATTTGAGAACTGCTTTTGTGACTATGTTTGTATAGGTAACAATAATCCTAGCCATCTGAGACATGTGGTCATAATCTCACCTTGATGAATTAAAACGCCCAACTGTACCTTCTAGTGATAAAGGACAATTGAAGTACAAAAGGATATAGACCCGGTGAGTGGATACAACATCAGCTGGGGAAATTGTTTCAAGGCAATGCTCATGGGAACACGTAAATTACTGTGTCAACAAAAGGAAAAGTGGTAAGGAAAGAAACTGATCATCCCAACTCATAAAACTGCAAGCTACAGCATTTAAAGTTCATAACATTTCACACTTCAGAAGCAGCATTCAAATCAGATGTAACTTTGCCAGAATTTGTAACTACTATAGCCGTAGATAAGAACAGAACAGCAGAGTACCTGAAATTCATATAAATGTTAAACATTTTACCGAAAACTAACAAATGTTACTAACAGTTTCATCAAACTTTCTTGAAATATAAAGCAATAAGAGAGAAACAACAAAAATGTGAGCAAGAAAATTAGCCAACCCTGACGATCTTCAACCGGGTCATGACAAAAATCACGGTGTGCGAGAACAAAGTAAACATCGTAACAAGTAATATTTGGTGAGTGAGTCAACATTTGAAACCATCAATAACGGGATGAGAGTAAAACTGGTAGTGACAACACAAAATTTGGTCATCGTGTCAGTTACTTAGTCAAACTACAGAAGCATGTTAGGTTTTATTTTGTATATTTCTCATGGAAATTTAAATATTTAAGTAACAACTTTAATTATATACTTCATGCATATAGTAAGGTAATAACCACCCTGGTAGCATATGATATATGTATATATATACACACACCAGCACAAAATGAATTGTTTTAGCTTCATATAAATGAATATTTTTTTCTTAATTAACTAGACTCCATAAACAGATAAAACTCCAAAGAAAACTCAATAAAATTTACCTAATTTTTTTAAATGATAGAAACATGATTTTCCATAGCTCATACATACTGACATACAGTTCTTGTTAAGAATGACCTCTTAAGTGAATACATTTTACTTACCATTAACGCATGCCCATTGTATTTCTCAATAATTATAAAGTATGTCAATTTTTGGCATATACGTTTCTTGTCATGATAAAGTTAAATGATAATATGTCACAGATAACAATGTATTGCCGTAAGCTGGCCCTTGTGCCAGGAAGAAAGAAACAAACTGTCAATACTATAAATACATGCCAAAAAGGATTACCAATTATACTACAATTGGCTTTCTTCAAATCTGAAAACTGGCGGCAAACAATCCCAAATGATAAATGTTGTGACCAAGAAATGTCCGAAATAATTAATACAAAAAAGAAAAAAAAATTACAACCTAACAATAATTCTGGGTTTGTTTTTTTTCTACCCAGTGAAATTTCGGTGTTTGTATTGTTACTTTTGTTCTTTTTGTTACATCATTTACTACCCATATGCCAAGTTGAATGTACACAAACTCTGAGCCAAAGCAAACATGTTATCACTGAGCATACTTCTGTGTCCACTCCCTGGCTGTTTTAAAGTATTTGTCACGATCCGTCTTATAAACACGAGCGATGTCCGGCACCAGGGGGTCATCAGGATTTGGGTCTGTCAGCAGGGAGCAAATGGACAAGAGGACTGAAAAGGAAAAAAGTAAAGACATTGCAACCAAAGTTTGAAAGTTAATTACAGAGATTAGATTTTATTCAAGGTACTATCACTGTGCCAGTCTCTCTGGCCGAGGGGTTACACCACTTTCTCTGTAATCACGTTTATCACGCAGTGTCTCGTAGCGGGCGAGAACTGGAAGCGGTTCTACCCCCGATGGTGACTTGCGGGATAACTGAGCCGGCTGCTCAGTAAGCAATGGCAAACTACTGAGCATAATCTTGCCAAGAAATCAGACAGCTGAAAGATGCTGCTGTAGACAGCGATGTCCTGTAAAGGATATACGAATTTAAAAAAAAAAAAAAAAACTATCACTGCATCTATTTAATGGCATTGTTAAATTGGGCACCACAAATACACAATGGCTGCCAAATCTTATATGTGTATGATCTAAACTGATCTGGTGGGTGCATTGATGTAATGGTTAGGACATTACACTAACTATGGCAAGAATGTTCAGAAAAGGGTTTGATGTCAGCTCTCGAAGTTTGCCATAGGAGAGAAAGACTGACCACCTATTCCTGTGTGTACCTAGGCCTACAAAATAAGATGTGACACTTCACATACTTACAACAGGCTTCTGCTACGGAATTTGTATTTTATATTTATTTCTGCAGTGATCATTGTATACTTACTTATGCAGTGATCATTTTATATTTTTTTATGCAGTGATCATTTTACATTTATTTCTGCAGTAACCATTTTATCAACCACGCTACTCTTCAATCTGGCTCTAGAGAAAGTTGTAAGGAAGGTAAAGAAGGAATGTGATATTGGAGGAACTTCCAAGCTGCTTGGTTATGCAGATGATATAGATATTATAGGGGAAAATGAACAAAGGACATTAGAAATATTGACTCAAAGGAAAAAGCCCAACAGAATATATGGTAATTTCAAGAGAAGGAATGGCTAAAACCTCTGGCCACATACAAACAGATAATATGACCATTAAAAGAACGGAAACATACAAATACCTGGGTACAATCTTCAACTGCTCCAACATCATAAGGGAAGAAATGCAAACTAGAATCAATTCTGGAAATAAGATATACTATGCACTACAACTTCTACTAAAATCAAATGCGCTATCTCGTAACACCAAAATCACAATATACAAAACACTGATCAGACCAGTTGTGCTGTATGGCTCTGAAACCTGGAGTACAACAAAAGGAGACGAAACCTTGTTACAAACCTTTGAGAACAAAGTTTTAAGACGCATCTTTGGACCGATTAGGGATACACAAAGTGGAGAGTGGAAAAGAAGTAACAAAGACATTTATGATCTGTTTAAGTCCCCGCTAATAACTGGTATCATGAAGGCTAATAGACTGCAATGGCTGGGGCATATAGAAAGAATGGAAGATAATAGGGAAACAAACCTCGCTTACACTCAGGAAATAAATGACTGTAGACCCCGAGGTAGACCAAGAAGACGGTGGAGAGATAATACATATACAGACCTACAAGCACTTGGAATCAACGACTGGCAAGAGAAGGTCAACCAGAGACGAATGGAGACGGATTGTATCTACAGCAAAGAACCTCAATGGCTCGGAACGCTGAAGAAGAAGAAGAAGAAGAAGAAGAAGAAGAAGAAGAAGAAGAAGAAGAAGAAGAAGAAGAAGAAGAAGAAGAAGAAGAAGAAGAAGAAGAAGAAGAAGAAGAAGAAGAAATCATTTTATATTTATTTCTGCAGTAACAATTTTATATTTATTTCTGCAGTAACAATTTTATATTTATTTCTGCAGTGATCCAGCATGATGTAAATTACACTGCAGTTTCACCTGACCTGTGGCCAGTCATATTTAATTGCCTTAGATATTTCTGTCAAAATTGGCTCCCATAGTATCTTTATAATGTGGTTATAGAGACCAACAAACTCTACTATCTTAACAAGGTGGAGAGATAATGTGGTTATGGAGACCAACAAACTCTTCTATCTTAACTAGGTGGAAGATAATGTGGTTATGGAGACCAACAAACTCTTCTATCTTGACAAGGTGGAAATATGTGGTTACAGAGACCAACAAACTCTTCTATCTTGACAAGGTGGAGAGATAATGTGGTTATAGAGTCCAACAAACTCTTATATCTTGACAAGGTGGAGAGATAATGTGGTTATAGAGACCAACAAACTCTTATATCTTGACAAGGTGGAAATATTATGTGGTTACAGAGACCAACAAACTCTTCTATCTTAACAAGGTGGAAGATAATGGGGTTATAGAGACCAACAAACTCTTATATCTTAACAAGGTGGAAGATAATGGGGTTATAGAGACCAACAAACTCTTCTATCTTAACAAGGTGGAAGATAATGGGGTTATGGAGACCAACAAACTCTTATATCTTAACAAGGTGGAAGATAATGGGGTTATAGAGACCAACAAACTCTTCTATCTTAACAAGGTGGAAGATAATGGGGTTATGTAGACCAACAAACTCTTCTATCTTGACAAGGTGGAGAGATAATGGGGTTATGGAGACCAACAAACTATGCAAAGAAAGCAGCAGTCAAAATTAAGCTTACTGACATCTCCATAATTGATGACATCAAAGACATTGTACAATCACACGGAATGTCACTATCCAGTGCCGCCCATTGGGCGCTGGACAGCAAATTATTCCCCCCTATGACGCTTTATGGCAGAAGTAGAGGATGATGATGATGATGATGATCTCCAAAGAGTTTGTTCTCAAATGAAGTGGGTGTAGGCCAAAATACTTTTCTCTGTTATGCATATGTTGGACACTCTTGCAATAAGTGTTTAGCTGTCATTTTACCAGTCTCACAGTTATACAGACAATCTTAATTTTATGAAGATTAAATTCAGCTGAAAGAGAGAAACCAACCTTTTGAAATGGTCAGCGCTGGTGACCACTGTGACCGCAGTATGTCCAAGCAAATACTGCCATTACTGTTGATGTTGGGGTGGTAGATTCTTGTTGTGAAGGCAACCTGCCAACAGAAATCATATTTCAACTACAACAAATACACAACTAAATAATGATGTATTGTTTTGTTCTGAGATTAATAATGGTCCCTAGACAAACATGCATCTTTCTGTCCTTGAATCGAACTATCCATCCATCCAAGCAACACACATGTCAACACATTTATCACAGGCAGCACAGAAGGGAACTGGTTAACAAACCTCATTGCTGTAGTCTAAAATATTCAACATCACAAGCATGTTGAAGGTCAGCATGGCCGAATGGGTAAGAACACCCATTCTTAAACATCTGGTGTGCTGATGCCAAGCTAGCGGGTTCAACCCCTACACCGATCAGTTAGACTAAAATTGTGACTTCTCGTCCATGACTTGGGGGCATAAATCCCAAGTACCTCTGAAGTTGGAGTGAGGGACACTAGTAATAAGGACAGCTAATCCATATGCAAATATCAGTCCACTGCACTAGAAGTAGTAGCGTGTGTATGGACTATGCATTTGTTTAAAGCGAGTGAATACAACAAAACAAAAACTGCTTATCATTATGGTAACAGTATTTTAAATCATTTCTGTGGAATATGTTATGGTATATGTGGTGCTTCTGTAACTGTGTTCTCTAAACAAGCTTCAATATGTAAGTAGTGTCAGGATCCCTATTAAACACCTAAGTTGTAGGTCAGCATTGGCCGAATGGACAAGAGCGCTCGTTCTAACACATCCGGTGGGCTGATGACGACATTCCTGGTTTAACCCTACACAGGTCAGCTGGACTAAAATGTTGACTTCTCATCCTTGACTTGGGAGCTTAAATTACAAGTACCTTTGAAGTCACAGTGGGTTCAATTCGCCTGATGGCAAGAGACACTGGTAATAGGGAAAGCTAATCCACAAGCAAACGTCAGTCCAGTGCACAAGTAGTAGTAGCACGTGTGTGGACTACGGACCACGGGCATTATGGTGCTAGACCCTGATCATTATAGATCAATCAGTACTTCAGGGGAGATGAGGTCAATATCAAGCTGGCGACCTTTGCTTCACAAGCCATTTCCTGGTTTAGGTTGCGCTGACCTAGGAGCTCAAAGGAGTTTTTAAAAGTCTGCCTCAAAGCACATGCAAACTCATGATCACCGAGTCATTTGGCAAGCCTCTAAGCTATCGCAGTATACTATAAAAAAAACTGGTTCAGAAATAACTGGTATGTCGTAGAAATGGCTTAACTTAACACATGTAACTGTTAATGGACTCACGTTTCATAAATATAACTTCTAAGTTGCCAAATTTCAGAAACGTAACTGCTAGTACACCAAGCTTCATAAATGTAACTGCTAATATGCCAAAGTTCATAAATGTAACAGTTAATTTAACAAACTTCATAAATGTAACAGTTAACCCTTTACAGGGCAGACCGTCCATTTCCGCCCGATGCCTTTAACGAGCAAATCGGCCGATTGCGTCCGATACTATTATGCATTGTAAAAATGCGATCTCTCGGCTTTCCGATACTTCCGACGGCTACTTTCGCTTTCACCGATAGCTTGACAACGTGGGCGCCATTTGTAAAGCGACTACTATGAATCTGAACGGACTTTTACTGACTTTTTTTGATAGTTTTCAGGGTTTTTACGCTGTTTTTCAAAACGGATTTCGGCGATTCTTCAAGTGATAGCCGAGATTTCTCTCTGTTCAATTTAAGTGACATTAAAGGGCACGAAGTTGACTATTAATCGGGGCTAGATATCAGTGCAAAGCGTTACTTTGCATTAGCAGTCTGAGTCGGACTTTTAAGAAAGTGATTATGATTCTGAAAATGTGTTTGTAAATTGCTGTATAGGTGACGGAAAATCACAAACATGCCGTATTTCGTAAATATTTGTGTTCATATATGGATTACTGACAACAATCACGTGAGTAACATATTCTGCATGCTTTTCCCTTCATTGTGTTGTTTATTTAACTAAAATTGGTTGACTAACACCTTATTTGTGATGTTTTTACTAACGCGACCCGAAATTTTAGCGAACCTGAAAAAATCTTGCCTGTTCAGGGCTAAAAAACGGACAAGTGTCTGCCCTGTAAAGGATTAATGTGAAAAATCTCATAAATGTATCATTTAATCTGCCAAATTTAATAAATATAACTGTTAATATGTAAAACTGTATAAAATATAACTGTGTGACAAACTTCATAAAGTAACTGTGATAAACTTCATAAATGTAACTGTTTGATAAACTTCATAAATGTAACTATGCACTTTTAGAAGAATAGAGTGCTACATATTGAGGTGCTCACACATGTGGTCTAATATGCAAATGTTACCCAAGCATTGCCTTGGCCCTGCATACCACACGCCAGGTGGCCATATTCCCAAGGATGTTCTCTAGGGCCAGTTGGCAAATGGAAGAAGAAATTCTGGGCCGTCACAGGATGTGTGCAAAATGGGAGAAGAAATACTGGACCGTCACAGGATGTGTGCAAAATGGGAGAAGAAATACTGGACCGTCACAGGATGTGTGCAAAATGGGAGAAGAAATACTGGACCGTCACAGGATGTGTGCAAATGGGAGAAGAAATACTGGACCGTCACAGGATGTGTGCAAAATGGGAGAAGAAATACTGGACCGTCACAGGATGTGTGCAAATGGGAGAAGAAATACTGGACCGTCACAGGATGTGTGCAAATGGGAGAAGAAATACTGGACCGTCACAGGATGTGTGCAAATGAGAGAAGAAATACTGGACCGTCACAGGATGTGTGCAAATGGGAGAAGAAATACTGGACCGTCACAGGATGTGTGCAAATGAGAGAAGAAATACTGGACCGACACAGGATGTGTGCAAATGAGAGAAGAAATACTGGACCGTCAAGGGACGTATGTAAATGGGAGAAGAAATACTGAACTGTCAAAGGATGTGTGCAAATGGGAGAAGAAATACTGGACTATCACAGGATGTGTGTAAAATGGGAGAAGAACTACTGGACCGTCAAAGGATGTGTGCAAATGAGACTTGAAAGTGTAAAGGAAGGAAGCCACCTGGAAGGAAGAAACTACTACTTACACTAAGTGGAAACAACCTGGAAGGAAGAAACTACTATTTACACTAAGTGTATGGCCAGCAGGTGTGTATCTACTAACTATACTACCGTGGCTACCACACTAACATAATGTACCATTTCCTAAAATCTGCCCCTATGTGGATGTAAACTCATGGCCAGCAGGTGTGTATCTACCCACTATACTACCGTGGCTACCACACAAACATAATGTACCATTTCCGACTGGGTGAAAAAATACTACTGCAACAGGTGGACGGGGCAAGAGCCAAACAATAGGAACACCAGGTTACAATGTAAAAGGTTTTCTGCTCCAAGGGCATATCATCCCGTAGTTATAAATGACTGTAGGAGACTATTATTAATGCTAATGTTGTTGCTTTTGTTGATGATGATGATCATGGTTAAAGCTTCTGACAAGTAACAGTTAATGGACTAAACTTCTGGTATGCAACAGTTAATGGACTAAACTTCTGGCATGTAACAGTTAATAGACTAAACTTCTGGCACGTAACAGTTAATGGACTAAACTTCTGGTATGTAACAGTTAATGGGCTAAACTTCAGGTATGTAACAGTTAATAGACTAAACTTCTGGTATGTAACAGTTAATGGACTAAACTTCTGGTATGTAACAGTTAATAGACTAAACTTCTGGCATGTAACAGTTAATAGACTAAACTTCTGGCATGTAACAGTTAATGGGCTAAACTTGTGGCATGTAACAGTTAATGGGCTAAACTTCTGGTATGTAACAGTTAATGGGCTAAACTTCTGGTATGTAACAGTTAATGGGCTAAACTTCTGGTATGTAACAGTTAATGGACTAAACTTCTGGCATGTAACAGTTAATGGGCTAAACTTCTGGCATGTAACAGTTAATGGACTAAACTTCTGGTATGTAACAGTTAATGGACTAAACTTCTGGCATGTAACAGTTAATGGGCTAAATTTCTGGCATGTAACAATTAATGGACTTAACTTCTGACATATAACAATTATTCTGAAAAACGTCTGGCAAGTAACAATTAATGTGAAAAATGTCTGGTAAGCAACAATGAATGTGAAAAAAATCTGGCAAGTAACAATTAATGTGAAAAATTTCTGGTAAGTAACAATTAATGTTAAAATTGTCTGGCAAGTTACAATTAATGTGAAAAACTTCTAGCAAGTAATAGCTAATGTGAAAATCTTCTGGCAAGTAATAGCTAATGTAAAAAAACTTCTGGCAAGTAGTAGCGAATATGAAAACATTTGGCAAATAATTCATGTGAATAACTTCTGCCATGAAACAATACATGTGAAAAACATCTTCTTCTTCTTCTTCTTCTTCTTCAGCGTTCCGAGCCATTGAGGTTCTTTGCTGCAAATACAATCCGTCTCCATTCGTCTCTCTGGTGGACCTTCTCTTGCCAGTCGTTGATTCCAAGTGCTTGTAGGTCTGTACATGTATTATCTCTCCACCGCCTTCTTGGTCTACCTCGGGGTCTACAGTCATTTATTTCCTGAGTGTAAGCGAGTTTTGTTTCCCTATTATCTTCCATTCTTTCTATATGCCCCAGCCATTGTAGTCTATTAGCCTTCATGATACCAGTGATTAGCGGGGACTTAAACAGATCATAAATGTCTTTGTTACTTCTTCTTTTCCACTCTCCACTTTGTGTATCCCTAATGGGTCCAAAGATGCGTCTTAAAATTTTGTTCTCAAAGGTTTGTAACAAGGCTTCGTCTCCTTTCGTTGTACTCCAGGTTTCAGAGCCATACAGCACAACTGGTCTGATCAGTGTTTTGTATATTGTGATTTTGGTGTTACGAGATAGCGCCTTTGATTTTAGTAGATGTTGTAGTGCATAGTATATCTTATTTCCAGAGTTGATTCTAGTTTGTATTTCTTCCCTTATGATGTTGGAGCAGTTGAAGATTGTACCCAGGTATTTGTATGTTTCCGTTCTTTTAATGGTCATATTATCTATTTGTATGTGGCCAGAGTTTCTAGCCATTCCGTCTCTTGAAATTACCATATATTCTGTCTTATCTTGGTTGAAGGAGTGATGATGTCATCGTCCAGAAGCCTCTGGATTTCAGTTTCCAGGGCCTTCTCTTTCGAAAAGGGCACTGGATATATTTTTTTGGCGAACGGGGTCTTGGGTAGTCAGAGTCATATCAAACTCGACTAACCCTGTTCGCCCTGGCCGATCGGTAAGAATCTGCTGATTGGACTCCAACAAACGGATGACTCGGTCTGTTTCTTCAGCCGACAAATCAGGATTAATATGTACATCCCTATAGGTTTCCCCAGAGTGTAAAGGATACTCCCTATCCGCGTCTTCGCCCGATTCAGTTTCCATCGCGACCGCCATAGTCATAAGTGGGAGAGAGGTACCATCAGATCGTTCTTCATACTTTTTGAGGAGGTTAATGTGGAAGATTTTAGATTTCCCCCTGATCCGGATGGCATAGTTGGTTCGGGACACAACCCTTTCCACCGGGAAAGGTCCCTGCCAACCAATTTCGAGTTTATTGGAACCCACTGGAAGTAACAACAGAACCCGATCCCCCACTTTAAGAGACCCATCTTTTGTCCTTCTATTGTAGTAGGCCGCGTGTCTCTTTCTGGCTGCCCTTAGATTCTGAGCTGCCAAAGCCCAACCCGTCTTGGAGTTTCTTCTTTAACTCTTCGACGTATTTATATGAGGATACAACTTCTTCGGAAGTTTCTTCCTCTGTCCAACATCTCAATAAGGCTTCTAAGGGACCCTTGATAGGCCTCCCGAATAATAGAGTGGCTGGTGGCAACCCGGTCGACCCATGGGGAACCTCCCGATAGGCGAACAAGGCGGCTGAGATATACTCATCCCATCTGTCTGGTTTCTCTTGAGCCAGCTTCCGAAGCATGGTCGTCAAGGTACCATTAAACCTCTCTACTTGCCCATTAGACTGAGGGTGGTACGGGCTTGTGTGAATGTGGTTAGTCTGGAAGATACGAAAGACTTCTTCCATCAGCTTACCACAGAACTGAGACCCATTGTCCGTTAGGATCTGGTTGGGAAATCCCAACCGAGTAAAGGTCTCCATCAGTGCATCAGCTACTTGCTTAGAGTCGATTGTGGCCAAAGGTATCGCCTCACCCCACATGGAACAGCAATCCACCATCGTGAGAATGTACTTATTCCTCTTCCTAGTCCTAGGAAGAGGACCAACAAGATCGATGGCAACTCTCTCGAAAGGAGAGTTCATAATGGGCATGTCACCCAAGACTACCGGAGCCGTCCAGTGTTTTGGTGCCACACGATGGCACTCTGGGCACGACTTGACGTACCTACGCACGTCTCCAGTCATCCCTGGCCAGTAGTAATGGCAGGAAATGTGCTGGAGAGTTGCCCCGACACCCATATGTCCACTGAAAGAAATGGTGTGTCCCATATGAAGAAGCTGTTCCCGATAAACCTTAGGAACTACCAGCTGTCCATGCTGGCGATCCTCCACTCCGGCTCTCCGGTACAGTAACCGATTCTTCATATAATACTGACCCCGTCTTGGTGGGTCAGAACTTTTTGGCAACTGGTTGAAGCAAGGTTGCAAAGTAGCATCCTGGCTTTGAGCAGCTCGTAACTCCCCAGGCAAGGGATTCACGATCAAGGCCGGCGTCTGCTCATCCTCCGATTGAGATCTGGTTTGCACCGCCCCTACATACATGGGTTCGGTTGGAATCCCTAGAAAGATGTAGCGACAACCCAAGATCATTGGGAAGATAGGATCGAGCAGAACGGCTGCCTGTATAGTGCCGGTAACATATTTGGATTTGATGTCCACCTTCGCAATTGGAAGAGACATCGCTACCGCACTCTTTGTCGCCGTTTGAATCTCAATAGATTCCCCGGTTAACTGCTCTGGGCTCACTAAGTGTGATGAAATTACAGCCTCAAACTGCAGACCGGTGTCATAGAGACACTCAACTGGTTGTCCGTTCACAAGTATCGTTTCTACTACTGGTGGTTTCTCTGAATCTTTGTTCTCAAGACCCCTCCCTTCTACCTCCTTGTTAGACCCTTCCCCGGTTTCTACAAGACAGGCAGCATAGTGAGAGTGTTTCTGTTTGCGCCGGCAATCGGTCGTATTGTGTGTGGGAGATTTGCAGTAGGCGCACCACTTTTCACTCCACTTTCTTTTAGGAGATCCAGGTGGACTCTTACCAGAGGGTTTCTTAATTGGAACTTTATCGAAAGGATCCTCCTTCTTGAAAAACATCTGGCAAGTAAAAATTAATTTTAAAAATGTCTGACAAGTAACAATTAACCCTTTACAGGGCAGAACATCCATTTGCGGCCGGTCGCTTAAACGAGCGGATCAGCCGATAACGTCCGATACTATGATGCATTATAAAAACGCGATCTCTCGGCTTTCCGACACTTCAGACGGCTAATTTCGCCGATAGCTTGACAACGTGGCCGCCATTTGTAAGCGCCGACTATGAATTTGAATGGACTTTTACGGACTTTTTTTTGATAGTTTTCGGGATATTTACGCTTAGTTTTTCAAAATGGATTTCGGCGACTCTTCAAGTGATAGCCGAGATTTAGCTAGGTTCACTTTAAGTGACATTAAAGGGCACGAAGTTGACTATTAATCAGAGCTAGATATTAGTGAAAAGCGTTACTTTGCATTAGCAGTCGCCAGTCGGACTTTAAAGAAAGTGATTATGATTCTGAAAATGTGTTTGTAAATTGCCGTATAGATGACTGAAAATCACAAACAGCATGCTGTATTTCGTAAATATTTGTGTTCATATATGGATTACCGGCAACATTCACATGAGTAACATATTCTGCATGCTTTTCTCTTCATTATGTTGTTTATTTAACTAAAATCGGTTGACCAGCACCTTATTTGTGATGTTTTTACTAACGCAACCCAAAATTTTACCGAACCTGAAAAAATCTTGCCCGTTCAGGGCTAAAAAATGGACAAGCGTCTGCCCTGTAAAGGGTTAATATGAGAAACTTCTAGCAAGTAACATTTAATGTAACAATCTTACTCCCACTCTCACCTTTGGTGGCTTGAATGGATAGTCAGTTGGGAAATTGATTGTCAAGAAGAACACACCCTGAGAATATGGACTGTCATTCTGTGAAGTTTACCAAAGAGAAACAAGAAATTATTTAAATAAATGATAAGATATTATTACATCTTTTACTCACAAATAAAATACATCTTTACTACATACATTGTGCATCAAACATGCTTCCTCTAGGCAATCACATCTTGCACCTTGTGTGTCGAGGTGAATCATAAGCAGCGGGAGAGTGCCCATTTAGGGCTTCTGGGCTATAAAATGCCTAAAATCTGTGTAGTAAATATAAACCTACGCCTAAACCAAACCAGTGTGAATGTGCTGTGCTAAATCAAGTCAAAATTTCCCCTGATCTCTGGGTAGTGAGATCGGATGCCCGTGTGTATTGTTGCGCACGTAAAAAATCCTTTGGCAGTTGGAAATCGAAAAAGAGTAGTCTATCGGCGCTGCCCGGGTAAAACTTGAAAATCTACCCAAAGTATTTCAGGATCCTCGTCGGTGCTACAGAGTTTGTGCACTGAGCTGAGATTCTCCAGACTCAGGCTTGAGTTAGGAGTAGAACGGAACACATATGGGTTATACTCGTGTGCCGTGATGTTGATCCGTCGACTAAACTAAACTAAAACAAGTTAGACGATAAACGTCACAGAATATTTGATGCAGGTACTACACAAAGACAGCTACAGTAGCACAGTGGCCAGATAGCTTGCTTGCCAACCCTAGTCATGCGTCCAAATCCCTTTTCAGGTGGGGGATTTATTTCACTGACTTCCCAGACTCCCAGACTGATCTCATCTCAACTGGAAATCTCCTGGCCAGCGAAGGCAACCAGCATGAAATTTCAGCACATTACAGTGCCAACTGGCCTAAAAAATATAGGACCTGCACCATATACCCAACACACCTCATGCCATTGACAAGGGGTTCTGTACTTGTCTTTAGTTGACTGCAGAAAGCACGCTTTGTTGTGAGCAGATCTATCTGAGATCAGATTCAATAAACAGGCTGAAAGTTCTCAGTAACAAGGGCAATTAAGAAAGACTCGCATGCGGGGATGCTGTTATTTTTCTTCTGTATTCTTCTTAACAAGAAAATCTAATGCTGTTTTCTCATACAGTGGGTTAGGAACCAGACATCTCTTAAAAATAAAAAAAAAGACTAAACTTGCCAACAAGTGAAACAAACCTATATTTTTTTTTTTGCTTGCCTGTGTATATATAAAAGGCTAAGAACATAAAAAACTGACTTCTAGAGCTACTCAGAAATTTACAATATGTGATCGATGCAATAGCAAGACCACTGTTATAGTGAAAAACATGTTTCCAATTATCTAATATTTGAAACTGCAAAGCTGGATTATATCACTAAAGTTCATATTGAGAAAATGTATCATTATAGTTGTGAAGTTATAGTATGTGATCACAGCAGACATTCCATGAATTCTTTGTTGCCGCCATTTTGGTTCACAGTGGCTGCATTTGTAATAATGATCACTTATCTAGTTTGCCTCAATATGTCGGCAGGTAAGGAAATGTATTGATTCTGGTACTGAATTACTGAAAGATAACGTTCAGAAGGGTAGTGGACACTGCTGGGGAGCTTTTTGCTATTTGTGAGAGTTTCACAGAGCAGCTACCCAAATTACCCTGGCAAAGTAAGTTGAGTTGAGCTAAGAACTGACATCACTGCACTCAGGATATTCCTATAAGCGCTTCGTCCAGTCGTTCAACAGCCAGCAAAGAGTCACACTACTAATCATTCCCACCACTATCTGATTGAAAGTTCTCCTGGTCTTCCCTTTCAGTTTTGAGATTCTACCAGAGCCCCTGCCAATCCCACGCAATCTCATCCTTTCCAAATACGTGTTCTCAATCTGTTCCTCCACCTGGTCCCACAGGCGCACGACCACCTCTCCCTTGTCCATAGGTAATTGACCTCCAAGAGGTGCATTCCCTGCCAGCCTATCAGCCTGTTCATTCCCCTGCACTCCCTCGGCAAAAAATCCATACAATTCTCACACTCTGTGACCACTGAAGCGAGGTGAGCCATTCCACACGAAACATTCCGTTCTCCACTTTACTAAGCACACTCCTTGAGTCCATGATGAAGACAATGTGCGTTGCAGTGGTCTCCTCTAACCAACGGAATGCCGCTGTGACTTCTTCCACCTCGATTCTCATGCTGGAGGTCGTAGCCTCATTTGCCATACCCTCCTTTTTCAAAAATCGTATATTAGCCTTTGCTAAAAACCATTCCGTCTGTTTCTCACCACTGACCCATCAACATAGACCACCATGTCACCTTGATGTGTATTACTCTGGATCAGTTGTTGCACCTCAAACTCTGTGTGGCCAGCCGCCCATTCTATGCACTCACCACCCAGTGTTATTATTACATAGTGCCAGTACGTCTTGTCTGCCAGAACTTCAACCCACTCTTTTTCACGATTGATGGTCTTCTAGATCACACACCTGACATATAGATATTTCTGCCTGTGCCATCCAGGACCTGCCTCGTCTTAGTCTACGACTCTTGACCATATCCATGGTAACGTAAAAGGTTGCTAAAGATTGAGAATGTAGTCACAGGCATATGGATGTAAAAAAACAAGGGGAACTGGCAAAGGACTGAGAATCTTTTAGCAGGTCATGATGAGAGCGATGTCCTGCACAAGAATTACTACATGTTCCCACAGAGACCATGGAGTTATGTGCTCATGAAAATATCACATTTCAAAGGGGATTTGAACTCAGGACCACCAGTGCACCAAGCAAGTGCATTAGCTGCCACACTACCATGGCTTTTATTCATTTTTTTTTTAATGTTGCATATCCCTTCACAACGCGACACGGTCTGCTATTCTTCTATTCATATGTATTATCATTATCAAGTATGTGAGACCTTGAGCTTGGAGTGAAGCTTCCTGATCATTCTATTCCATTGGTTGAGGTCAGTATGGCCGAATGAATAAGAACGCATGTTCTTCTGTTGATGCCGAGGTAAGATGTTCAACCCCTACACCGGACAGTTGGACTAAAATGTTGACCTCTTATCCTTGACTTGGGGACATAAATTACAAGTACCTCTGAAGTCAGAGTGGGTTCACCTGATGGCGAGGGACACTGAATAGGGAAAGCTAATCCACAAGCAAAGTTCAGTCCAGCACTACTAGAAGTAGTGTGTATGGACTGCTTGAGTTCAAAGCGAGCGAGGGTAATACCAAAAAACAGAAAAATGCTATTCCATTGTTATCTGTCTTATGATGCTCTTTCACTTCATGTATGCCTGCACTAACACATCTGTGCTTGTCTGTTTTGTCAATGTTGTTCTTCCCCAGCACAAATACACAATCTCAAAGAACTCTCACCACTAACACGAAACAAACAAACATTATCTAGACAAGTGGTTCTCAACCGGTGGGGAATTTCTCTCCCCCCCCCCCCCACCAAGTGGGGAATTTTAGGGTTGGAAAGGGGGGAGGGGGTGGGGGGTGTTAAGATTATTTCAAGAACCAATTACTTGATATTGTTTTTCCCTCCATATTTTACGGTTCTGTACTTCTGTACTTGGCATGAGCCAAAAAAGGTTGAAAACCACCGATCTAGACAATTAACAAAAGATTCCTTACTGGTCCCAATATAGTCGCTTGCCACTGGAACACTGCAAAAGACAGATAAGGAAATAATTGACCAATATCACATAATCTTGACACCACTGACTTCTATTGTTAGTGTCTACTGGGATGATTTTTAAAGGGCTATGGCAAACAAAAATAAAGTTAGTTGCATATCCTTTACAGGACGTAGCAGTCAACCCCAGCATTTTTTGGATGTTTGTGGGCAAGTTTATGTTCAGCAATTTGCCATTGCTTTCTGCAGTTTGCTGTTGCTTTCTGAACGCCTGGCACTCATAACTTTGTATGGAAACCAACGCAAGGCTTCCAAATCGCCCGCAGCTGTGTTTCAAACACGATATGTGGGAACAGAATTGCATTTGTAACCCCTTCATTGCAGAGCCGGCTGAGGCATAGAAGCCCTTGCCGAAACAGTCACCTTGCTGTCTACAGGCTACATTATCTTCATCTCCAACAGATACACAGAAGAGGAAGAAGAAGATTCTCTGCCTTAAAATCAATATTATTTCAAATAGCTGCAACAGGCTGGTGGGTAGGTTGGTATGTTGCAACAGAGATATGTGGACAAGTATTGTTTTACTGGATGGTCAAAGAAAACTGGATGGTCAGGTGGATAGAACAAGTACAAGCAGAAATACATGAGTGAGTGAGTGAGTGAGTGAGTGAGTGGGTGGGTGGGTGAGTGAGTGAGTGAGTGAGTGAGTGAGTGAGTGAGTGAGTGAGTGAGTGAGTGAGTGAGTGAGAGTGAGTGAGTGAGTGAGTGAACGAACGAACAAACAAACAAACTTTACTTTAAAAGGGTAACAAATTGGGCACGCAGGCCTGTCTTACATTCGGCCCTTTCGATCACTCATCTTTCATTCATCAAATGTGCATGTTACATTTACATAGGGGAAAAAAAACATTGTCAAATGGATTTTGTAAGCATTAACAATGCATATTACGCATGGTACATTCACATGGGAAAAAAAAACATTGCCAAATGAAAGTTGTAAACATAAACAGTGCATATTGCAATGTTGTGAGACATATCCCCCATCCACCCTCACACCCCGCAGCCACCCACACATCCCTCAGACACCCAAACATCCCCCACCCACCACACCCCCACACATACCTCCACGCACTCACACAGACTCAGGCAAACATATATGCCGCCACCCACCCACACTTCCCCATCCACACATACATCCCCCACTATTCCATAACCCACACACCCGTAACCACCCAGCAAAACACACATCACAAAACCACACATACTCCCGTCAACCCACACATCCCGCACCTATCCACACATACATCCCGCACCCTCACACTTCCCCCCCCCCCCACACACACACATCAGCCAACCTACACCCACTCACCCACCCAATATCCGCCACCTCTCAACTACACATCCCCCACCCACAAACACATCTCCCCATAAATATCCCCCACCCATAAACACCCAAAAAACACACACCTCCCACCTACACATACCCCACCCACACACATCCGCCACTCATGAGTGAGTGAGTGAGTGAGTGATCACAGAAGCAATATCTGGTAATCAGGAAATTAACCACTAAAATGGAGACATACAGAGTGTATACAATGCTAAGAAGTAATGAACAAGGTACAGCAGCAAAACAGAAATGGGAATAATGGAGGACTGCTGCAACATTTCAGGATGCAGTAGTCTATGTGAAGGCAATAAACTTACCATAGATCAAGTAGTTTGGCCACATTAAACATCACAGTGGCATGGAAAGAACAGTTATGGAAGGCGTGGTTCCTGGAAGCAGAGGCAGGAAGTCGACCAGCACGAAGATGGACAGGGTATTGCAGACTCCTTGGGCATGAGAGGGCACGAGGCACAAGATATGGCAAGAGACTTAAGCCAGCCCCGATGAGGACAATATTCTGTAAAGGAGCTAGTACATGGTGGTAATGGTATGAAGAAATATGAATATGACCTGTTCAGAAGAATAAGTCTATTTCATGGAAATTGTCACTGTATGTCATTTACTGCCTAAACAGTACCTTACGGTGTATGGCAGCGGGGGTCTTGAGCCTGAGGAATTCAGGCCGCCTGGCTTGTGCAGTTACCGCCATCTGTGCAGGTTAGAGTTTTCTTTTTGCCCCCGACAGAAAGAAGTCCACACTTTACTGAGGATTCAAATCCGGGTCTCCCGAAGGAGAATACGTCATTCTAGCCACTCAGCCAGCCAATCTTTTTTTATATTTCATGGAAACAAAAACAAATATATAGAGGTTTCAGAGAGACTGGGAATGTAAAGAGAGTTGATGAGTGAAATAAACAAGAGACAAGTGAAATATTTTAGACACGCCTGTAAAAGCCATACTGAAGGGAAGAATTTAAGGCAGGCGAGCAAGAGGTAGATGATACAAGTGGGAAGATAATATAAACAGATGTATAACATGGGTGAGTGTTAGAGATTCATTGCAGCCAACCTTCATTGTGGAGACGGCACCTGATTGATTGACTCATTCATATGAACATGAATGAAATCACCTCCAAGGTAGCATCTGCAAAGACCACACATTTAACTATAACATAACATATTTTCCTGAAGAAAACAAAACCAAGTATGTGAGAAAGAGAAAATTTTTAAATGACAACTTATGACACCAAAAGATGGAAAATGCTTACAATCATCTCCAACTGGTCCTGCCGAGCAATTTGTGGGAGGGTCTTTGCCTAGATCTTGCAATTCCTGCAAGTACAGTGGAAAATAACAATGTTACAACCCTGATTTGTGAACATAAGAAATTAAATAAAAAATTGTGTCCTCTAGGATTCTGTGTGATTATCGGGCGACTCTGGAACCTCAGCCACTATCTATTTTGTAACTGTTCATGTAGCTGTTTCAGTGTCTTTTTGTTTAAGTGTTCTGACACAGGTTTTCTAGCCATAGCGTTCATTCTGTCATAATTGACTGCTTTCATGTGAAGATGACCAATTCTCTATCATCATCTTATTCATTATCATCACCTGGTAGCCTAGATCAATTTAAAAAATGTGCCCCAATGTGGATTCAAACCTAAGACCTCCAGGCCGGAAGTGAGTTCTAGCCATTGTTACCATGGCTCCCAAAGACACCAGAAGTGGGTGATTCTCTTGGTTACATACAAGCAGAGGCAAAAACAACTACAAGCAGAGGTAGAACAAAAACTAAACAAAATGCAAGAGCCAGCCCTTTTCTCTCAGGGTCCAGCCCCTTTCTCTCAGGGCCATCCCCTTTCTCTCAAGGGCCATGCCCTTTCTCTCAAGAGCCATCCCCTTTCTCTCAGGAGCCATCCCCTTTCTCAGCATATTATGTTTTTGCAAATGTGTTAAGAAACTAATTGCAAACAAAAAAGTAAGTTTGGACCAAACATGATACACAATGAAATGAACGAGTATTATAATGACAATTTCCGTTCACTGAGCATTGAAACTGCGGAAAATACCACGAAATAAAACAAATAACACAATGACAGTTATTTGCCAATTTATCACCCTTCTATCCAACTGGGAGGTCAAATTTGGTGATATATTATCCTTCAGCATGAATCAGTGAAAACAAATCTACTGGATAGAGCTGTCAAAATGAAACTTAATCATGCCTCATCCAAGTTTCTATGTAAGCAGAGATAATTTTGTAATGAACTGTCTATTCAACTTCAGTAAAATGGAGCTAAAGAAAGATACTTGGTTGTCGAATTGTAAAAATGTTATATGACACATCCATTTGTGTTGCAGGGTTTTAGAACAGGCATTAGAATAATTTAGATTAAATGAACTGCTCACCATTTTTTTTTTATGATCAAATGTAAATAGTAAAAGATTGGATTGTGAGACAAAAGCAATTAACCAAAAACCATAGTTTTCACAGATAACTGGTCCACATTGATGCTGGCATTCATACCAACTCCAGAAATCCAATTATCCTCATGAATGAGTCATACACAATCATTTAGCGAACACTGTAAACCCCCCGGCTGAACTAACAGCGGTGCTGTGTGTATTATATTCAATCGAACTAACAGTGATGTGAGTTTTATATTCAGTCACACAGCTAGGGCTACATTTTTGCACTATAAAACAACTCTATTATTGTCATGATTTTCTGTATGATCTCCTCTTATATGTCTTTCTTATCATTTCTATCATCATGATCTTTCTCATCATCATCAAACTAATCATGAATATCTCTTTCACCATCATCATGCTAATTGTCACTTTACTCACTACTATCAATGTCATCATTTTGCTATTCATCTTTTCATCATCAGTTCATTTGATTTCATCAAATCATCATCACATTTAGCATAATTTTAATCGCCATCACCATCTTTTAAGCCTTAGGCTTTCCTAGTCTAGTATATTATTCAACAATATTATTGAAATTATTCTCTATATTATCATCTTTTTTCACCATTATCATCTTTTCTCCCATCATCACTTTTTTCATCATTATCTCATTTAACATCATCAACCCAATTCAACTGGCTTCTGCAGCATCAGTTATAACAGAGGTCCATTTTTGTGTGAGTTCTGATATACTTTCTTCTCTTAATCAGTTTCACTTTCATAATAAAAAATGCACTGAAAGCAAGGAAAACCGCAGTCACTAGAAACAAAGTGCTGCTTTCAATTCACGGCTACCATTTTCCTGAGTTTTATGAACAAGAAGAAAATGCAGAAGTCCAAACCCTCGTCATCAACGTACCAGAAATTTGAGAACTAAAGTGCTCTAATGCCTTCACCCACATCAAAGCCTTCCTATTTTTTACTAATGAACAATTCTAGGCTATCTTTATTTGTATTAGTACAGTTTAAAGTTACATGAGACAATGTTTGTACATATACCACTTGGCATCCATTGCTTCATGAATATAAATATTTAAAAATAATCTCATGTGCAACGAGAAAATGAGTGTTGAAACCCTACATAGAACCTGTACTTTTGTATGGATGCAAAATGTGGATGATGAGCAGACAAGCTGAAAAAACATCTAATGGCTGTGGAAATGTGGTTTCTGAGGAAAATGCAAAAGATACCATGGACTGTGAGAAAAACCAATGAAAAAGTCCTACAAGAGGTAAATGAAAACCATAAACTGATTGGGGAACTTTTGACGTAGACAGTCTAACTTTTTGGCATGTTTATGAGAAGAAATAAACTTGAGAACTTGGTGACAACTGGAAAGATTGAGGGGAAAAGAATAAGGGGAAGGCAGAGGAGTAAATATCTGGATGGCTTTGCCACATGGCATGGTCAATACAAGAACACAGCTGATCCACGACTCAAGTGATCATGTAAGATGGCGAAACATGAATTCCCACGCTTACAAACATGGCACATGATGATGATGATATATGATGCAGGTTTATTGTTTAAATGATTAATAAACCATTCCTTATAACAACCTTTCAGAGCTAAGAAGTGGTAGTCCTGTTTCATTTATCACTTTCATAATCAAGACACTATCACCCTAATCATTATTTTTATCCACATCATTATTTTCATCTTAGCTTTCCCGCATTTTTGTACCATTATGACATCACTATTCTTGTCATTATTTTCTGAAAGATTATCTTGTTCATCATTATAATCTTTTCCATATAACAACAACAACAACAAAACTTTATTTTGAAAGGGTTAAGAATTGGGCACGCAGGCCCGTCTAACATTCTGCCCTTTTATCACTCTCTTTCATACATTATACCATTCACACATCATTCAAGGCTAACTGAAAACAGCAACAATATAAAAGATATCATTATAAACGCATGTGGAAAATGAAATATCAATACTACACGACTCAGTAATCATTATAACTGGTGTGGCACTTGTTATTAGCTATGTGGAATATACTGGCCTACCAAAAGGGGACTGGCTGTTATACTAGGGTTTTATTATTATTATTATTTCTATTAAAAAAAGTCGCTTAAAAGTCGACAGGGTCGACTTCATTGCACCGGGTTTTATCCCATATGGCTCGGTCTTTTTCCGCAGCACGGAAAGCGTCGCACAAAGCACGAACTCCGTAGCTTTTAGCGACGACCCACAGGAGTCTCCGAAACATTTAACTCGTAAACCGAAGGACGCGGCCCAGAATCGAACCCACAACCTTTGGAGCACGTACTGAGATAGTGTTCAAATAATCATTATTCTGGCCATCATAATCATCTTTGCTATCATCATTTGTTTATTATCATCAATCTCGTCATAATTTCATAATTCTCAACTTTTTAATCGTCATATGTTAACATTTCTATCATTGTCATCTTTTTGCCATCATCATCACTTCTTCATCATCATCGTTATTATCATCCTAGTTTCCATAATTACCGTCTTTTACCAATCATCATTACCTGTTTTATTATCACTATATTAATCAATCTTTTTCATTCATCTTTTTATTCATCCCTTTTATCATTATTTCATTTACCACCAGGAAAGTTAAGGCTGGGAGAGCGCACAAGACCTTCCGGTATGAGTGGACCAATAGCCTTCTTGGATGCCTCAGACAACGAGCTTGCAACAGGAATGTTAAAACTCCTTTTTTGCATCCCCCATGGTGGACCCCAGAAGTAGACCAGGCTTGGAAAGCAAAGAGAGCTGCAGTGAAGCAGCTAAGGAAAGTGCGACAGACACCCCGAAGCTCACGAGAGGAAGTGGACACCGCGGAAAATGTCAAGAAAGACAAGGTGGAGGTCTTCAAGCGCTGTGCTGCAGAGGCCAAAAACGCAAAATGGGAATGTTTCATGAAGGAGATTGGAGGTGATAAAACACTGCGAAAATTCTGGAAACTGCACAGACAAATGCAAAGAAAAGATCGGCCTATGACAGTGGGAACAATTGATAGAGATGATGGTGTGCGCATGACAACAGACATAGAGAAAGGGAAGGCGTTTCTCCAGAGATTTTTAGAGCAGACCATTCATAATGATGCGGACACCAAAGATGCAGTTAGAGAGGAATTATCTGGCACCATGAAGAATATGCATTATGAAGACATCATATGGGTTGAAGATGTTAAACATGTTTTGAAAAAGGCAAACGACACGGCACCAGGGCCTGATGGGGTTAGGTATGGCCACATGAAGGCTTTGAGCGATGTAGACCTGAAGGAAATGACCGACTGCTTTAACCAGAGCATTAGGACAGCATCAGTACCGCAAGATTGGGTGCACAGCTATCTCATCCCTCTCCCAAAACCATTCAAGGATCATTCAAAGCTTAGTGGCTTTAGGATCATCACCCTTCAAAATACATTTGGGAAGGTTCTAGAGAAGATAGTCGCTGTCAAGCTGCAAGAGTTCTTGGAAAGGGGGAAGCTTCTTCCAAGAGGCCTGGGGAGCTACAGGCCAGGAAAAGATACATGGTCAAATGCAGCCACGTTTGCCTTTGATGTTTATGAGGGGTTCCAGAGTAGACAGGAAACGATGGCGGTAGCGCTTGATCTCGAGGATGCATACAATAGAGTTCGATATGATATTTTGATGACCGTACTGATGGAGAAGGGGGTCAATCCCTGGTTGGTGAACTGGATAGCAGCCATCCTACATTCTCGCCGGGTTGCTCTCCGTCTAGGTGCATGGACCTCAGAGCCACATATTTTAACCCCGGGACTGCCATAGGGATCAGCAATCTCACCGGTGCTCTTTAATGTGTATACGAGCAAGATTGCAAACCTAGAAGCACCAGGGGTTGGAAGGATACTAACATTTGCAGATGATATTCTTGCATATAGGCAGAGGAGATATAGGGGGCAAACAGCCCAGGAGCTACAGGCAACAGTAGACAATGTGATTGACTGGTGCACTGAAATGAGTGCTGTCATCCACCCAGAAGAGACAGCTGTTTTGTGGTGCTCTCTGGACAACAGAATTGTGAGAGCTGATGTCCCAAGCCTCACGATAGATGGTAGAAGCGTCAACAGAGAGAACAAACTGAAGTATCTGGGAATCACATTTGACAGGAGCCTGTCCTTCAAGGACCATGTGGAGACGGTTGTGATAAGGTCTCAAAAGGGACTCAATGCACTTGAGCAGAGAATGCTTTTCACACTATACCAGCACTTGATCCTCTCAGTGATTGATTATGGACTAGGACTGCTCACTGTCTCAAAGAGTCAGCTGGTGAAATTAGAGCGCATACAGAACGAAGCGATGCGAGTCATTCTGGGATGCACCAGAGACACCCCAGTTGTGTGTATGCGTTACATCCTTGGTTTGCCGTCTGTTGCAGGTAGGCTCAAGGTGATGCAGGCGAAGGCATACCTCAGAGTAGCTGCAGACACAGATCACCCGTTGCATGAGGCGCTGGACGCCGTTAAGGGTCAGCGACTGATAAGAGGGAAATCATGGATAGCTCAGGCGGAGGATACGATCAGGCAGGTGTGCCCCTTGGAGAACATTAGGAGAGGAGAAGAGTGGGTCAGAGTGTCAGCGGAGCAGTCAGACTTGTGCAGAGTCATAATCACATTGAGCAGGGAGTGGCCAGCAGGGGCCACGGAAGTGGAAATCCAGCAACTAATTCAGGATAATGCTCGCTCAGGTGATGTGATTATCTACACAGATGGGTCAGTCTTGAGAGGTAGGAGAAGTGCCTGGGGATTCTTAGCAAAAGCCAATGGTCGACGTTTGGTGCAGGAGAGCCAGGCATATGATACAACATCTAGCTTAAGAATGGAGGTTGAGGCGGTCAGTTCAGCTTTCCGCTGGATGGAGAATACAATACACACACACATCGTTATTGTAACTGACTCAGAAAGCATGCTGAGTAGGGTGAAGACAGGAAAGCTTCGTGCAGAGTGGCTTGCTTCGCTTCGGAAGTCACGGGTGACAAGCATCGTCAGGGTCTTTTCTCCGGGGCATTTTGGTGTGCTGGGGAATGAACAGGCGGACAGATTGGCTGGCTCTGCAAAACTTGGTGGAGAATTGATGCATGACAAAGCAGATGTGGTTGCGACCTTGTGAGAGCATGTGTACACCTCGGAGAAGCAAATGGATCACCATGGTCTGGCAAGAATGCGACAGCGAGGGGTGACGAGGGGATCTGGCCGACAATCAACGCATAGAGGAAAGGCGAGATGGACATATAATCAGATTGCTACTGGTACTATTAGTGTTGGAACTCTTCGCTGGCTGCTGAGGATGGGGACGGAGCGCTTATGGGAATGCCCCGAATGATGTGATGTCGGTTCCTAAATCAATCAATCAATCATTTACCACCATCATCATCATCTCATTCACGACTTTTTATCATCATCATTTTAAACTTTAAGTAGCCAATCATTTTGTATTACAAAGTTATTATTCACAAACAGCTGGTCACGTGACGTACGTACGTACGTTTGACTACATTATTAATGTTTGTGGAATTATCAGCCTGTCACACGGGAGACTGGGGTTCGACTCCCCCCGGCGGCAAATTTTTAAAAATTTTTAATAATCAATATTAAACATTGCGAACTAAAATATAGAGCTCAGAAACTCGAAGCATGTGAATAAAGTGTGCTCTATGGATCTGCGGAAGCTGCCGGGGGGTGCAGCCCTCAAGCAGCGACGGTGTGATCGAGTGTCGGAATCGATGGATCCAATACATGTCTTTGTTTAACGTGAATTTTATCTGCCAAATAAAATATCACTGTACGTAGAGTGTGTCCTTGTCGACAAATATCGTCTTTGTGAGGTTTCAAGAAAAAGAACTTGCAAACAAAAGACAGATAAGAAGAGAGAATAATAGTCTTCTGAAGCCAATCGACAACAGTAAACATCATGTGACCAGCCATTTGTGAATAATGTCTCCATTTGTATTATATTTCAACACTATTGTTAAATATTTTCTGGGAGATAACCTTTCTCACTATCATCATCTTTGTGGCCATTACTATCATTTGCAACAACTATTTTCTGCTGCCTATTGTTCAGCCTAGTCACCATAACTCCCATCTCTTAATTATCATCATCTTTTTGCCATGATCATCTGTTTGTTGTAATCATCTTATTTGTCCTGGTCATCTGTGTGTCCTGGTCATCATATTTGTCCTGATCATCTGTGTGTCCTGGTCATTTACATGTCCTGGTAATCTGTGTGTCCTGGTCATCTTATTTGTCCTGGTCATCTTATTTGTCCTGGTAATTTGCGTGTCCTGGTCATGTGTGTGTCCTCATCACCTTTTTTTTATATCTTTTTGTCATAATCATCTATTTTTCATAATCTTTTTGTGCTCATCATATTTTTAGGGACTTCGTAACTAGGGAAGGACGCTGTTTTCAGAAAGTTCAAGGTCATTGGGTTCACAGACGACTTCCTGTGGCTGGTGAGTGCAGTATATGAAAATTAACATGTCGTGTTTCCTATTGGATAAATGCGAAACTATTTTTATGAAAATTGCGAATGACAACTTTAACGAGGGCCAAAAGGTTATTCTTGATGCCTGCATGCTTGAGAGCGGTTGAAAGTGGCTTGTTTGAAAGATATTCCCCGTTTTTTGACAAAGGTAAGGAAGTTTATAGTTTGGCTTGTTTATTATCAAAGATATCCTAATTTAACCTGCATTTTTGAACTGCGCATCCAATTTTACATATAAATGTTGACTTTCAACAAGATTTGTTATGCTAGTGACTCACAATAAAATTTTAATTTCAGCAAGGTCGTCGTGTCTACTTTGTAAATTCATTATAATGTCAGAATCATGGCATTTTGGATCATTGTCTGCCTCTTTTAATAATCAAGAAGCTTTACAGTCATGAAGCTAAACAAAATATGAATATACGTTTATATTCTATTAAATATTTATTTTGTTGCTTTATATTTATTTTATTTTTATTTATTATAATATATATATAATAATTTTTTGAAAGTCAAGTCAATTTTCAAAGTTGTCCATGGTCCATTGCTGAAATTTAATTGACTGGTTCACAGTTTTATTTTCATTGATAAATGAATTATCAAGAGAATTATACTTTATTGTGCATTTATGGATGCTGCATCCATTTCTACACATAACTAAAGAGGTTCTGACAAGATTCGTTATACTAAGGTTTAGAAAATAAATGTTTTGTGAGACCACCCAGTTACATCTTTACAATAGGGAAAATTCACAATGGCGGCATCCCAGCATATCCAGACTAGTCCTACTAGTGTATGTTTTATTAAAACACTGGGGATTTAGAATCATAATATACAAAGTATCAAATAATTTCTACAGATAATTTGTGTTGTTGATTTAATAATTATTATTCATGTGACGTGGCTGAACCATTGTTGATATATTATATATATAAAGTCATTTTTCAAACCCGTCCGCTCACTTTGTATACTCAGCTCTGGCATCATATTTTATTTTAATTTAGTTGTATATGTTAAATAATAATTTAAATTAAGAGAAGTTATATAATGTTTTTGAAATCTCCAACCAGTTTAGCTTTTATTCTTGTCTTTCTGATTATATTTTTATACATATTTCTTTGGTAGTCTCTGTGGCGAAGTGTTCAAGCCGTTTGACTCATGCTCCGAAGGTTGTGGGTTTGATTCTGGGCCGCGTCCTCAGTTTACGAGTTAAATGTTTCGGAGACTCCTGTGGGTCATCGCTAAAAGCTAAGTAGTTTGCCATTGCTTTCCTATACCTTTTTCGAAAAAACCAGCACCACTGTGTTTCGAACCCGGGTATACAGGCTCACAAACCGCGTTCGCAAGCTCTTAGCCACAGAGACCGTTTCTTTTCTCGTCAGATTTAAATTTAATAATTTATAATTTATAACTTCTTCATGTTATCTATCTTTATAATTTTAAGATCAATTTATTATAATGTAAAACATTTTTAAAATAAATATACCTTTAATTAATAATGTATAAATTCTTCATGTTATTTTACAGCATTTTTTTATTTTTTCAGATTTAGTAATCTTTTTATTTTCTCTTTTCAGGTTCTGGAAGACAGAAGAGATATTGAATGCCAAGACAGGTCAGTCACCAACAGAGGTAGTATTTCTCTAATTAAGGACATTTTTCTACGGTGAGTTGAATTTATACCTTTATAGTTTTAATATCTATTTATTATACTGTAAAACAAAGGTTTTTTAATACATATTAAAATTTAAAAATTTGTTGCGTACTCCTTACGGGACGTTGCAGTCAACACTAGCATTATCAGCTGCTGTTGATGTACTAGGCAAGTGTTACGTTCAGTAGTTTGCCATTGCTTTCTGAACGACCGGCCCCTATACCTTTTTCGAAAAAACCAGCACCACTGTGTTTCGAACCAGGGTATACGGGCTCACAAACCGCGTTCGCAAGCCCTTAGCCACAGAGACCGTTTCTTTTCTCGTCAGATTTAAATTTAATAATTTATAATTTATAACTTCTTCATAATTTTAAGATCAATTTATTATAATGTAAAACATTTTTAAAATAAATATACCTTTAATTAATAATGTATAAATTCTTCATGTTATTTTACAGCATTTTTTTTATTTTTCCAGATTTAGTAATCTTTTTATTTTCTCTTTTCAGGTTCTGGAAGACAGAAGAGATATTGAATGCCAAGACAGGTCAGTCGCCAACAGAGGTAGTATTTCTCTAATTAAGGACATTTTTCTACGGTGAGTTGAATTTACCTTTATAGTTTTAATAACTATTTATTATTATGTACAACTTTTTAAAAATAAATATACAGTATCTTTAATTTCTTTTTCATTTCTTCTCAGAGTTCACAGTTAGTTAGTCGACAAATCATCCTCATTGAACATCGAACAATTCAATGCATAAGTGTTCAGTTTATTAATCTTCTTTGGCTTTCTGCATACTTTTCTTGTTTACTTCCATAGTCAGGCTACTTGTGATCGAAGCAAAAGCAACGGAACCTTTCTTTGCAATGACAGTGTCACCTTCTGTCCGTAGTTCCTGACTAGTTAGATGCAAATCTGAAATAATTAATAATTTATAACTTCTTCATGTTATTTTACAGCATTTTATTAATCTTGTTTTTCTTCTTTCTTTTCAGGCTCTTTTCAGAATCAACTGATGTCAAGTTGCATATATATTGTAATAATAAAAATATAAATCTGTTATATAATATTAATAAAGATTATTAACGGCAAACTATACGAGTACATATTCATCTGTTGACACTTGTGTGCAAATTTACTAATTTTGTTTTAGACGAACCTCATAACAACCATTTGTCCCAATAATATACCTGTGATAACCAATAATAATCAGTGCTCAATGAGTTGATTTTGGTGAGGCCGAGTCAAAGAGAGAGTATTATTTCATTGAATCAATTTTGTTTTTAAACGAACATCTTAGCAACCATACATCACTGCGACCAGGGTTGCCAGGCCTAATTGCTCATTTTAATTGCTAATTAGGTCACCACACATCATACTGACACAGCAAAGACACCATAAGGTCTGTAGCATCATTCCGCATATTACCAAATTCATCTGGTAATTTTTAAAGCTAAAATTAAGAAAACGTACGCTAATTTGTGAAATAGTAATTAATTAGCGGCCATTTTTAATTGCTAATTAGGTCACCACACATCATACTGACACAGCAAAGACACCATAAGGTCTGTAGCATTATTCCGCATATTACCAAATTCATCTGGTAATTTTGAAAGCTAAAATTAAGAAAACGTACGCTAATTTGTGAAATAGTAATTAATTAGCGGCCATTTTTAATTGCTAATTAGGTCACCACACATCATACTGACACAGCAAAGACACCATAAGGTCTGTAGCATCATTCCGCATATTACCAAATTCATCTGGTAATTTTGAAAGCTAAAATTAAGAAAACGTACGCTAATTTGTGAAATAGTAATTAATTAGCGGCCATTTTTAATTGCTAATTAGGTCACCACACATCATACTGACACAGCAAAGACACCATAAGGTCTGTAGCATCATTCCGCATATTACCAAATTCATCTGGTAATTTTTAAAGCTAAAATTAAGAAAACGTACGCTAATTTGTGAAATAGTAATTAATTAGCAAAATAATTTGCGGCCATTTTTACTTCCTAATTAGGTCACCAGATATCATATCAAAAAATAAATGACATGACCAGTTAGGCCTTGCAACCCCGATCGCAGTGATGTATGGTTGCTAAGATGTTCGTTTACAAACAAAACAGATAGTCTCAAAAAACACCAAAATTTTGATAATCTGGGCCAGATTTTGACCAGGACGCAAAAAATTCCTCCAGTGAGCACTCTTTTGTGAAAATTTTAGTCAAAAGGTCACGACACTCAAATTTACATAACTCAGCTTAGAATTGAGACACACAACTCATTGAGGTACAGTTAGATTTGGTTTTTCAAGGCCTATCTATCTGTGGTTCTCCCAATAGTAAATGATCAATTTGAAAATCACGATCAGAAAGCCTAATATTTTTATCACCATCACTCTAGTAGCTAAAGCTATCATGTTTTTAATCCATCATCATCATCATCTTTATCATCATTACCAATATTATCTTCCTTTTTATACATCCCGTTATCACATTTTATTTACCACTAGCCTTATCATTATTTTCATCACTATTATTGTCCATTATTATTTTAATCATCTTTATAGGGGGGTTAAACCTCTGCTCATATTTGTATCATCTTTTCCACCATTATCATCTAATTGGCCATTTTTGTTTTTTTTGGCAGCCCCTATTCACAACATTTTGTGAATAGTACAAGCCCCTATACACAAAGATTTGTGGCTGGTCACGTGATTATTCAGCACAAAATCTTGTGAATAGTACGAGCCCTATTCACAAAAATTTGAAGAAGACTCTATTATTCTCTCTTCTTGTTTGTCTTTTTTTTTTCAAGCTCTTTTTCTTCAAACCTCACAAAGACTATTTGTTGACAAGGACACTCTACGAACAGTGATATATATTTTAGTTCCTAAAACAAGCAACTAGAAAATCGCTTAGAAGCCCTGGAGATGTTGATATACAAACGAATATGTCGTATTTCAATAAAATTTCATGGAAACAAAAACAATCAAATGCAGAGGTTCCAGAAAAACTGGGAATGAAGAGTTGATGGAAGAAATAAAGAGGAGGCAAGTGAAATATTTTGGCTATGTTAAAAGACATGATACTCTTAGAAAAACCATACTGGAGGGCAAGGTTGAAGGCAAGCGAGCAAGAGGTAGATAATGATACAAGTGGGAGGATAACATCAAGAGATGGACGAACATCAGCATGACAGAATGATCATCAGTGTGGAGAATAAAATCAGTGTTCACCACACCACAACAAATGAATACTGTTGCCTCAAGAATCACTTCTTTGGAGAAAAAATTCAGGAATGCCATGAATATAATTGAAATAATCTGAAGCAAACATTAATCTGACTGTGCCCCAAAAAATAACATAAGAAGTTTGCAAGTAGACATATGACTGACTGTCTAAGTGTCTTGGAAGCAATTCTTGGAAGATTCTTGAAAAACTGAAACTAAGTAAACTACTAAACAAGAAGTTTAATTTTGTAAGTGGCTAGATACCTTAGATAGCAATAGCAATAGTGTTTTTTCCAAAGCCTTATACAGAAAATATTGATGTGTTATTTGGATTTAGCAGGCCTCAATCATTAATTATGCAAAATCAGGTGTAAAAAAAATTTTTGGCATCCAAAAAATCTTTTTTCTTTGTGTTGTTAATATTATCTTCACTTAGAGTACGCGTTCAGACTTTACAGAGACATCTTTCGTTACATTTTCCAAGAGCTAACCAACCATGCAGGCCTCAGAATTGTAGAAATATTGTGATAATATTAAAACAAGTTGAACATTGTTCCTACAGTGAACACTTTTTTATTCGAAGAAATCGTGTTTGATATTGTTTGTAAATTTAAATTAAATTCGACTCAAACTACTCAATAACAGCACTTCCCACACACCACAACACAACAGGCTAAGTTTGTGTAATACTGATACCTTCTTGATCCGTTTCTGAGCCATGGTTTTGTGAAAGAAAGGAAAGATGTGCCTCGTCCCTGAACTGCCCCAAAGTCGTCCAGCCTCCAGCAGAAGGGAAGTGGAGACACGACCACTAACCACAACTTGTCCTCTACGCATGCGCAGTTACTCGCAGGAAGACCGTATATCTTCATTTCCCGGGTCATTACCTCCTTTGAACGAATGGAAAAACAAACTTTATTTTCAAAGGGTTACATATTGGGCACGCAGGCCCGCCTTACATTCGGCCCTTCCAACCACTCATCATTCTTACATCTCCCGTGTGTTGCCGGGGCCCATAAGGGAAGCAAATAATAGCAACACTGTAGCCTACCACGCATGTCGTAAGAGGCGACTAACGAGGCTTGATGGTTCCGTCGCCCTGCTACTGAGTGAGTGCGTGGCGCGACTCTGTGAGCTGTGAGTTTCGTGTGAAATGCTTTTGAATCTGACTGAGGTTTTTTTTTTTTTTTTTTTTTTGGAACGTGACTGCATGTTCGGAGCGATGGCAGCTGGCTATGTCCCAGAGTTGACCGGTTTGCCTTATGCAGAAATGCGTGGCTGCTGGGCTTCTGGTTGACTGCCACTGCCATCGACGATGAACTGTATTTTCGTGGACTGTGTGGGTGAACATCTAGGAAACATCCAGATGGGAAAATGACTGCCGATTCCATCAGAGATAAACTGGATGTTTCGTGGGGGACTATTGTGTTGACATTCTGGCGGCGGCATTATGCACAGTGTATCTGTGCGGGCTGTTGTTTGTCGAGACTCCTGTCTTTTCCACTTTTCACATTGGGCAGTGGGGAGCGTTTTATGTGATATTCACTGGCACAGGAACGGAGCATAATGGGGACGACCCGTTGCTGTGAGGCTGGAACCGTCACTAACTAACTAACTAACTAATCATTCTTACATTAATTATCTGTTGTGTATGTTACATTCACATAGAGAGGGGGGGGGGCATTTTCAAGAAAATCAAATGATGTGAACAGAATGCATATTAAATATTACCATATTATTCTCATCAACAGAAGATTTCGAAATGCCTTTAAAGTCGCAAAAACTACCAAGCGCAGACTGCTACAGCGACCATAGATTAATATTAAGCAATATACATATAAAGTTTTTTTTTAAAGTCAAATATACACCAAGAAACACAAAATTTGATCTAAGGGCACTGAAGAGGGGAGATAAAAGATAAACTCAAAGTAGAGGTCAAGAACAGATTTGATGCATTGTCCGACGTGGAAATATTATTTCAAGATGTCAGCGACCAGTGGGAGATATTACAGTTAGTTAATTAGTTAGTGCCCGTCTCCCTGGCCTAGAGGTTAGCGACTTTCTCCATAATCCCTATACGCTCCTGAGTAACGTGACGTGCGCGAGAATCGGTGGCGGTTCTAGCCGCGTCGGTAACTTACGGAATATGTGAGCCGGTCGCTCAGAAAGCAATGGCAAACTACTGAGCGTAATCTTGCCAAGAAATCAACAATCAGCTGAAAGATGCTGATGTTGACAGCGATGTCCTGTAAAGGGATGTGTGAACAATTTTTAAAAAGTTAGTCGACAGATCATCCTCATTGCACATCGGACCATTCAGTCCATTAGTGCTCGGATCCCATCCTCAGTAAATTCCACAGCGTGTAGCGGCTAACGACACCAGTTCTGCGTTGGTTTATTAATCTTTTCTAGCTTTCTGCGTAGTGTTCTTGTTTGGCCACACCTCTTTTAATTTGCTGTTCTCGCAGTCTGACCATGGTTGTAGATTCACAGTCATCACTTGGTTCTTGCGAACGATTTACTTCTCGTAAAGCATTCAGAATGACAATCTGGTCCATGGCGCGTCCACCTTCCGCAGTAGCCTTACCTTGTACATCTGCATGCCCTGTCACGAAAATGAATCTAATCTTTGCCAGCCGAGACCGATCCAGAGACAGCAACCACTCTCTTCGGATCCACCCCGTGTCTATCCTCTTGACACATGAATTTGTGAATGTCTGTGTCTCGAGCCATGTTATTGCTTTACTTACTGCCGTTATCAGTTATCAGTTATCAGTTGGGGTATCTTCATTGCACTCCGGACATGTCCATAGGTGCTCAGATCCTCCCCCCAGCATATGCATCAGCGTCCGGTGGCTAATAGTGCCAGTTCTGTGTTGGTTGACGAGGCGCTTTGTTTTCCCGATGTACCTCTCGCGTCTGGCTGTGCCGATTCTTACTCCCAAGTCTTTCATCCTGGACAGCGATGTGGAATCACTAACGTCAAAGTTCTCTGTTCTCGCCATATCTTTAAGGACGTTAATAACATCGGCACGATCCATGGGCTGGCCATCTACATGGGGTGCAGAGCCAGCCAGTTTATCAGCTCGTTCATTTCCCTCGACTCCTGCATGTCCCGGGACGAAGATGAAGGTGACTTTACGGACAACAGAATTCCGCAGCGACTCAGTCCACTGTCTACGTACAGATCCAGCTTCGACCTTCTGAATCATGCTCATTGAATCACTTAGTACACACACGTTGGTATAAAGCTGTGATTCCAGCCATATGAAAGCCTGTGTAACTGCCATCACCTCCATCGTCATGCTGCTCGTGGTCATAGAGTGGGCACCACTGGATTCTTGAACGGTTCGGCCCGCTGAAAGGGCTGTAAATGCCCACACACTTCTCTGCTGCTTTACAACAGATCCATCTGTATAGATGAGCACTTCGGGGCTATCTGAGTGTTCATAGATGAGCGCGTTAACCTCTGCATTGACAGCGGCAGGGTTCTGCTCTCTGCACCGTCTGTCAAGTGTGATAATGCAGGAGAAAGTGCACTTAAAAGCTGGAGGCACCGGCACCCATTCCTTGCCGGGGATGATACTGGTAAGACTGCAGACCTGTCTGACGACATCTTCCGCCCGACCCATCCATGACTTGCCCCTCTTTAGCCTGTCACCCTTTTCTCTGAATATAGCGTCATGCAGAGGGTGCTGCTCATCTGCACTTATTTTTAAGTATGCACGAGCTCTCCAGATCTTGATCCTGTGTTCCATTGTCGGGAAGTCAGGGAGGTATCTCATTGCTACACAGCTGGTGTCTCTCGTGCAGCCCAAAATGATGTGCATGGCTTCGTTTTGTAACTTTTCAAGTCTTCCAATCTGTGTAGGGCTGACAGTGAGGATTGCCAGGGCATACTCGATGCGTGAAAGCACAAGTCCTTGGAACAGAAGTATTAGCAGTCTTTGCTCGATATTGGCAGTCGCCATGACTCTCATTGCTGACAAACCTTTTCGAGCCTTCGTTATGACATAATCGACATGATCTCTGAAGGACAGGCTACGATTAAGCCTCACGCCAAGATATGTCATTGACTGGGTTCTATTCAAAATGCTCCCATCCATTCTTACTGTCGGCAGGTCTGTTTTCACAATATGGTTGTTTAGGGAGAACCATGTAACCGATGCCTTTGCAGGGTTGACAAGGGCGTCGGCATCAGCACACCATGAGGAAATACGATCAAGTTTGCCCTGCATATCATTGGCAACCGCCTGTCTATCTCGACCCTGTCGATACACGAGGATGTCGTCAACGAATGACAGAGTCCTACCCCTCCCTTCCAACTGTTGTTCAGTGATCGGCACCGTATACACGTTGAATAGTACTGGTGACAGTGGTGAACACTGCGGCAATCCTGGACACATCGTTATCGGCTCAGAAGACCAACTCCCGCATCTTAGCACCACCTTCCTTTGGAGCAGAACTGCAGCTATCCATCGTACAAGGTGAGGGTGCACTTTCAGCCTGAGGAGGGTTTGCATCTAATGCTCGAAAGATACTCTGTTATAAGCGTCCTCTAAGTCTATGGCGGCCGCACATGTCTCTTCTCTAACCTGAAATCCTTCGTAAACATCTTGAGCAAACACCGCTGCATTCAGCCATGACTCTTTGTTGCGTCTGTACCCTCCAAGTGTGGGCGGGAAGCAGCCGAGCTGTTCCAAGTCACAAGCAAGTCTGTGTGCTACAATTTTCTCCACTAACTTGCCCGACTTCCATAGCTATTTGTGGTCAAAGCAACAGCACCAGCATCCTCCTTCACAGTTCTCCCTCCAGCCTGAGCCGTAAAGGTCCATGAATTTCTCACTCGTCGAACGACCGACCCGTCTGTGTAAGTGACAGCATCACTGTCTAACGAATTCTCGAAGATCAACGCTTGTACTTCCGTCTCCACAGCAGACGTATTTTCTTAATAACATTTGCTGTCTAGTTGGGTGCAAACTGAAAAGGACGGACAGAAATCTGTTGGCACTTGTACCCACCCCTCGCAGGTTCTAAGGCCTCGAGTGAACACCTGTTGAAGAATGTCTTCGGCCTGACCCATCAACGACCTCCCTCTTTTTAATCTGCTGCCCTTTACCTTCTTAATTTCACTATGCAGATGGTGTTGTGTGTTTGCGTTGACTCTGAGGTAGGCACGTGCTCTGCAAATTTGTATTCTGTCTCCAATGGTTGGAAAATCAAGAAGATAGCGCATCGCCCTTCATGCTGTATCTCTTGCACATCTAAGAATAATACACATAGCTTCATTCTGTATCATTTCCATCCTTTCTATCTGCTTATGGCTGAGAGTCAGGATCGCCATCGCATACTCAAATACAGACTTGAACAGACCCTCGTACAGAAGACATAGATGGTGCTGCTCACAGTTTGCTGCCGCCATCACCCGCATCGGAGCCAAATTCCGCTTGGCCTTTGTTATCACCTGGTCTATGTGCTCATTATAAGCAAGGCTTCAATCAAAACTTATACCCGGGTAATTAATTGCCTGCGTTCTTTCTACAGCCTCTGAACACAGATTTACAGTTGGTGTTGGAGTGTTGACAATATGGGTATTCAAAGAGAACCATGCCACTGATGCATTCGTTGGGTTGACCATTTGGGAAATCAGTCAACCAAGCTGCAGAAACAACTATCCCAAAAATAAAGGTAATGGGACGCAAGAAATGGATGACGGAAGACATATTAAAACTCATGGAAATAAGAAGAAATAACAAAAATAAGGAACAATATGAAGAGATTCATAGGAAAATTAGGAAAATATGCTAGGAGGCAAAGGAAATATGGCTGGAGGAACATTGCAAGGAAATTGAAAACCAACACAGTCCAGAATACCAAATTAATGCACAAAAGAATTAATGACATCACTAACAAAAGAAGACACACACCAACGGGTTGTCTAAAAACCAAAGATGGATTAATCATAATAGAAAAAGATCAGATTTTACATACGGGGTCAGATTATATGAAAGACCTTTATGAAGATACAAGAGAAGAACGGCATGATCTTCGGAATAATAATTAAGGACCATCAATTTTGAAGATGGAAGTTCAGAATGCTCTTAACCATATGAAAACTGGCAAGACCCCGGATACAGATAACATCACAACAGAAATGATCAATGCCCTAGAGGAATATGGAATAGACCAAGTCACCAGAAAGCAATATATAATACTGGAGATGTACCTCCTGAATTATGTAATTCTATATTTATTGCAATCCCGAAGAAATCAGGAGCCTTGGAATGCGATCAACGTCGAACAATTAGTATGAGCCACATCGCGCAGATTCTGCTGAGAATTATCATGCAAAGAGTTAGGAAGAAAATACAACCCAAAACAGGAGAATAACAATGTGGGTTTGTCGAAGGCAAGGGCACAGTAAATGCTGTGTATATACTGAGAACAGTAATTGAACGTTCTATAGAAGTAAACAAAGATCTATATCTTTGCTTTATTGACTACACAAAGGCTTTTGATAAAGTGAGACATGTCGACATGATAAGGATACTTGAAGATCTACAAGTTGATTGAAAAGAACTTAGACTTGTAAAAAACATATATTGGAAACAACAAGCTGTCATCAGAATTAATACACACACACACACACACATTGGCACCTTGCCGTCTTGACAGACGATAGTTTGTGCTTTAAAAAGGCATAATAACTTTTAACTATGGCGGTAGCGAGTGTGACTGATACAGCCAATTTGCGCTGTAAATGTCCGTTCACAGTGGGTGCATGTGAACACATGGTCATTTCCACCATCATGCACCATCTTACGTCTCAAACGCTTGGTGTGTGACTTTTCTGCAATAATTTTCTCCTTTGACTTTATTCCATTTCTGATATTTGCCCTCCATGCAACACGTTCAGCGGCAACTTGCTCCCAATGTGCATTATCAATGCCTGTATCAATCATGTCCCGCTTACACACATCTTTGTATCGTAGTAGAGGCCGACCCTGAGATCTCTTACCCATCTGTAATTCACCAAAAAAGATATCCTTTGGTATTCTACCATCATCCATCCGCCTAAGATGTCCTATCCATCTAAGTCTACGAAGACTGAGCATGGAATAAACTGTCACACAACCTGATCTTTCCAATACTTCAGTATTTGTGATTTTGTCTTGCCACTTAATACCAAGAATTCTTCGCAGACACCGCATATGAAAGCTGTTTAAATTGTTCTCTTGGTGTGAGTAAGTTGTCCAGGTTTCACTGCCATAGAGAAGAGTTCAGAATTAATAACGATGTAGGTAAATATCAGCTTATTAAAAGAGGTGTGAGACAGGGATGTGTAATGTCTCCAGATCTTTTTTTTCCTGTACAGTGAATATATTTTCAGCAATATAGAAGATATGGAAGGAATCAACATTGTGGGACGCTACATCAATAACATTGGATATGCAGACAATGAACGGGACGTGCGACATTTAGTAGATGCGGTTGTTGCACACAGTGAACAACTAGGGTTAGAACTGAATATTAAGAAGACACAGATTATGTTCGTCACTGGGAAGAAGGAAATACCACAATGTGATATACGAGTAAATGGGCATATTCTTAAACAAGTGAATCGATAGTTATCTCGACACAGTCATAACATCTGATGGGAGATGCCTTGAAGAGATTAGAACAAGAATTGCCATTGCGAAGGTAGCCTTTTGCGAGATGAAAAACATACTGACCAATAAAAAGATATCAATTAAAACGAGAAAAAGAGTGTGTAAGTGCTACATAGAACCTATAGTATCCTATACTTTTGTATGAATGTGAAGCGTGGACAATAAGCAGTCAAGCTGAAAAAAAAAAAAAAAAAAAAAAAAAAAAAAAAAAAAAACAGCTGATGGCTGTGGAAATGTGGTTTCTGAGGAAAATGCAAAGAATACCTTGGTCAGACAGAAAAACCAATGAACAAGTTCTTCAAGAAACAAATGAAGATCGTAAACTGATTAGAGTCATTAGACGTAGACAGTCAACATTTTGTGGGCATGTTATGAGAAGAAATGACTTGGAGAACTTGGTGACAACTGGCAATATCGAAGGGAAGAGACCAAGGGGAAGACCGAGAAGTAAATACCTGGATGGCTTGGCCACGTGGCATGGTCGAGACAGGAACACGGAGCAGATCCACGACTCTAGTGATTGAGTGAGATGGCAGAACATGACCGCCGACGCTTTTCGGCATGGCACATGATGGATGGATGGTTTTCCACAGGTGTCATTAGGTGACAGCAACATCGAGAACTGTATATTCCCGTTCGCCAGGTGACGCTATATGTCTCCTGTGCATGCGCAGCGCATAAACAAAATGGCGACTGTACTTACAGAGTGTACAACTAAAGAGCAACGTGCTGTTGTGCGTTTTTAGTGGGTAAAAGGACTGCCTGCAAAAGACATTCATAAGGAAATGCTTGCTGTTTATGCTGACTAATGTTTGTCCCGTAAAGCGGTGCATAGCTGGGTAGAAAAATTTTCTCAAGGACGAGACTGACACCGAAGTTGAATGTGAAGTGAAAGCGTGGTTTAGAAAACAGAGCATGCAGTTCTATGCTGCCGGTTTGGGGGGACAGATAAAACGATGGGATAAGTTGGTGGAAATTGTGTTGAGAAATAAAGGGACAATGTATGTATAAAAATTAACTGGTTTCAAGTTGTTATCATATTTAGTTATTTTTCTACAGCCATTTGTGAGTTACGTATTGACTTCCCCGCGTAAGGCAAGATCTGATCATGAATTTTATAATACGAACAGGACAGAGCGGATTGAAGTGATAAAAACTCCACCATGGAGCAAACACGAATGGGGGCTTCTGATCGCCAGAAGGGTATCCCCCTCCACAAATGTTTCGGCCTATTATCCTCTTAACACTCTCTAGGGGTGGGCCCATCGGGGCCATGACTCCTGGCGTCTTTCCCCTGCTGTGTGAGACGTTCGGTCACTTTCGTTGTCCTTGCTGCGCTTATCCTTAGCTGTTAACATGTCCACTCTCAAGCCTCCCCTCCCTCAGAGAGGAGTCTGTGCAGTCTGTGCTTGTACCTTAGCACTTGTGGTCGTGGGGAGCCAGCTTCTTTCCCAGCCACAGCCTCTATCGCCTCCATACGTCTCCGATGCCATGTTCCTTCTTCGTGCCCCGTTCACGGCACCGCACTTTACCAGGAAGCCGGTTCTTCCTTTTGGTATCTTGACCCACCTCTTGATCTCTGCAGCTGAATGCGAATTGCCGCTCTAGTATGGAGGTTGGACTTCGGCCGACATTTGCATGATTTGATTGTACTCAGATTCAGCACCCTCGTTCGGAGGAAAGGCTATAGAGTCGACACGAGACGTTGCAAGTTCGTGGTCTTAGTTGAGAGATTACGAGGCAGTTCTGCAGTTACCGCTTTTAACCATACTAGCTTCGAAACTCGTCCCACTTCAAGTTCTGACAATTCCACAGCCAGCATGAGGCCTTTTCGGCTGCCTCACTCAGTTGTTTTTGTGCCCTAGTTCTTGCTTGTCCTTTAATGCCCATTTGCTTTAGCACATCATATACGGAGTGGGAGACTAAACCTCCTGCGCCTACCTCTGCGGCGAATGGCCTGACGGTGTACCCATTCAGCCTAAGAGTCGCGACCATGTCATCGTACTTCTCTATCTTGTACGTGTCTTAATCCTCGATATTTGACTCGCATGGGACGGTCAGCTCAATCAGCGAAAGCTGATCGCACCATCGAAAATGGTCGGAAGCGGCAAGTCGTCAATTCTGCCTTCGTTGTGCCCGGCTTGGATGAAGGAAATCTCCTTCGGCCTCGGTCTGGTCCAATCTTTGTTCGCCTTCATTCTGGCTACATCCACTGTGGGCGCCAACCCAGTAAGGACTTTGTTATGCGCCACGTAAATAGGCCTTGGGTCAAGGCGACCTTACATGCGTACAGTGCGTGTTCCGCTGTCTGAATCTTTTGAACCTTTGTACAGAGGGGACAGAACGAGTCGGTGGTTTTCCCCCATTTGACCAAGTTAGCAGCTGATGGCAAGACATCGTAGAGGGATCGGACTACGAAACTTAGGCGCAGTGGTGCCAGTCGCCATATGTCATTCCAGGTAAGAGATCTCTGCACTACCGCTTCCCGTGTCATCCACTGGACCTGCTGCGCCTGTTGGGCAGCCTTCCGGACTCTTTCGCCATCCTTCCCCTAACCCTAACCACCAGGTCCCTGCGTTCTGTGGCCGTCACCTTGGACCACATCGGATCTTTGTCTTTCTTGGTAGCCGAACCCTTTTCTGTCCGACTGGGTGAGGCCCATGACCTCCTTCAGCTGGAGTGTTGCCTGGGCTTCTTCGACCGCGCTGACGACTTTTCACTTCCTTCCCGTTCTCAGGGCGGAACTGAGGCACTAACTGTTACATCTGAAGACTCGCGCAGCATCATCGTGAGTCTGGTTGTTCCGGCTTTGAACTCTTCCATGATGGGCGGGAACGGGAGGACGAGCTTACTCTGCTTGCAATACAATGCGACAGTCGTGAGGCATGTTGGTACTCCAAGCCACTTTCGTATATACCTGCTTATCTTCCCCTCCATGGTGCTCACCGTGGTCGTGCCTATATTATATATCAGCAGCGGCCACTGGATTTTCGGAATAAGCATGAATTGGAGGCACCAGATTTTAAATTTGCCTATCAGCCTGGTATTGTAAATTGCTGTTTATTGAGCATTAAAATCGTGGAACGTGCAGCAAAACAAAAGAATTAATGTGATAACCCTAGTATGGCAATATTTCATTCTTCAACAGAAAAAAAGATGTTGGCTTTGATGATAAATCATCATTCAGCACTAAATCAGAGTTCAGCTCTCAAGTCAATTATAATTTATAAGCCGGGATATTTTTGGAAAGTGGCAAGTTAGTTTCCAGACACATCACTATACCAAAACTAATCTAAGAGACACAATAGTAGCTATTTCAAGATAATTAATTAATGTTTCTAAAATTCATATCATCAAGTGTCATGCCAGATGCCATAGGTGTTCGTGTCTTTCCACATATCTCAGTCTTTTGGTGTTCTGGATCAACTCTGCTGCTGATATTCCTCCATGCCACCGCCTCAATCTATCCAGCATAATTTCTCTTGGTTGGTCTCTGCCTCTCTTCCCCTCTATCTTTCCAATCGTTAGGATGTTCTCCAATGCCTCTCTTCTCACCACATGACCAAAGAAAGCTGTTTGTCTCTTTCTTATTGTTGTATATAGTGTTCTAGTTTCATTATTAGCCTCATTCATCATTGTTAGTTACTCTGGCAGTCCAAGGAATTCGCAAATTTGCCTTATGAACCACCTCTCTTTTGCTTCCAAGTTCTTCCTAATTTGTTCATATACATTCCAAGATTCACTGCCATACAGCTAAACAGGATCTATATAGCACTTCAGCACTCTCTTTCTTACATACAATGATTGTTACTTATTGTATAAGATACTTTTCATTTTCTTAAATGCAACCTCTGCTTCCCCTATTCTGTTCTTAATCTCTGTTGTACATAGTCCATATGATGTTATAAATGTCCCTGTGTATTTAAAATTACCCACTTGGTTAAGAATTGTCCCTTCTATTTCCATTTCACATTTTGGTGTCACATTTTTCTTTGATATCACCATTGTTACTGTTTTCTTGATATTCAAGGAGAGTTCTTTCTTTGCACTCTCCGATACTACAATGTCCAACAATTGTTGTAGATCTGTTGCATTATCCGCAACCAATACTGTGTCATCTGCATAGCGCATATTGTTTATATTATAATCTCCGATTAGTATTCCCAGCTTCTCTTTGATCTTTCTCATTATTACTTCGTTATAGAGGGATAAGAGATCCGGGGACAAAACACATCCCTGTCGTACTCCTAGCTTTATTTGTTCATAATTGCCATCTTTATTTCCCATTTTAATTGCTGCTACTTGGTTCCGGTAAATATTTTTTACTATTATTCAGAGATCTTTCCCATCAATGTTGATGTCTTTCCTTATCAAATGCCTTGGTAGTATAATCTATGAAGCAAAAATATATGTCTGTCGGTGTCTCTATTGATCTTTCTATTAGTGTTCGTAATGTATATTGCATTATTCGTACACTTTCCTTCAACAAATCCATACTATTCTTCACAAATTTCGATTTTTATTTTCTTTCTTGTTCTTTTCATTATAATTCTGAGTAGAAGCTTAGTAACATGGTTTATGAGGTTAATTGTACGAAAATATTAACATTCAATTGCTCCTGGTCTTTTTGGTTTTAGCTATAAATACAGATTTCAGCATATCACTAGGTAAACCTCCACTGCTGTAAATATCATTCAACATTTTGGTTAATTTATCTATTCCAAATTCTCCCAGTGCTTATAATTATTCTATTGTGATCCCATCTGGTCCCGTGTTGTTTTTTCTTTTTTTCTTCACATGTTTGACAGCATCAGCGACTTCTTCTTTTAGAATAAGTGGACCTTCTAAGTTACTTTCTTCTGTTAATTCTTCCCTTTCTACATCATATAATTTTCTTATTTACCCATTCCACCTCTTCATTATAGCTTCTTCCTCCAATATCTTTCCTGTTTTTGATTTCAATAGGACGCACTAGATAAAATAAACATTGACAGCTATAAATACCGATCGGGATTCGAGCTTGTCACCTCCAAATGACGACAGGGCATCGCTGCAGGAATAAGTGTGGTTCAACGCTTGACCAACCAAAGTTAGTTTCATATTCTTTACAGGGCATCGCTGCAGGAATAAGTGTGGTTTAACGCTTGACCAACCAAAGTTAGTTTCATATCCTTTACAGGACATCGCTGTAAACCCCAGCATTTTGGGCTGTTTGTGATTTATTTGCAAATTTATCTTCAGTAGTTTGCCATTGCTTTCTGAACGACTGGCACTCATACCCCTGAATTAAAACCAACGCAAGGCGGTTTGCTGTGAAAACCAATGCAAGGCGGGCTGCTGCAAAATTTCCCCCAGCTGTTTTGAACACAGTATGCGGGATTACGAATTGCGTCCCCGGGAAGGCTAACCCGGTCAACAAATGCCCGCAGAAGTCGGATGTGTCGGCCTAACGGTGTAAGAACGCAGCTCTGCTGTAAACAGGCACAACGCAATCACGTCCGAAAAAAACAACTCCGGATGAACGCAGAAGAAGAAGAAGAATTGCGTCCGTAACCTATTCTCCATAGACCAACTAGACACCCCGAAAAAAAGTGTCTTCATTAGTATTAGCCATGTCCATCATCCACACGAACCCACAACTAGGGAATATGGACATAATTCATACCTAGTCATTGCTTTCTGAGGGACCGTTACTCATACCATTGTATAAAAATACCAGCTCAATGCGGTGTGCTGCCACATTTGCCCACAGCTACGTTTCGAACACCGGTATGCAGGATTGGGAAATGAGTTTGTAACCCCTTTATGAGGATAAATAAACTTGAAAACTCAGTGACAACTGACAAACCTGATGGGGAAAGTGTGAGGGGGAAGAGAAAGAGATAAACGCGCTGATGGCTTGGCCAATGACAAAATCTGGACAATATACAGCCATGATCCGAGATTCTTGTGATAATGTGAAATGGCAAACCAAGTGTCAGCATGGCACATGATGATGTTCAGCAAAAGCTGTCTACGTCACCAGTTTGTAAATTTTCCTCTTGTGATATTTTACAAATTGAGGAATTTGTGATTTTGTTGCAGCTGTATACAGCTTTGGTGATGGTAGGACATGAGTATAAACCAGGGGGTGTCCGTGGCGAAGTGTCAATCGCCTGCCTCACTTTCTAACGGTCGTGCGTTCGTTTTCAGACGGTCATTCAGACCACAAGTGCAATTTTTATTTCTGTTTCAATAAGTGTTATTTATATGTCAACAAAAATCAAGTCAATAAACAATGATACAGAACATGTCACAAACACTTAATATCTTGGCTCCATAATCAACGACGACGAGGATTGTAAAAATAAATCAGACTAGGCTGACCATAGCAATGCAGAAGTTAAGAACCTGTGCTGGTGTGGCGGGAAACGTACTGGATGTGGTATTGGTGCTTGATAAGGCAGACGTGGTTGGGGCCCTTTGGGATCACGTGTATAATGCGGAAGAACAGTCAGATTATTACGGCCTGGAAAGAATGGTGCTGCAGGAAGTGACTCTGAGAATCTGGCCAATACTCCGAGGACTGGCCAGAAGTACACATCAGATTGCTACTGGATCGTTGGTATTGGGACTCTTCACTGGCTGTTGAAGGACAGAGCATGTATGGGAATGTCCCGAGTGCCATGAGAACCTATGCATCTTTCCTGTGGGCCATTTCACAATGATTAAAGCAGAAAATCGGGGCTTTTGAACTTAAATGTTATAAGCCAATTCTTAAACTACCGTAGACTAAGATGATGACAAATACTGACATTCTACAAGATCTCCATATTGAAGAAAAATGGTTCAGCTGCATGACTAGACTACTGACAGTATACCACAACAAGCAGTGACGTACAGACCAGATGGAACCAAAATAAGAGGCCAACCATGTAAGTGATGGACAGAGGAGGTAATAAGAGTCCATGGAAATCTTGAAATATGAAGCCCATAAATGGGTGCTCTCCGCCGTTTATGCCTCACCTCGACACCATAAGGTACAAGAGGGAGGAGATGAGATGAGACGGTTTCACAGACAGAATCATGCTTGGAAACTAAAATACTTTGGCCTTATTAAGCATCTTATTGGTTTGACCAGTGGACAGAGGACATTGAAGACACCTTGGACATGACAGTACAGAGACAGTGGTTGACCAGCATGAAGGTGGACAGAGGACATTGAAGACACCTTGGGCATGACAGTACAGAGACAGTGGTTGACCAGCATGAAGGTGGACAGAGGACATTGAAGACACCTTGGGCATGACAGTACAGAGACAGTGGTTGACCAGCTCGAAGGTAGACACAGGACATTGAAGACACCTTGGACATGACAGTACATGAGACAGTGGTTGACCAGCATGAAGGTGGACACAGGACATTGAAGACACCTTGGACATGACAGTACATGAGACAGTGGTTGACCAGCATGAAGCTGGACACAGGACATTGAAGACACATTGGGCATGACAGTACATGAGACAGTGGTTGACCAGCATGAAGGTGGACACAGGACATTGAAGACACCTTGGGCATGACAGTACATGAGGCAGTGATTGACCAGCATGAAGGTGGACAGAGGACATTGAAGACACCTTGGGCATGACAGTACAGAGACAGTGGTTGACCAGCATGAAGGTGGACAGAGGACATTGAAGACACCTTGGGCATGACAGTACAGAGACAGTGGTTGACCAGCATGAAGGTGGACAGAGGACATTGAAGACACCTTGGGCATGACAGTACAGAGACAGTGGTTGACCAGCTCGAAGGTAGACACAGGACATTGAAGACACCTTGGACATGACAGTACATGAGACAGTGGTTGACCAGCATGAAGGTGGACACAGGACATTGAAGACACCTTGGGCATGACAGTACATGAGACAGTGGTTGACCAGCATGAAGGTGGACACAGGACATTGAAGACACATTGGGCATGACAGTACATGAGACAGTGGTTGACCAGCATGAAGGTGGACACAGGACATTGAAGACACCTTGGGCATGACAGTACATGAGACAGTGGTTGACCAGCATGAAGGTGGACACAGGACATTGAAGACACATTGGGCATGACAGTACATGAGACAGTGGTTGACCAGCATGAAGGTGGACACAGGACATTGAAGACACCTTGGACATGACAGTACATGAGACAGTGGTTGACCAGCATGAAGGTGGACACAGGACATTGAAGACACCTTGGACATGACAGTACATGAGACAGTGGTTGACCAGCATGAAGGTGGACACAGGACATTGAAGACACCGTGGGCATGACAGTACATGAGACAGTGGTTGACCAGCATGAAGGTGGACACAGGACATTGAAGACACATTGGGCATGACAGTACATGAGACAGTGGTTGACCAGCATGAAGGTGGACACAGGACATTGAAGACACCTTGGGCATGACAGTACATGAGACAGTGGTTGACCAGCATGAAGGTGGACACAGGACATTGAAGACACATTGGGCATGACAGTACATGAGACAGTGGTTGACCAGCATGAAGGTGGACACAGGACATTGAAGACACCTTGGGCATGACAGTACATGAGACAGTGGTTGACCAGCATGAAGGTGGACACAGGACATTGAAGACACCTTGGGCATGACAGTACATGAGGCAAAGGAACTGGCAAGGGATCAAGAATCTTTTTGGTGGAAGTGAGGAGAGTGACATTCTGCACAGGACCCACTACACAATGAGGATAATCTGTTATATGGTTTTATTTGCATACATTTCTTCATAGAAATGGAAAGGAAAATTCTTCACCAAGTGGATACTTTTAAACACCTAGGGGAATTTATAATATCAGATGGAAGATGTACAACAGAGGTTAAGAACAGAATAGGGCAAGCAAAAGCTGCATTTCAGAAAATGAAGAGTATCTTATGCAATAAGTCACTATCACTGAATGTAAGAAAGAGAGTGCTGAAATGCTATATAGAACCAGTTTTGCTGTATGGCAGCGAATCTTGGAATGTACATGAACAAGTTAGGAAGAACTTAGAAGCAACAGAGATGTGGTTTTTGAGACGAATGTTGCAAATTCCTTGGACTGCCATAGTAACTAACGATTGCCTGAAAGAGGCTAATGAAACTAGAACACTATATACATCAATAAGAAAGAGACAAACAGCTTTCTTTGGTCATGTGATGAGAAGAGAGGCATTGGAGAACATCGTGACAGCGGGAATCATTAGTGGGAAGAGATATAAAGGCAGACCAAGAGACATGATGCTGGATGGACTGAGACGATGGCATGGAGGAATATCATCAGCAGAGTTGATCCAGAATACCAAAGACCAAGATCTATGAACGCCTATGCCAGCTGGCAGGGCATTTGATGATGATGAAATTTCTACTGGACAACTAAATTCTTCAATATCATGCCCAGAGATACCTCAGTGAATAAGCAAGCAATAACTATACCAAATGCCGTTCTGACTGGCATTGGTAATCATGCCTCTCCACATTTTCTGATCTTCAGTATAATGTATTAATTCATGTGCTATTTTCCCATGCCATGCTTGCTGTGAACTCCAGCGTGAAGTCCTGTATGTCGGATGAAGGCATCCTGTTGTCCAACATCAGTGTGATGTCATACAGGACCTGAGGTTTGCGTATCCATTGTCCCATGTCTGGCTTATATTGGTGTGCAGACTGGTGGTTCCTCGCCGTGCAGGAAGACACTCTCCGACTTCGGAAGCATCAACGATCCTACTGACTGTAGCCAGGACCCCAAAGGGACCTGTTGCCCAGAACGCTTGGCGAGGACGAGTCAATAAGTCTTGGCCAGTATAGAACTCAGCCCTGGTGCCTTGGAAACACCTCTGCGATCCTCCCATGCCATGATGAAAGTGTGTCTTTTGCTTTCTGACTCACTTCAATAAATCTATCCAGTTGCTACTGTATGTTTCAGTGATATATTTCCTCATGGCCAAAAGATGTCAGCTGCCTTTTACTGATTTTGTTTGGTTTTGCAGAAACAATCATTGTTGCAAGAAGACTGGGACAAAACAAAAACACATTTAAACAACGCAATTATTTAATTACTATACACATTTTATTATCTTTATCAATTTGTGGTTAAACCATCATCATGAAACGATCGTAAGAGGAAGTGAGGACATGATCAGGGACACAAGCTTGGCATGATACTTCGGCAAGGATACAACATACAACTCTGTCGTTGCACCATAGAAACCCAATGCCCTTATATTTAATTGCCCTACAATGTTGCTGCATGCTATTAACGTTGGACTACAGAAATGCAAACAGGATTAGTTACACAGGCCAGACACAGAATAATGCCATGAACTCAACCACAATAAGCAGAGCATTTTGTTTCTGGAAAAAAAAAAAAAAAAAACTTTGATTAACTGAAATGTCCTATGAACTTAACCACATAGACAGAACATTTGGTTTCTAAATAGTAAACTTTGGTTAACTGAAATGTTCACAAGTAGCATGCGTCCTGCTGCTGTGGATGTTTACCACAGGGTTTAACAAGTATTTAACAAGTTCATTAATCAACAGATTATTTTCATTGCACATCGAACCCTTTCAGTATCTCGTTCAGATTGTAGTGGTTGACACATGTATTGACAATTATTCTTTGGCCCCCTACACAGCGCTCTTGTCTGACTCCCCACCCCCCTCTTTTCATTTCATCTTCTTGCAGTCTGATCAAGGTAGCAGATTCAGTCATCACTTGATTCATTTAATCGTCCTGCCTCTCCGAGGCCATTCCCTATCTCAGCCCGGCCCATTGCTCACCCACCGTCCACCTGCAAGCCTATAAGCTTGTTCATGTCCTCTTACCCCTGAGTGGTCTGATGCAAAAATCTTGATTTGTCGGCCTTGATCTCAGAGACTCCAAGTATTCATGCCAAAGAGGAAACATGACGAAACTATGGATTATAATCCAAGGTAGTCCACATGAACTGTGCTGAATCATAAGCTGGTAACATTCTACATTTCCTTCTTTGCAAAAAGAAATTCTATCATAATTCGCTGCTTATAACACATGCTGCTAACACGCTCCATTTCAACGGTTTAGGACAGCCGTATTATTTGGCTGGTTGTGTTGCAATTTGGTGCACACAATCAGCACATACCATATTTGAAGTGTGCAAAATGTCATGCTCCTATCTTCATTATTAGCCGAGAAAAAAAGATGTGGTGCATTACTTTCTGAACGCCCCTCGTAACATACCCCCCCCCCCCCCCTTACTGATGTGAAGTTCCAGTACTGGTCTTGTACATCCCGCTGGTTTCTGAGCTTGGAAAGGGCAAGAGGAGCTCCGTGACAGTCTCCATGAAGATGGTACCAAGGTACTAGACAATCTCTACCTGGCCTCACTCCGATAGTCGTAAGCCCCCTTTTCAAGGCTCAAACAAAATTAATGCCAAGGCATTGGACTTAAAAAAGAGTTAACACTCAACTCTTTCACAGGATTCACCAACCAACCAACACCTTGTGATAACCTTTACAAAATAATAAATAACAATCACTTTTACAACAATAAAAATAAAACAATAACACGACATAGACCCTAGGAAAAAGAAATTAACAGTTACTGCTCAACATGTGCCACAAGTTAACTCTGAAATGTCACAAAATGTAATTTGACATGTGCATGGTGTGTGACAACAACTGAACATAGCCAAGAAAAACTAAGTTATGTAAATGCAACAAATGACAATATGTGTGTTTGAAGCCTTTTATGCAATGGCTGCCCGAGTGGTTCTGATACTGGGCAATCTTATCTTGGTGAGACAAAAACTTTATATCGAGGTGAAAGAAACGGACAGTTTGTGTCAACTTCCTTCTTCTTCTTCAGCGTTCCGAGCCATTGAGGTTCTTTGCTGCAAATACAATCAGTCTCCATTCGTCTCTCTGGTGGACCTTCTCTTGCCAGTCGTTGATTCCAAGTGCTTGTAGGTCTATACATGTATTATCTCTCCACCGCCTTCTTGGTCTACCTCGGGGTCTACGGTCATTTATTTCCTGAGTGTAAGCGAGTTTTGTTTCCCTATTATCTTCCATTCTTTCTATATGCCCCAGACATTGTAGTCTATTAGCCTTCATGATACCAGTGATTAGCGGGGACTTAAACAGATCATAAATGTCTTTGTTACTTCTTTTTTTCCACTCTCCACTTTGTGTATCCCTAATGGGTCCAAAGATGCATCTTAAAATTTTGTTCTCAAAGGTTTGTAACAAGGCTTCGTCTCCTTTCGTCAACTTCCTTACTCCATATTATTTACTGAGATCACATTTAAGTCCAGCATGAAAGGGGATCTCAGAGAAAATAATCTGTTGATGGAACAACTGGGTTAACCGTTGAGACAATTCACAAGTCCCTGCCTTAAAGGGGATGCGAACACATTACCACCGGGCCAGCATGTTAGCCACTGCGGATCCTTGCTTACATTGTAAATATTTAACAAAGAAAAGGCATTTCGTGTATTGTATTCAACGAACAAAAAAAAAAAACTGCTTAAACATACCGAGGTGTTAGCAATTAAGCGGTTCCAACCAATTTTGAGCAGACTTCAAATATGCGATTACTTTGAGGATAATAAATGCTCCACATTCGAGCAATATCAATTACAGTATAACTGATTATTCATTTCATATGATATGTAACTCTGCAGTATGTACCTGACGAGATGCTGTGAAATATGCCAGGCAATAAACCGTGCAACATATTGTTTGTGCTTCTGCGATGAAAAGCTTCCGGTAAAATGGCGACAAGATGGATCGTTACTTTTCGGAGGGAAGCTATTTAGTGTTTTTCACTGGATTTCGTGTGATTTCCTTTGGATTCCCTGTGAATAGTGTTTCCCTGTGGATTATGTGATGTTATATTGTGTTCCTTTTATTGGAAGTTTTCAAAAGAAGCCACGGAAGGCAGGTGGTGGATGTAATTTTGAGGGCAGCCGACAGATATTTGTGGGTCATGGCCTCGATTTACACGACGGCAGGCAAAGGAACTTGTCTTGAGTCAATGGCTGCGGTCTCCGACCAGTAAGGTCACTACCATAGAGGAAAGCAACGGCAAACTACCTCTTTAAAAGTGCCTAGTATATCATGATTCGCTTAACGACCGATCATCGCAAGACAAGGACAGAGACGTTAAAATTAGCAACTTGGAACGTTAGGACGTTAAACAACGACGGAAAATTAGAAAACATAAAACAAGAAATTGAAAGGGAAAAAATTAATATTTTAGGTATGTGCGAAACGAGATGGACAGGAGCAGGCATCAAGATAGAAGAAGATTTCAAGATTATTTATTCTGGAGGTGAAGATCGTCATAGGGGAGTGGCAATTATTCTGGACCGGAAAACATCAAAATCTATTCAAGGATATTGGGCCGTGTCGGACAGAGTTCTACTAGTTAAATTAAGTGGCAGACCTTTTAGCATAAATATTATTCAAGTATATGCCCCAACAGGAGAATCCAGTGAAGATAGTGTAGAAGAATTTTATAATGACATAGAGTCTGCCTTAAAGAAATGTAAAAATTCAGAAATAAACATCATAATAGGGGACTTCAATGCAAAAGAAGGAAATCAAGGAGATAGATACACAGTATGAAACTATGGTTTAGGAGAGAGAAATGAAAGAGGATACAGACTCGTAGAGTGGGCAAAAGAACAGGAAATGATTGTAGGAAACACCTGGTTCAAACAACACCCTAGAAGATTATGGACATGGAGGAGTCCTGATACCAGGATTAGAAACCAGATTGACTACATTCTGATTAGCAGAAGATTTAGAAACGCATTAACAATAGCAAAAACAGTTCCCAGTGCTGATTGTTATAGTGACCACAGATTACTCACAGGAACATTGAGGATAAAGTTGAAGAAAGTCAAGTATATAACAGGAAACACTAAATATGATTTGTGTACATTGAGTAATGACAAGGAAATACAAAACAAATTCAACATAGAAGTACAGAACAGATTTGAAATTTTGTCTGATCTAGAGATCCTATTCCAGGATGTGGATGATCAATGGGAAACGTTGAAGAATTCAATCAATGTGGCTGCAGAAACAACTATTCCAAAATTAAAGAAAGTGGGTCGTAAGAAATGGATGACTGAAGAAATTTTACACCTCATGGAAACAAGAAGACTCAGCAAAAATAATTCTGACAAATATGAAGAAATTCACAGATAAGTCAGAACATTATTAAGGAGGCAAAAGAAGCATGGCTTGAGGAAAAGTGCTTAGAAATTGAAAGCCAACACAACAGTCAAAATACCAAATTAGTGCACAAAAGAATTCAGGAACTTACTAATAAAAGAACAAGTACATCAACCGGGTGTCTAAAAACTGAAGATGGCAAAATCATAATAGAAAAAGACCAGATTCTACAGGTATGGACAGATTATGCGAAACACCTTTATGATGATAACAGAGACGAACAGTATGATATTAGATTTAATAATGAAGGACCGCCAATTTTGGAGATGGAGGTTCGAAATGTTCTTAAGCATATGAAAGCTGGCAAGGCCCCCGGTGCAGATAACATCACAACAGAAATGATTAAAGCTTTAGAAGAATTTGGACTAGATCAAGTTACCAGACTGCTGAACACATTATATGATACTGGAGATATACCTCCTGAATTATGTAACTCTATATTTATTGCAATCCCAAAGAAATCAGGAACCTTGGAATGTGATCAACATAGAACAATTAGTATAATGAGTCACATCACAAAGATTTTGCTAAGAATTATCATGCAAAGAATGAGGAAGAAGATACAAGCTGAAATAGGGGAAGAACAATGCGGGTTTGTAGAAGGAAAGGGTACAGTAAATGCTGTGTATATGCTGCGAACAGTTATTGAACGTGCTATAGAAGTAAACAAGGATATACATCTTTGCTTTATTGACTATACAAAGGCTTTTGATAGCGTTAGACATGACAGCATGGTGGATATGCTTGCAGATCTACAAATTGATGGGAAAGACATTAGACTTATAAAAAACATATATTGGAAACAACAAGCTGTAATAAGGATTGATAATGAAGTGGGACAGTATCAGCCAATTAAGAGAGGTGTTAGGCAGGGATGTGTGATGTCTCCAGATCTTTTTTCCCTATACAGTGAAAATATTTTCAGAAATGTAGAGGATATAAATGGAATCAGCATTGGAGGACGAAACATCAATAACATTAGATATGCAGATGATACAGTATTAATTGCAGACAATGAGCAGGACCTGCAACAATTAGTAGATGCGGTTGTTGTACACAGTGAGCAACTGGGGTTAGAATTAAATTGTAAAAAGACTCAGATTATGGTCGTCAGTAGGAAGGAAGAAGTGCCACAATGTAATATACAAGTAAATGGAAATATTCTTCAACAAGTGAATCGGTACAATTATCTTGGAACAGTTATAACATCTGATGGGAGATGCCTTGAAGAGATTAGAACAAGAATCGCCATGGCGAAAGTAGCCTTTAGCAAGATGAAAAACATTCTGACCAATAAGAAGATGTCAATTGAAACGAGAAAAAGAGTGTTGAGGGGATACATAGAGCCTGTTCTTTTGTATGGATGTGAAACTTAGACAATGAGCAGTCAAGCTGAAAAGCATCTGATGGCTGCAGAAATGTGGTTTCTGAGGAAAATGCAAAGAATACCATGGACAGACAGAAAAACCAATGACCAAGTACTACAGGAGACAAATGAACATCGTAAACTGATTAGAGAAATTAGATGTAGACTTGGCCACATGGCATGGACGAGACAGGAACACTGAGCTGATCCACGACACTGGTGATCGAGTGAAATGGCGAGTTATGACCGCCCACGCTTTCCGGCATGGCACATGATTGATTGATTGATTAAATGATAAATATCTGTTAAGTATTTGTTAAAAAAAAAACATAACATCATACAAAATTATTACGATAAGGATGCGTAATGGGACAATATGTGAAAAGAGAATCTCCATGTCACATGATCTGCAATATATGTCCAGTTGCATAACTGACAATTTATCGCAGTGGTTTAGAGGTTAGGACATCTGCCTCCGGTTACTGAGATCCTGGTTCAACTCATAGTGTGGGCTGTTCAGATGTTTAAAAAATAAGTGTAATATATTCCCCTCTAATCATGGGGTAGTGGGATGGACGTGTAGACTTCTCGGACAAGGGACAGCATCTCAAGATGATCAGTGTACATGATGGGCATGTTAAAATCCCTTGGTTGTTGGAGATCAAAAAGAGTAGGAAGAATAAGTGGCTGGCCAGGCAAATTGATTTATAACATGTGTAATTCTGGCATACACACATTTGAATCCTCAAAGGTGCTACAGAGTTGATGCACTGTGCTGAAATTATCCCTGTGTGGTCTATGAGAGGAGACTAAGGACCCATGGGAGATATCAATGGGCATAGAAAGTGATTCTTTTATCAAACAAACATGAAATTACAGTAACCGAAAATAAGTAGTTTAAGTAACTTTCTATCGGTAAACCTGTAGCTTTCTATTTGCAAACCTGTAGTTTTCTATTTGTAAACCAGCACAGATTCCATGCTACGATGCACACACACACAAACTTGTAATTAAACAATCTCGATGAAATAATAAAAGGGTTATTTATTCAATATTTTTTTAAAGCGTCAGTTTTCTAACTGTACAATTGTAGTTTTTTAACTGTACAATTGTAGTTTTTTAACTGTACAATTGTAGTTTTCTAACTGTACAATTGTAGTTTTCTATCTGTAAACCTTTATTTTCTATCTGTACACCTGTAGTTTTCTATCTGTAAACCTGTAGTTTTCTATCTGTACACCTGTAGTTTTTTATCAGCAAACCTGTAGTTTTCTATTTGTAAACCAGCACAGATTCCATGCTACAATACACAAACACATACATAAACAAACTTGTAATTAAACAATCTCGATGAAATAATACAAGGGTTATTTATTCAATATTTGTAAAAAAGCGTCAGAACACATCATACAATTACTTAAAAAAGTGATCAACCAATTATCAAAACCTGATGAGAACAAATTAACTAGTAGAAAACAAACCTATCTTGGAACTGAGGTTGTCCTGGCACCAAATCCTAAATCAAAGCAGAACTTTCTGTATAAACCACACGACACTGGATGTGACACTTCCGCATATTAATGGACATCAGAACATTATCTGGGAAGTTTAGGTTAGCCAGCATATTGAAAAAACCACATAAACAAGTGCTGATTGATGTAAACAAATGGTTTAGCACACATCCTTCAATAAGCCACACTGTACAGCAATAGGGTATTTTAACTTAATTTACAGTCTGTTCAAAATTGGAAGCAGACTGCTTTTACTGATATGGGGCATCAATCTTCAAGAAAGCAAAGGCAAACTATTGTTAGTAAATGACAAACAGCCAAAAACTGCTGGGGTTGATTGCCACATCATGTAAAGGACTCACAACAAACTTTGACAGCCTGGTCACAATATGATTAGAAACAATTTGATACGTTCAATGTTTCCATCACATTTCAATAATCTTAGCCATGTAGTGAGATCATGCCATGATTTTGTGATACACGCTATGGTATGTTTTGATTGTCTGATGACAATGACATCTATATCATTAAACATCCCAAGCATACATTTGTGACTGAATTGTATTATGTATGAATGAAGCTGTCCATATGCCACAGGCCCCTATGGGATTGTAACATTATAATCTACCATGCATGTAAAGAGAAACAAAGGAGGGTTGTAAGACTGATTACGTAGAAAACATAAGCTGCAAGATTCAATAACAGGCGATAACATGCGCACCGACGGTCTCCCAGGCCTAGGATTTAACGTCTTTTTCCGTAATCCTGTATATTCTTGTGAGTAACGTAACCTGCGCGAGAATCGGTAGCGGTTCTCGCTGCGTTGGTAACTTACAGAGTATGTGAGCCGGTCGCTCAGAAAGCAATGGCAAACTACTGAGCATAATCTTGCTAGTACATTAACAGCAGCTGAAAAATGCTGATGTTGCCTGCAATGTCCTGTAAGGGATATGCAAAGCAAAAAATTAAACTTCATTGCTCTAGATATCTGTAGCTCTTTCTGTATCAAGCAATGCACCGCATGTTATTGGCTATTCTTCATGTCTATCAACCAACATGTCATGTGTGATTGGCTATTCTTCGTGTCTATCAACCAACATGTCATGTGATACTGGCTATTCTTCATGTCTGTCAATCAACATGTCATGTGTGATTGTACATATTAGTTTAGTCAGAGCATGCTGATATGACACCTGATGTGACGTTAATAAAGAAAACAAATACATATATACTCTGTCAATCAAATTTAATAAGTAAATAAATTCTAGATCAAAGAGATCATCATTAAAGCGGGCAGTGAAATCAAACAAAACAAACAAACAAACAAATGAACAAGTTGTTGTGACAACCCTGACCAGAATATTGCAACAAGAGAATAAAAATTGCACGGCTTAAAAAACTACTTTCAAACACATATCCTAAACTGAGGAGTAGCAGTGGCTGAGAGACTACAGAGACCAGTTTAGGCTCAGAAGGTGTGTGGTTCGATCCCTGCAGAGTGGTGGGAATTTTTTCAAAGAGTTGTTGAGTTGAGCTAAGAACTAACATCACTGCACTCAGGACATTCCCATATGCGCTTCGTCCCTCATTCAACAGCCAGTGAAGAGTCACACTATTAATCGTTCCCAACGCTATCTGATTGAAAGTTCTCCTGGTCTTCCCTCACTTTTGAGATTCTACCTGAACCCCTGCCAATCCCCCACCATCTCATCCTTTCGACATACGGGTTCTCAATCTGTTCCTTCACCATCTCCACCTGGTTCCACAGGTGCACGACCACCTCTCATTTGTCCATAGGTAATCTACCACCAAGAGGTGCATTCCCTGCCAGCCTATTAGCCTGTTCATTGCCCCCGCACGGCCGGGGCAAAAAGACCCGTACAATTCTTACAATCCGTGACCCCTGAAGCGAAGTGAGCCATTCCACACGAAACATTCCTTTCTCCACTTTCCTAAGAACCATTGCTATCTGATTTCTGGAGTGGTGAAATCGGATCTTCTCGGATATGGGAAAAATAAATTCAGATGGGATACCTAGCCTTCTTGAATAAGGGTGAAAGACAATTAGATCAGATACCTTGACTTCTCGAATAAGAGTGAAAAATAATGAGAGATCGGATACCTTTACTTCTTGGATAAGGGCAAAATAGTTTGATCAGAAACCAAGATGTCTCGAATAAGGGTGAAACATAATGAGATCGGATACCTTGACTTCTCAGATAAGGGCGAAAAACAGGAAGTCCGGTGTGTAAGTTGTGTACGCTAAAAATCCCTGAAAATCGCAACGAGTAGGCTGTAAAATCGTTGTCCTGGCAAATTTGTTGGTAACATTAAATCTACCCGCAGGTAAACAGAGGTCGTGACCTTGTATAGCATCTGTCCAGAGGTAGTAAACTTGACACAAATGCAAGCCACAGTCGGACACACTGACCTTTGAGGTGCAAAACTGGGTGTGACTCACTGCCCTCAACAGAGAATAATAATAATAATAAATTGTGTGTTTACATCTAGGTTGACATGTGCGATAATAAATTTTGCAGCATCCAAAATATATTAAAAAAGAAAAATAAACAAAAGCACATTATCCAACACAAAAGTGAATATTGAATAAACAGCATTTGCTCGAAGTTATTTTCAACATTAAATCTGCGTGGTTGCAAGACAGGACATTTTAAAGAGACAGATATCCTTGTTTTGTACGGTTTGATAAACATTTGCAAGGTATCCATGTTTTGTACGGTTTGATAAACATTTGCAAGATATCATTCTTTTGTATTGTTTGATAAACATTTAACAAGGCTTTTCACAAACTTGTCACACAATCTTTGACATTCCCTGAGCACTGCCTTGCCAAGATATGATTTAAAAATACAAATATGAAATACATACCCCATGTATTGAAACTAGATATAAAATTCACAAGAATTACGATAATTATTTTCTATATTAATGTCTGTTGGTAAGTCACCATAGAGACATCATGTGTTAACACATCTAGTTATTTAATTATCCAGTAGCATGATCACATTCACGCATTAATTAAACAAACTCTTTACAAGGAGTGGAACAAACCTACATTTAAACAAGCATAGAGAACGTTCATGCATAATAAACAAAAGAAACGTACAAAGATCAAATCATATGTGCAACTTCTTTATGTGTCTGCATTACTGTGTAATTTGGCATAATTCAAGAATACCAATGACAGAATGCATGATCCAGTTGACATGTGCAGAGACTGAATGATACAGAAAGCTGAATTTACAATCTGGGACTGTCTTCTTTATGATACAGAAATGAAAGAAACAGACGGATTCATTGGTGTCAACTTCCTCACTCTTTTCTACACAACACATTCCCCCGTGAACAAGTCGAATGCCTCCTCCTGTCTACACAGCAGTAATTTGATGCCAAACACTGCTGTCATCCTGTATCACTCTGCATATTTGGCTGTCCATTCTTTTGCTAACCTGTTGTACTCTGAACGATTTGTCTTGAATGTACGGGCAATTTCTGGCACCAGTGGATCATCTGGGTTCGGATCTGTCAGCAGGGAACAGATGGACAGGAGCACTGTAAAACAAAATACGGTAAAGGTAATCCTATGATATGAGGGGGGACAAGTCAGATCTGCATATATACTAGGCTACTATGAATAATCAGATGAATGATCAGCGTCTTCTCTGTCCACCCGTACAGACAACTACGAGCAGGCAAACAAATTGGTATGGTCTGCATCACAGTATGGGGTATTGATGCCCAGTAAGGTGGATGTGGTCAAAGCTCTATGGGATTATGTGTATAGTGTGAAAGAACAAATACACCATTATTGCTTTGAGAGATTGGTGTGGCAGGGAATTACCAGAGGATCTGGCTGATGCTCAAAACTTTGAGTAAAGTTCAGACGGACACATAATCAGACTGCAAATGGTACCATTAGTATTGGGACACTTTGCTGGCTGTTGAAGATGAGGACGGAACATGTATGGGAATGTCCAGAGTGGGGTGGTGTTGGTTCTTGAATCAACCTAACCCAACTCAACTATCCACCAGATACTTCACGCATGTTGGACTACAGCACTACGAGGTTAGATTAGTATGGGAGGTCAGATATTATACTTGACCCTTTCTGGTCAACTTCACCTCACATATACTAGACTATAACATTATAAGTAAGTAGACCTGCCACTACTTCCATTAGACTATAACATTATAAGTAAGCAGACCTACCACTGCTTCCATTAGACTATAACATTATAAGTAAGCAGACCTGCCACTGCTTCCATTAGACTATAACATTATAAGTAAGCAGACCTACCACTGCTTCCATTAGACTATAAAATTATAAGTAAGCAGACCTACCACTGCTTCCATTAGACTATAACATTATAAGTAAGCAGACCTACCACTGCTTCCATTAGACTATAACATTATAAGCAGACCTACCACTGCTTCCATTAGACTATAACATTATAAGTAAGCAGACCTGCCACTGCTTCCATTAGACTATAACATTATAAGTAAGCAGACCTACCACTGCTTCCATTAGACTATAACATTATAAGTAAGCAGACCTACCACTGCTTCCATTAGACTATAACATTATAAGTAAGCAGACCTGCCACTGCTTCCATTAGACTATAACATTATAAGTAAGCAGACCTATCCCTGCTTCCATCCCGTAGCTTCCCAGAAGGCATTGCTGCTTCCCATTTTATAAGACTGGGTTCAAACTCTGAGACAAACCATTTTGAGGGTAGTGTACCACCTAGCTATGCACCCCAGAGTTTGGTGTCTAATTTCACCATGCAAATGAAATAAGGCTCCTCTTGGTAAACCCCATCTTAAGAAATGGATTCCATCTACCCATGGGTCGATTTTCTTTCACAACAATTTTGCAAAAGTAGCACATTAAGACCTACTCTATGCAATTTCCAATTGCAACAGGATTTTTTTATAGTGCACACTGGATCTTCTGTTTTCCCCCCTTATCTGAGGAGGCTAGGTGTCTCACCACCCAAGAGATCAGAAGACATGTGGAATCATTAGAAACTAATCATCATCATCATCATATGCCATGCCAATAAGCGTGGGCGGTTATGTTTCGCAAATTTTACACGATCATCACAGTCGTGGATCAGCTCTGTGTTCTTGTCTCGACCATGCCATGTGGTCAAGCCATGCAGATATTTACTTCTGTCTTCCCCTTGTTCTTTTCCCCTCAATTTTGCCAGCTGTCACCAAGTTCTCTAGTTTGTGTACAAACTGCCAGGCCTATGCTGGGATTCAAACCACGTAACTTTTTGAGCCTGAGGCAGACACCACAACCCCTTAGCCATGCGCCCCTCAACCCCCAATCTGAATGTCCAATGACAAGGATGTGTGACAGGCACAGACTCACCTTTTGATATGGTGAGCGCTGGAGACCACTGGCTTCTTAGGATATCTAAACAAATGCTGCCATTACTGTTGATGTTGGGATGGTAGATCTTTGTTGAGAATGCAACCTAAATCAAACATAATTAAATAAATTCATCTTCAAACACAAATCAAATACAAGCATTTTCAAACATAAATCAAACACAATTATCTACTGCCTATAGTAGCTATTTCAGAATTATCGCCCTTTTTTTAGCTCTTCACTTTTTTTTGTGTAGTTTCGCGGACTTTTATCTGCGTCATCGAACGATCACTTGCGGTTGGACATGTGCTGCTATGAGACCAAAAAAAAGCGAAAGCAGTGTGTACGATGAAAGGGGAACTTATTCTCATATATTTAGCATTGCGTCTGCTAGCTAAGCGCGAATTTATTACACCGAGAAAACGATTTGTCAGGATTGTAATTTATTTTTATTTTGTTCTCTTCACGATTAGTAAGGTAATTTGTCACATAACTCCTTGTAGCATAAAGAAATGTTAAATTTTTTTTGCATTTTTGAGTTCCCCGTTATACACCTGAGAGAAGTGATGAGTCTCGTTCATGCCAACGAACCAGGCATGCTAATACAGGAAAGTACTCTTACTAATAATTTAATATATTAAAAAAATTAGTTGTGAAACATAAAAAGCAATTAACCAAAGAATGGCCATCACTTGTGACACTCTTTCTTCTTCTTCTTCTTCTTCTTCTTCTTTCGTTCGCCTAAATTATGTTTATAACTGCAATGTTGTCTCTTGTATGAATCTAACAGTCTTTTTTAGTTCATTCAGCGGTCCATAGAGTTTATCTTCCACTGTTGTCTCTCTAGGCCAGAAGGTTCGCCTGGATATGTTGTAGTTTGGGCAATCCTGGAGTATGTGCTCTGCTGTCTGCGACGCCAAACCACATGTGCACATGACTGAGTCACCAATCTTGAATTTTGCATACATGTGGTTGCGTAACCTATTGTGTCCTGTTCTGAGGCGCAGAAGAATGACCTGTTCTGGTCTGTCCATAACGTGGTAGTCGTCTTGAGTAAGGTTTGGTGGCCTTCTGACTGATTTGATCATTCTTTTCTTTTGGTGGTATGTAATAGGCACATCTGGTTGTTCTTCTTGTGCTCCTTCCTTAGCCAATCGATCAGCTCTGTCGTTCCCGGGTACTCCACAGTGGGATGGTATCCACTGTATGGTGATCTTACGATGACTGCTAAGTTCAGAAAGTAGTGTCCTCAGAACTGGCAATTTCCCAGACAGAAGCGCCTCTATTACGGATTTTGCATCTGTCAATATCACCACAATTTTTAAACCCAATTTTTAAATATTGACCAAAATAGCTACAGTTAGTTAGTCGACAGATCATCCTCATTGCACTATGTAACATAGCCACTATGTAATTAACCTCCCTATCCTAAAACATTAACGCTGATTGGCGCAGCAGCCTTTTTACCAGCACAAGGCCAAAGTTTGTGGTACTCATGTTTACTACAACTTATTACTCATAAGGAGAATGTGTCTCTCTTCTAGTCCTCAGTCACTTGTTAACTATTTTCTGAACGAAGGGTTGTAAATAAAGCCCCGTCTTATTACTCTTTATTCTAAACAAAACAATAACTGTGAACAAAAATTTTTTAAAAATTTTCAACTTATTTGTAAACAAGGGTAAATACTATTCAATACACAAGACAATTCAACTAAAATCATAATTCATGAGCCAACCAAAACGAAGTCAAAACAGGATATCATACCCCCCAACGTTTTGAAGACAAATTTTCTTTCCCCTCATATCAAATAAAGGTAATCAACCAATTTAAAGAAAGACATTATTCAAAATAATATGACATACATGATGAAACAAAAGAAATCATTTTTACATATATCCTATCCATTGTTAGTCACTTTTATGGACTAACAATAAATTATTTATCTATTAAGAAAACTCAACAAGTCAAATCTCAAAATCAAATGGTAATAAAAAATACATCTTCAAGACCACACGAGAATTTACATCCATATTACCTAACTTATTACCAAAATACAGGTTGTGTACCCTGGCTGGTATTTTGTAAACACTCTTTCTTGAACCATTTCCTGTGACATTCAAGATTCTGCCTGTCACACCTTTGCCACAGCCTGTGTCAATTTGATAAAACAATTCAGATGCACACCTTCCTGTGGTGAGTTTCTATATATTTGAATAACGAAGACACAAACAATAGATTGCACGATTTATTGCCTGGCATATTTCGCTGCATCTCGTCAGGTACATACTGCAGAAATCTGAAAATATAAAAAATATAAAATTACACAGAGTAATGAAGCTTAAATAAAAGAATAACAAAATACAAATGCCTACACAAAATACAATAAATAATCACGGAGAAGACCCTCCAGTGACTACACTATTAATTAGGTCCGGGCACATCCTAAAAAAAAAAAAATAATACGTCAAGTTAGGCCTCGCCGCCCCGGACGCAATGATATATGGCACAACGTTGTCCGTTTACAAATAACAAGGCGGCCATTTTAAATTATTAATTAGGTCACGGCAAATCCTATCGAAAAAAAGAAAAATACGTCAAGGTAGGCCTCGCAGCCCCGGACGCAATGATATATGGCGCAACATTGTCCGTTTACAAATAACAAGGGCGGCCATTTTAAATTATTAATTAGGTCACGGCAAATCCTATCGAAAAAAAGAAAAATACGTCAAGGTAGGCCTCGCAGCCCCGGACGCAATGATATATGGCGCAACATTGTCCGTTTACAAATAACAAGGGCGGCCATTTTAAATTATTAATTAGGTCACGGCAAATCCTATCGAAAAATAAAACATACGTCAAGGTAGGCCTCGCAGCCCCGGACGCAATGATATATGGCACAACGTTGTCCGTTTAAAAATAATCAAGCCATGGTAATAGAAGGCAAATAATAAACAGTTGGCGGCCATTTTAAATTGTTAATTAGGTCAGGGCACATCCTATAAAAAAAATAAATAATACGTCAAGTTAGGCCTCGCCGCCCCGGACGCAATGATATATAGCACAATGTTGTCCGTTTAAAAATAAACAAACCACGTTAATAGAAGGCAAATAATAAACAGTTGGCGGCCATTTTAAATTGTTAATTAGGTCAGGGCACATCCTATAAAAAAAATGAATAATACGTCAAGTTAGGCCTCGCCGCCCCGGACGCAATGATATATAGCACAATGTTGTCCGTTTAAAAATAAACAAGCCACGTTAATAGAAGGCAAATAATAAACAGTTGGCGGCCATTTTAAATTGTTAATTAGGTCAGGGCACATCCTATAAAAAAAATGAATAATACGTCAAGTTAGGCCTTGCCGCCCCGGACGCAATGATATATAGCACAATGTTGTCCGTTTACAAATAAACAAGCCACGTTAATAGAAGGCAAATAATAAACAGTTGGCGGCCATTTTAAATTGTTAATTAGGTCAGGGCACATCCTATAAAAAAAAATGAATAATACGTCAAGTTAGGCCTCGCCGCCCCGGACGCAATGATATATAGCACAATGTTGTCCGTTTAAAAATAAACAAGCCACGTTAATAGAAGGCAGAATTTCTCAAGTTTCCAATCTTAGGGCCGCGATAAATCCTGACTTATCAGTTAATTCTTCATTGGACTTCCTGGTATTAAATTACGTCACCATATAATTCATAACTCCGCTTAAAATCAACGTACAGTCTTCGTTGAGATACCGTTGGATTCGTCTCGTCAAGCTCTATCTAACTGGTATGATTTCATAAGTAAAAACCCAATTTTTAAATATTGACCAAAATTGCTACCTATAGTGCCTTGTGGTGCAGGGTAGTGTGGTCTTGAGTCTAAGGAATTAAGGCCACCTGGTCAGTGCAGTCACCGCAAACTGTGCAAGTTAAGAGTTTTCTTTTTTCCCCCGAATAAAAACATCCAAACATTACCAAGGACTCCAACCCAGATCACCTGAAGGAGAACCCGGCATTCTTAGCCACTCCTCACACTTCAAATATAAATAACTGTAGGTGCAATGCTAGGACATTATGCTGACAATGGCCGGAGCGGGGTTGGGCAAGGGTTTGATGCTTGCTGTTACCATTCACTATGTGAGGGAGTGGGCTTGGGCAAGGGTTTGATGCTTGCTGTTACCATTCACTATGTGAGGGAGTGGGCTTGGGCAAGGGTTAGAAGCTTGCTGTTACCATTCACCATGTGAGGGAGTGGGCTTGGGCAAGGGTTAGAAGCTTGCTGTTACCATTCACTATGTGAGGGAGTGGGCTCGGGCAAGGGTTTGATGCTTGCTGTTACCATTCACTATGTGAGGGAGTGGGCTCGGGCAAGGGTTTGATGCTTGCTGTTACCATTCACTATGTGAGGGAAGGACTGGTCACCCATTCCTCTATGCACTCAAGTCTAAAGAATGTGATGGTCCCGGCATTTCACAGACCAACAGCTGGTTCCTACCACACAGAATGTTCTTTTAATGAACAACATACAATTATGTTTACTTTGAGTCGTACAATTATTTAAACAAATAAGCCATAAATAATAGGCTGCACAATATGTTGCATGGCGTATTTCACTGCATCTCATTAGGTGCATACTGCAGAGTTAGATATGATTTGACCGGAAGGTTAACCTGGCCAACAAATGCTCGCAGAAGTCGGATGTGTCGGCCGAAAGGTGCAAATATCGCAGCTCCGCTGTAAACTGGCATAACATAATTACGTCCAAAAAATATACCAGATGAACGCAGAAGAAGAAGAAGAAGAAGAAGAAGAAGAAGAAGAAGAAGAAGAAGAAGAAGAAGAAGAAGAAGAAGAAGAAGAAGAAGAAGAAATGATCTGCGGTGAACAGATGAAATACAGATAGCTCATAATCACTGACACTGGTGGAAAGTGGGGCATTTTTTTATCACTGGGTAATTGCAGATCCACCACTGAGGCTTTCTGTCTGCACAACACTGGCTTTCAACATTTAATGGTGAAAGCTTCAAGGAATTTTAGCTGTTTGTTTATTGTCAAACTAGATATGCAAAATGCCTTCAATTATTTTATGTCAACTGTGACTTTAAAAGGCAACAATCAATTACTACATCAGTTTTAGTACTTAATAAGTGCAGTAAGTGACATTTTTTCTCACCAACTATTTTGTTGTTGTAACTCACCCTGTCACTGCAACTCATTCTGTCACTGCAACTCATTCTGTCACTGTAACTCATCCTGTCACTGTAACGCATTCTGTCACTGCAACTCATTCTGTCACTGTAACTCACTCTGTCACTGTAACTCATTCTGTCACTAACTTATCCTGTCACTGTAACTCATTCTGTCACTGTAACTCATCCTGTCACTGCAACTTATTCTGTGACTGCAACTCATTCTGTCACTGTAACTCATCCTGTCACTGCAACCCATTCTGTCACTGTAACTTATCCTGTCACTGTAACTCATTCTGTCACTGTAACTCATCCTGTCACTGCAACTCATCCTGTCACTGCAACTCATTCTGTCACTGCAACTCATCCTGTCACTGTAACTCATCCTGTCACTGTAATTCATTCTGACACTGTAACTCAGCTTGTCACTGTAACTCATCTTGTTATACCATTAATTACTGAAGCGCAGTTCATGGTTGAGAACTTAAGTGCTCGCTGGACTAATTGTGGAATGTCCATTCTATTCCTTAATAAGGGAAAGAACATGTGTCGATCAGAGGTGAAATAAAATTTGACCCCAGAAATATTCATCATCATCATGTTCCATACCAATAGGCTTTTTGTAGTTAAGCATGTTTTCCATTTTGTAGAAGGCGCCTTAGCCATGGCAATTCTTGATCTAATCTCTGCAAGGCATCTTCCATCAAATGTTACAACTGTTCCGAGATAGTTATACCAATTCACATGTTTCTTCTTCTGCGTTCATCCGGAGTTTTTTTTTTTTCGGACGTGATTGCATTGTGCCTGTTTACAGCAGAGCTGCGTTCTTGCGCCGTTAGGCCGACACATCCGACTTCTGTGGATTCACATGTTTAAGAATATTTCCATTCACTTGGATGTTACAATGTGGTAGTTATTTCTTCTTGGAGATGACCATCATCTCAGTTGTCTCACAATTCAATTCCAAACTTAGTTTCTCACTGTGCATAATAACCGCATCCACCAAATGTTGTAGATTTTGTTCGTTGTTAGCAACCAATACTGTATCGTCCATATATCTTATAATATGATGTTTTGTCCTCCAAATGCAACTCCTTTCATATCCTCTAAATTTCTCATATTTTCATTATAAAGGGAGAAAAGATCTGGAGACTTTACACATCCCTGTCGCACACTTCTGATAGGCTGAAATTTACCAACTTCATTAGCAATTTTTATGACTGCTACTTATATCCATGCCATGCCATGCTATGGCATGGTCGAGACAGGAACACTGAGATGATCCATGACTCTGATGATCGAGTGAAATGGCGAGTCATGACCACCCACGCTTTCCGGCATGGCACATGATTGATTGATTGACTTTTCAGTAAGTGTTCTTTATAGCTGTAAGATCTTTTCCCATCCAATTGGAGGTCACCAGCATTTTCATCATGTCAGTACCAGAAATATTAGAATGCCATAATATTAGTTTTATAGTTTTAACAACTGAACCTAGAATTTATATTCCACAATTGTTGTTCAATATCCAATGCCTTGCAATCTGATAACATGATTTACCAGCTCACTAGGCACTTAATAATAATTATTCTGTTACTGCACTATAATTTTCATTCACATTGTCTTCATATTTCCTGTTGAAAAATTATCTACAAAGGCAAAGAGTATGAACTCAAACAAAAACTAAACTAGACCTACCTTTGGTGGTTTAAAAGGATAATCTGATGGGAAAGTTATCGTGAGGAAAAATACGCCTCCTTGGTAAGGACTGTCGGCCTGAAAATTAAAAATTAAAGTTGTAAAAATTATAGCCAACATGGCTCCAAGAATAAATATTAAATGTCTAAGATTTCAGTTTACAACTAATACAGACTAAATGACGCTACAATAATAAATATTACAACCTAAATGACACCGATTAGTGTACATCACAGTTTAAATACTTGGAGGTAAACTATTAAAGGCTAAGTGGTTGACAATGAAAAGCTTCTACCGCTGAAATCTTTTTCTATCTTGCTCAACCTGAACACAATAACTGTGTTGAGTCCATTAACTGCAACATTGCCATATTTAAACTTTATGGCTGACACATTTCATTTCAATAATAGTAATAATGTAAACTAAAACAAATTGAACCAACTATACAAAACAAATGAGGTAATATGAGAAACATTTTTATTAAAATAAATACTTCAAAAACCAAAAGTAGATACTCTCTCAAGTTATAGTAACGATATATCATAATCATCACATGTCCTGCCAATAGGCTTAGGAATTCATGCATCTCCGCAGATCTTGGTCCTCAAATCAATTAAATTGATCTCTGCATAAGTTCTCGGACAGATAGTGATAGCTATTTCTGACTGCCAGCACTCAGCTCTGCTCAGCTGCAGAGTTGTCCCCATTGCTGCGTGTACAGGGTTGGTGCTGTGGCTTAGGAGTGGATAAAATAGTTTCATCTCATCTTATCATGTTCCTCTTGTACCTTGCAGTGTCCAGGTGAAGCATAAACAGTGGGAGAGTGCCCGTTTATGGGCTTCATGCATCGAGATTCCCTCTGTCCATTGCTTACATGGTCGGCTTCTTCTGGTTCCATTTGGTCTGTATAACATTGCTTGTTGCGGTATACTGTTAGTTGGTAACCTATTTATATGGACAAACCATTTCACCTGATGTTTTCTGATGAAATATAGCGCTGCTAGTCCTGATTTCTTCATTTCTGATTTTCTCTCTTCTTGATACATTGAGTATTCTTCTCATGAAAAGTTTCACACTCCCCGAAATACCAAGTTCAGGGTTCAAAATCAGATGTGGGCGATTTGGAAGCAGACTGCTTTGTGTTGATTTCAATAGTATGAGTGTCGGCCATTCAGAATGGAATAGCAAACTGCTGAACTAACATTGCCAGGTAAATTGCAAACATCCAATATAGGCGGAGATTGACTGCAATATCCTGTAAAGGACATGCAACTAACTTAGGTCACTGTAAAATGCATCTTTGCTATCTTCACTGCTCTCTGCTGTTGGGGTATGTGCTTAAATGATGCTTACATCATAAGCCCTGTCATTTAACTTTACCAGTTTTTTGTTGTTTTTTGGCGCTCGCTCACTTTGAACTCAAGCGCAGTTCATACACACTATTTATAGTAGTGATGGACTGAATTTTGTATGTGGATTAACTTTCCCTTTAACAGTGTCCCTCGCCATCAGGAGAACTCACTCTGACTTCAGAGGTACTTGTAATTTACATCCCCAAGTCAAGGACGATAGGTCAACATTTTAGTCCAGCTGTCTGGTGTAGGGGTTGAACCGCTTACCTCGGCATCAGCACAACGGATGTTTAAGAATATGCGTTCTTACCCATTCGACCACGCTGACCTGCACTTTACCAGTATTATTCTACCTGACACTGCTCAAGACCCTTAAACAGATTTTGATCTTTCCAGATCCATCATGATGGCTACACCTCTTTGGTGATTCTTTCTCCTAGAATGGATACTGTTTTAGTTGTCAGATATCATTTAGGTCCATTTCCATTTTGTCTCACACATCCCTAAGATGTTAATGTTCTGTCCTTTCATTTTTTGTTTGATATTTTCTAATTTACCACCTGTACAAATGATGTGAACAGTTCATGTCCCTACTTTAAGAAATGTAAATTTTAAAAATCTTTTGCATTGGTCTGGAGTCACCTGGTGCACATGGCTTTCCCTACTATGGAATCTGCTTCTATGAAGCATCTATTTACGCTGTTTATCTGAAATTATGTCATAATGCATTAGGGATGCACACCAGTGGTTTCTCCTTGACTTCAATCAATCAATCATGTGCCATGCCGGAAAGCGTGGGCGGTCATGACTCGCCATTTCACTCGATCACCAATGTCGTGGATCAGCTCAGTGTTCCTGTCTCGTCCATGCCATGTGGCCAAGCCATCCAGGTATTTTCCTCTCGGTCTTCCTCTTGGTCTGTTCCCCTCGATCTTGCCAGTTGTCACTAAGTTCTCCAACCCATTTCTTCTCATAACATGTCCAAAAAATTTTGACTGTCTACGTCTAATTTCTCTAATCAGTCTACGATGTTCATTTGTCTCCTGTAGTACTTGGTCATTGGTTTTTCTGTCTGTCCATGGTATTCTTTGCATTTTCCTCAGAAACCACATTTCTGCAGCCATCAGATGCTTTTCAGCTTGACTGCTCATTGTCCAAGTTTCACATCCATACAAAAGAACAGGCTCTATGTATCCCCTCAACACTCTTTTTCTCGTTTCAATTGACATCTTTTTATTGGTCAGAATGTTTTTCATCTTGCTAAAGGCTACTTTCGCCATGGCGATTCTTGTTCTAATCTCTTCAAGGCATCTCCCATCAGATGTTATAACTGTTCCAAGATAATTGTACCGATTCACTTGTTGAAGAATATTTCCATTTACTCGTATATTACATTGTAGCACTTCTTCCTTCCTACTGACGACCATAACCTGAGTCTTTTTACAATTTAATTCTAACCCCAGTTGCTCACTGTGTACAACAACCGCATCTACTAATTGTTGCAGGTCCTGCGCATTGTCTGCAATTAATACTGTATCATCTGCATATCTAATGTTATTGATGTTTCGTCCTCCAATGCTGATTCCATTTATATCCTCTACATTTCTGAAAATATTTCCACTGTACAGGGAAAAAAGATCTGGAGACATCACACATCCCTGCCTAACACCTCTCTTAATTGACTGATACTGTCCCACTTCATTAGCAATCCTTATTGCAGCTTGTTGTTTCCAATATATGTTTTTTATAAGTCTAATGTCTTTCCCATCAATTTGTAGATCTGCAAGCATATCCACCATGCTGACATGTCTAACGCTATCAAAAGCCTTTGTATAGACAATAAAGCAAAGATGTATATCCTTGTTTACTTCTATAGCACGTTCAATAACTGTTCGCAGCATATACACAGCATTTACTGTACCCTTTCCTTCTACAAACCCGCATTGTTCTTCCCTTATTTCAGGTTGTATCTTCTTCCTCATTCTTTGCATGATAATTCTTAGCAAAATCTTTGTGATGTGACTCATTATACTAATTGTTCTATGTTGATCACATTCCAAGGTTCCTGATTTCTTTGGGATTGCAATAAATATAGAGTTACATAATTCACCTTGCCTTACAATTGGTTTATCTATGGTTAAACTTCACTAGCTTTTATCTACAGAGACGAACCCTGTAAGGCAACAAGAAGTGACAGGTTAGGCATGGCACATCTAACAGCCAATGGTCTTGACACAAATTAAATTATGAATCGCTAATGAATCACTAATCCATCCATTTCTGTTATCGAGTTTTCCATCTTTAAAGCCTAAATAACACTCTCACATTAGAACTTGGACACAGCAGGGGTCCACTTCTGTACAAGGAAGCCGATCATCTTGTCTTTAACAACTTCATGAACAGCCTCGGTGACTCTGAGGTGTAGAGTGGCTAGGCAATTGCCTGCCAGCCCCGTGGTCATCGGTCTGAATCTGCATTAAGGTATTCATTCATTCAGTAGCATGTCCTTTGCAGAACCTCGCTCCCATAACAACCTTCCAGAAAACTTCTCAGTCATAAGCAAGATGCCCTGCATCCGATATACCCATCTGGATATCATCTGCCACATCCCAACTTCTCTTTGGCCTTACTCTTCCTCTCTTCCCTGTCATGTACCCCTCCATTATTGTTCTCTCCAAACTTTCATGATATTTCAAGTGCCCGAAATATTTCAATTATCTTTGTTTTATCATTTCTAGTAATCAACCTTCAATATGCAACTCTTGTCATATGGATGCATTTGTTCTTTTCTGTATCCAAGATATTCTTAGAACCCGTCTATAACATTTACATTCAAAGGCACTTATGTTCAGCTTGTTTAGTAAGTGTTCTGGTCTCACAGGCGTATGTTCTAATGGGAAAGATGCATGCTCTTAAAAATCTAAATTTTTTAGTTCTATCTGTCCCTCTCCACAATTTATTCAGTTGTTTTAAGTCTTTGAAGAGCAAAAGATATTTGTCTTTTAACTACTTTCATTGTGTCACGATTGTTGGTAATTAATGACCCAAGATATTAAAAATTGTCCACCACCTCCAATTTTTCCTCATTAACATATATTTCTGACTCCATAGTAATTTTATCTGTATGCATTATCTTTGTGTTTGCTAATCAAGGCAGACTTTGACCTGGCCTCCCAAGTTGATCCACCCTAAAGTGGACACCAGGAAATGTCTGCGGAAGTAAAGATGGTCTGCGTGATACTGACCTAGTGCCGAAGGTCTATACAACATGAGGTTGAGCACCACATGCCCAATACAGCATGTAAAAGGGTGCTATATCTACTACTAAGTGATTCTCAAGTACAACTATTTACAAAAACAAAATGTTACAGGTTACTTACAGGGCCGAGGATCGTAGCCTGCCATTGGAATACTGGTGACATGAAACAAAACAAACACTTCTTAAATAATCTAGTATCATCAAATTAGAAAACAGCAGACAACCATATGTTTATGTGTGTTTAATGCACCCTTAGAAAAACCTACAACAAATAAGAAGGTAAAATGCACTTATGCCTTGGTTGTAGAACTCATGTTTTATGGATATTTTCACAACCATTATATGTATACTTACAGCATCTTTAATCAAGGTGGATTTTAAAAAATTGTCATGTCCCAGGTCTAAAATGGCCACCAGGAAATGTCCTGCGAAGTAAAGGAGACCAGAGCGCTACTAATGACGAGTGCCACTCACCATGACGAGTGCCAACTAGTATATTAAATATGGGGATAGCACCACATACCCAAAATGCCCCAAGGCATGTTACAGAGTCCTTCCTGGCATCTTTGGCACAACAGCCTTGTACCATGGCCATTCTGTGGTCAGTCCACTAGGGAGACATCGCAGAAGCCTTGCCCAGGCTAATATGCATGTCTGTCTATTAACTTTCTCAGGGTGTGTATTGACCCTTCCAGGATTTATTATTTTGGTCCAAACTTTCTGTTAAGTTTAGAGGGGAGTTTGCAATCTAAAGTGTTGAGTTTGTGTGGAATAAATAATACATTAAAAATTAGAATTATATATATATATATATATATATATATATATATATATATGGAGACGGCACCTGACTGAGAATGTAGTTTTTCTCTATCCCTTCTGTCTTTGTTCTTGTTTCTCAATGAAGACTTGAAAGCACAAAGTGTTTTATTTTTCTGAGTTCTAGTAAAACAGTCCTACTATATTTATTGCTTTTAATCTTATTCATTATTTCTCTAAAGTGACAAAACCAGAAGAAAGCATTTCTCAATAGTGTCATCACCAAGAATAATGAAATATGAAGAAATTGGTTCTCTAACATGCCATCACCAACCGTAACAACACAACAAGATAGCATTCCTTTACAGTGCCATCACCAACAGTAATAACATAAGAAGATAGCATTCCTTTACAGTGCCACCACCAACAGTAACATCACAACAAGATAGCATTCCTTTACAGTGCCATCACCAACAGTAATAACATAAGAAGATAGCATTCCTTTACAGTGCCATCACCAACAGTAACATCACAACAAGATAGCATTCCTTTACAGTGCCATCACCAACAGTAATAACATAAGAAGATAGCATTCCTTTACAGTGACATCACCAACAGTAATAACATAAGAAGTTAGCATTCCTTTACAGTACCACCACCAACAGTAACAACACAACAAGATAGCATTCCTTTACAGTGCCATCACCAACAGTAACAACACAACAAGATAGCATTCCTTTACAGTGCCATCACCAACAGTAACAACATAAGAAGATAGCATTCCTTTACAGTGCCATCACCAACAGTAACATCACAACAAGATAGCATTCCTTTACAATGCCATCACCAACAGGAACAGCATAAGAAGATAGCATTCCTTTACAGTGCCATCACCAACAGTAACATCACAACAAGATAGCATTCCTTTACAGTGCCATCACCAACAGTAACAACATAAGAAGACAGCATTCCTTTACAGTGCCATCACCAACAGTAATAACATAAGAAGATAGCATTCCTTTACAGTGCCACCACCAACAGTAACAACACAACAAGATAGCATTCCTTTACAGTGCCATCACCAACAGTAACAACACAACAAGATAGCATTCCTTTACAGTGCCATCACCAACAGTAACAACATAAGAAGATAGCATTCCTTTACAGTGCCATCACCAACAGTAACATCACAACAAGATAGCATTCCTTTACAGTGCCATCACCAACAGTAACAACACAACAAGATAGCATTCCTTTACAGTGCCACCACCATCAATAACATCATGTTTGTTAGTCGTAGTTCCAACTTCACGGCAACAGGTCATCCCCATTATGCTCCATTCCTGTGCTAGTGAATATGGCACAAAATGCTCATCTATGCCCAATGTGAAAAGTGGAACAGACAGGAGTCTCGGCAAGCCAACAGCACACACAGATACACTGTGCATAATGCCGCTGCCAGAACGCAAACACAAAAGTCCTCCACGAAAAACATAGTTCATCGTCGATGGAATCGGCAGTCACTAGAAAGACTTCATTGACCCGGGTTTTATTCCACATGGCCTAGACTCTTTCTGCAGGGTGACCCGCCGAAAACGCTGCACAAAGCACAGACTCTGTAGCTCCAGCGACGACTCCCAGAAAATGCACTCGTGAACCGAAAAGGCAAACCAGCCAGTTCAGCAACAGCCGGCCATTGTTCCGAACAACATCATGTAGCAGGTCCTATGCAGAACATTGCTCTCACAATGTCCAACCAAAATTGTTCTTGTTCCTTTGCCAGTTCCCCTGCCTCATACAAGTTCATGTCTTTGTCTTCAATGTCCTGTGTCCATCTTCCAGCTGGTCAACCCCTTCTTCCAGGAACCATGCCTTCCATCTGTTCAATCAAAACCACTGTGATGTTTAATGCAGCCAAAGTATTTCAGTTTCTGAAGAGTGATGCCATTTGCACAGTTTTCTACAAATTTCAGAGCCAGTAGAATGTCAATATTTTTCTTTAACTCGGTTCACCTACTCTAAATATGTTTCTGTCACATATAAGTTCAAAAACCCCATTTTCCATGATTGTGGATTGGTGCATCGCTCATATTCGTATGCTGAATTGGAAAGATACATACTTTAAAAAATGTCACTTCAACTTGTTTGCGGGTGTTGTTCCACAGGTTCGTAAGACTGTTTAATCCATGTTACTGCTGTGACTAGGCAGTGCCTTCAGAAAGCAAAGCACTGCTGGGGATGCAATGACTGGGTTGCGGTAAGTCGATGTAACTCGAGAATACCAAGCACAAATCCCACTGTAGGTTTTTATATAATAATGAGTCCAAAGAGCTTATACTCCTTCCAAATATACAGGGTGCATTCTTCTGGTCTCTAAAGGTGTGTTTAAACCAAAACTGCTTGCTGACTGCATGCTGCAGAAAAACATTACAAATCAATTTTGTAGGCAAATGGTTTAAACGCAACAAGATACTCACTGTCGTCTCCCACGGGGCCTGCTGAACAGTTACATGGGGGATCTCTACCAAGGTCTAACAATTCCTGTTGAACAACAAGGAACAGTTTCAGTATTACAAGCAACATGCATTTGTGTTAAAATAAAGTGCAAATAATACCAAATAGAATTTAGAAAAAAAAACTTTTATGACAGCATGTTTTTTTTAATGATTGAATGTATGTAGGAATAAAAACACCAAAAATTACCTAAAGATCCTCTTGTTTTTGCGAATAAGTGATTCTCAAATTCCTGAGTGCCGATAATCTTCAGAAATGATCATAGTAAAGTCAATTAAAGCTTAAATGTATTCAAAAACATACTGTTCATTCCACCCTTTAACTGCATACTACATTGTCCAATGATTCTGCTATAACTTTGAACTGTCGTCAGACTTCCAATGAAGCATGTCACAGTGACACGATGATCTAAATTATGAGGGTAAGTTAATAAGTCACAAATGGCTGTAAAAAAATAACTAAATATAACAACTTGAAACCAGTTTATTTTTATACATACATTGTCCCTTTATTTCTCAACATAATTTCCACCAACATTGATGCACTTATCCCATCATTTTATCAGTCCTCCCAAACCCGCTGCATAGAACTGTGTGCTTTGTTCTCATTTACCGACCATCCCACAGAACCGTGTGACTTATTGACTCGCCCTCGTAACTTTTTCTACCCAGCTATGCACCGCTTTAAGGGACAAACCTTTGTCAGCATAAACACTGACAACCCACCTTGGTGGGAGACATTTCGCGAATGACGCCGAAGTTGAATGTGAAGTGAAAACGTGGTTTAGAAAACAGAGCATGCAGTTCTGTGCAGCTGGTTTGCAAAGTGGAGGTCTGTCGACTTGGTTCACTTGAGACAGGATGACTAGTGTCATCTACAGGCTTACTTTCGTCTTGTGCATATGCAAATTCAATGTTAAGAAGTACTGTATCTAGGCATTCATTAAGATAAGAACATTAAAGTTTTATGGAATAAACTAGTATGTATGTAGTTGAAGTTCAAAAAGAAAGTGGGGTTTGAATAAAAAGAACTTGCAAACAAAAGACAGACAAGAAGGGAGAATAATAGCCTTCTTAAGTCAATCGACGGCGGTAGTAAACGTCACGTGACCAGCCGTTTGCAAATAATGTCTGTACATTATTAGCAAATGTTTGCTAATACAGTCCCCCAAAGTTAATAACGACACAGGATGAGTTATGTTTGGTCTAATGGGCCACATTAGTGCCCCAAAGTTTGCTTTGCAACCTATCACAAACTGAGCAGTATTGTAAATAATCATAAGTATGGTAAATAATACATATCCATCCATCCATCATGTGCCATGCCGGTAAGCGTGGGCGGTCATGTTCTGCCATCTCACTCGATCAACAGAGTCGTGGATCAGTTCCGTGTTTTTGTCTCGACCATGCCACAAGGCCAAGCCATCCAGATACTTGTTTCTAGGTCTTCCCCTTGGTCTGTTCCCCTCGATCTTACCAGTTGTCACCAAGTTCTCCAAATCATTTCTTCTCATAACATGCCCAAAAAATTGTGACTGTCTACGTCTAATGTCTCTGATCAGTTTACGATCTTCATTTGTTTCTTGAAGGACTTGTTCATTGGTCTTTCTGGCTGTCCATGGTATTCTTTGCATTTTCCTCAGAAACCACATTTCTACAGCCATCAGATATTTTTCAGCCTGGCTGCTCATTGTCCAAGCTTCACATCCATATAAAAGTACAGGTTCTATGTAGCATCTCAACACTCTTTTTCTCGTTTCAATTGACATCTTTTTATTGGTCAGTATGTTTTTCATCTTGCTAAAGGCTACTTTTGCCATGGCGATTCTTGTTCTAATCTCTTCAAGGCATCTCCCATCAGATGTTATTACTGTTCCGAGGTAATTGTACCTATTCACTTGTTGAAGAGTATTCCCATTTACTTGTATATTACACTGTGGTATTTCGTTCTTCTTAGTGACGACCATAATCTGTGTCTTTTTACAATTTAATTCTAACCCTTGTTGTTCACTATGTGTAACAACCGCATCTACTAAATTTTGCAGGTCCTGTTCATTGTCTGCAATCAAGACTGTATCATCTGCATATCTAATGTTATTGATGCATCGTCCCCCAATGTTGATTCCTTCCATATTTTCAATATTTCTGAAAATATTTTCACTGTACAGGGAAAACAGATCTGGAGACATTACACATCCCTGTCTTACACCTCTCTTAATAGGCTGATATTGGCTTACTTCATTATCAACTCTTATGGCAGCTTGTTGTTTCCAATATATGTTTTTTACAAGTCTAAGGTCTTTCCCATCAATTTGTAGATCTTCAAGCATCCTTATCATGTTGACATGTCTCACTTTATCAAAAGCCTTTGTGTAGTCAATGAAGCAAAGGTGTAGATCTTTGTTTACTTCTATAGAACGTTCGATTACGGTTCTCAGTATATACACAGCATTTACTGTACCCTTGCCTACTACAAACCCACATTGTTCTTCTCCTATTTCAGGTTGTATTTTCCTCCTAACTCTTTGCATGATAATTCTTAGCAAAATCTTCGTGATGTGACTCATTATACTAATTGTTCGATGTTGATCACATTCCAAGGCTCCTGATTTCTTTGGGATTGCAATAAATACAGAATTACATAACTCATGAGGTATGTTTCCAGTATCATATATTGTATTAAGCAGACTGGTAACTTTATCTATTCCATATTCTTCTAAAGCATTAATCATTTCTGTTGTGACGCTGTCTGGACCGGGGGTTTTGCCAGATTTCATATGATTAAGAGCATTCTGAACCTCCATCTTCAAAATTGCTGGCCCTTCATTGTTATTTTGAACAATATATTGTTCGTCTCTGCTATCGTCATAAAGGTTTTTCACGTAATCTGACCATACATGTAAAATCTGATCTTTTTCTATTATGACTCTTCCATCTTTTGTCTTTAGGCAGCCTGCTGATGTACGTGTTCTTTGATTAGTAATCTCCTGAATTCTTTTGTGCATTAGTTTCGCATTTTTACTGTTGTGTTGTTTTTCAATTTCTCTGCAATTTTTCTCAAGCCATGTTTCTTTAGCCTCCTTACATAAGGTTCTGACTTTTCTGTGAATTTCTTCATATTTGGCAGGATTATTTTTGTTCTGTCTTCTTGTTTCCATTAGTTGTAAAATTTCTTCAGTCATCCATGTCTTACGGCCAACTTTCTTTACTTTTGGAATAGTTTTTTCTGCTGCACAACTGATTGAATTCTTCAGCATTTCCCATTGATCATCTACATCTTGAAATAGGATCTCTAGATCAGACAATAAATCAAATTTGTTCTTTACTTCTATGTTAAAATTATCTTGTATTTCTTTGTCAGTTTTCAGTTTGCACAAGTCATATTTAGGGTTTCCTGCTGTATACTTGACTTTCTTTAACTTTACCCTCAATGTGCCAGTAATTAATCTGTGATCACTGTAACAGTCTGCATTTGGAACTGTTTTTACAACTGTTAATGCATTTCGAAACCTTTTGCTCATCAGGATGTAATCTATCTGGTTTTTAATCCTGCTGTCTGGACTCCTCCATGTCCATAATCTTCTAGGATGTTGTTTAAACCAGGTGTTTCCTACAACCAATTCTTGTTCTTTTGCCCATTCTACAAGTCTGTAACCTCTTTCATTTCTCTCTCCCAAACCATGGTTGCCTACACTGTATCCATCGCTTTGCTTTCCTATTTTTGCGTTGAAATCACCCATTATGATATTTATTTCTGATTTTTTACAGTTCTTCAAAGCAGACTCCATGTCATTATAAAATGCCTCTATACTTATAATATTTATATATTAATATATTCTAATTTATATATCTTATATATCTTATATATTGATATATCTAATCTATATATATTATATATACTCTAAACTTATAATATATATATATTATAGTATAAATAATACATATACTGGTTGTTAATATACTGAGTGCAAATTGGCCAAGTGCTTTCCTGATTTTTTAAAAATTTGTTTTCAATTTTGTATGCAAATGATGTGTTTTACAATATGATGTTATAATTATATTCTGCTAGCATTAAGGGGCAGTTCTTATATTACTTGTGAACAAAAGTGGTGTATATTATTAGTCAGTGAATTTAACTGGATCATCATCACAAATGAAGGAATATTGCCTTAGTTAACATTTTGAAAACTATTCTCCTTTTTTTTTCTCAACATGTGTATTTGAATGATTTTTATTTGTTTTGTTTTACAAATGTGGTTAAAATATAATGCAGCAATATTCCCCATGCACTTTCCTTTAATTTGATATGTAATACAACATGTCTGTAAACATATTAACAACTTTTAAGTCATTATATTGTGACACACCCCTACTTCCCATTTTCTGTTTGGTCCAAACCCACTTATTTTTGGCACTGAATCAATGCAATGAATCCAGCAGTACATTTGATGACATTTTACCGGCTCTTTTTAATAGGCATGGCGTGTTTATTAAAACAGTCTGAACGTACACTAAATTAATTAACACAGCCTGTTAAAAAAAACAAAGCAACAACTGTCTAACAAGGCAGCGTAGTTGAGAAACGTGAGTACGAACTTTGTGCTAGACTAAGACTCAAGACTGGCTAGCCTCAGAAGGCTGGGTGGTTTACTTACTGCGTGCGACAAGAAATACAAATAAAAGATTCACGAATACTGTTAACGTAGTTATACTAGTGTACTTACCCCAAACTAAAATATTAATTCTATTCTACATACTCAATTAATTCTCTGGTTAAAGAAGATCCTAAATTTAAGGGGCAAACACGACAGATGCCAGTTTCAGTTACCTTCTGGATTCTCTTCACCGCCATATCAAACGATGTGTTCTCTCTATAGCCAGGTACTGCCACAATCTCCAGGCCCAAGTCAGCTCTATTCTCTATACATGGTTTCAAGCTGGGACATGGGGTATTTTATTCAGTTTAGTTTAGTCGATGGATCAACATCACGGCACACGGGTGTGACCCATACGTGCTCCGTTCTTCTCCTAACTCAAACCTGAGTTTGGAGAAACTCACTCAGTGCACGAACTCCGTAGCACCGGCGAGAATCCTGAAATACTTTGGGTAGATTTTTAACTCGAAATTTTGCCCGGGCAGCGCCGTTAAGCTACTCTTTTTCGATTTCCAACTGCGCAACAATACACACGGGCGTCCGATCTCACTACCCAGAGACCAGGGGAAATTTTATTACAAGAAGTCCACGTGAAAAAATCCCGGTCCTCACCGGGGCTTGAACCCGGGACCTCCAGCTCTCGAGGCGGACACCGTACTTCGAGAACACGCAGTCCCTCTGGGATCCCCTGGGGTATTTAATTCATCTGATAGCACTAAGTACCGTGCATTAAGGAATTTAAATATATAATGGCCCAAGCTAAGGCAGAATTTCACAAGATGATGAATATTTTCAGCTTATCTTTGTTAATCGAGGCAGGGCCGGATTTAGACTTGATAAGGCCCTAAGCTATTTGAAATATGGGGCCCTTTATAAGTCCAGATATTCTATGTCATATATACATATATGACAATTGCTCACTCGGACAATATTTTTTGGGGTCCCCAAATTAGTGGGGGACCCAAGCTATAGCTTGTATAGCTTATACGTAAATCCTGCAAGGTGACGAAAGGAAGTCTTTCTTTGGAGCTATAATGAGCCAATCGTGGTGTGTGGAAGGAAATAATGTTTTTAGCAGAACAGTGAGGAATTATGTTGAAGCTGTGGTTTTATAGAAGTATGATGAGAAAGCTGTGGACAGACATGAAAGAGCAATGAGGACATATTGAAAGAAGTTAACTCATAAAGAGGACTGGTTACTCGCATCAGACGCAGTCTACATTCTTTGAGCGTGTCATAAGAAGGAAAACACTGGAGTATTTCGGCACAACGGGAAAGTTGGAGGAAAAGAGAGGCAGTGAGACCAAAAGAGATGATCTGGACAGTTTGACATCAAGTCATTATAAGAAATTACTGGCAGAACAAGAGACAGAAAACTGTGAACACACCTGATCACCGACGTCACATGACATGGATTATAAGAAGAAAATGATAGTAATAAAGTGCATTTGAAAAAAAAAAATTAAAAACTCTTATGCAATAAGTCACTATCACTGGATGTAAGAAAGAGAGTGCTGAAATGATACATAGAACCTGTTTTGCTGTTAGGCAGTCAATCATGGAACGTGAATGAACAAATTAGAAAGAGCGTTGAAGAAAAGATGTCCTTCCGGTCCCCAACATGGAGAATAGGCGATTGAGCTGTTAAGGCCTTTGGCGTGTTTATGCTTGTGGCCACGGTTTGTTTACGCATTTTCCCCATGTTGGACCTGTAGTGCATGGTTCCGTCGCCCTGCTACTGAGTTTAGTGCGTGGAGCGACAATTTAAGCTGTGAATTTAGTGTGGAGTGATTTTACATCTGTACCATTATATGCATTGTATGCCTGTGCGGAGAGTTGGTTTGTTGAGACACCTGTCAGTTCCACTTTTAACATGGGGCAGTGAGGGGCATTTTGTGTGATATTCACTGGCATATGAACGGGGCATAATGGGGCGACCCTTTGCCATGAAATTGGAACCGCGATTAACGACTAACGAGAAAAGGAGATGTGGTTCCTGAGACGAATGTTGTGAATACCTTGGACTGCCAGAGTAATTAACAACGATTGCCTGGAAGAGGCTAATGAAAGTATAAGAATACATAAAAGTTTAAGAAAGAGATAAACAGCAGGTCCGCATGGCCGAATGGATAAGAACGTGTGTTCTTAAACATCCGGTGTGCTAATGTTGAGGTAAGGGGTTCATCCCCTACACCGGACAGTTGGACTAAAATGTTGACCTGTCGTCCTTGACTTGGGGACGATAATTACAAGTACCTCTGAAGTCGGAGTGGGTTCGCCAGAGGATGAGGGAAACTTAATAGGGAAAGCTAACCCACACGCAAAATTCAGTCCATCACTACTATAAATAGTGTGTATGGACTATGCTTGAGCTCAAAGCGAGCGAGCGCAAAAACATTCTTTGGTTGGATAATGAGAAAAGAGGCACCGAAGAACACGGTGACAACAGGAAAGATCAGTGGGAAAAGAGACAGAGGCAGGCGAAAAGAAATGATGTTGGGTGGACTGCGACAGTAACACGAATGGATATCTTCAGAAGAGTTGATCCAGAACACCAGCAGGGACCGCGATCTTTGGATAGAAATTTAAAAAACGCAGGTCTAAAAGGCAAACCCGGATCAATTTCATTATACCGTGTTTTATCCCATGTGGCGGCCTGCCGAAAGCGTCACAGAAAACATGAACTCCGTAGCTCCAGCGACGATCCCCAGGAGTCTCCGAGAAAACTGCAATCGTGAACCGAACGACGTAGCCTGGAATTAAACTCACGACTTTCGGAACGCCAGGCAAGCAGGCCATCGCTGGAGGTACGGAGTTCATGCTTTATGAGACGCTTTCGGCAAGCCGAAAAAGACTTAGCCATGTGAGATAAAAGACGGTGAAATGAAGTAGATTCTATCGTCTTTTAATATTTGTAACCCTCTTTTCATGTCTTCAGATCCTGTTGGCCGCTATGTTACTCGACAGCGTCAGTAGCTCAAGTATACTCGCATCCTATATTGGAACTGCGCCAGCGGAAAACAACCTGGCCCTATTCTCGAAAACCTGGTTTACAGGAACGTCATTGTAGCACTCCAGGAGACGAGACTGTGTGATCAGCTACTCAAAATGGCCGGCGTCAAATGTTTCTACAACAGGCGACATCTGATTCTCATCCGCGATAGTATGGTTGCGTCAGAGCTAGACATGTCATTTTCTGTGGCGATTTCAACGCTAAAGGCAGATCATGGGGAAACATTTCCTCCAACACACAGGGGGAGGTACCCGAGACTGCACTTGAAACCATTGACCTGGTTTGCATCAACAGTGGCTGTGTCACCAGGACAGCTAGCCGCCAAGGCGATGAGGACAGTGCTATTGATCTGGCGCTGGTTTCTCCTTAACTCACTACAGTGTGTAGATGGGGTGTCCTAGGGTACCACGGCATCGACCACCACCCTTGCAGCATATTGGTGGAGAAAGGCAGAACCAGGCAGCACAAGTCAACGGTCAAGACTTTCCAGTATGACAGTACAGGGCAAGACGTGTTGAGTTAAATAAGGCTCGACAAGAGCAGAAAGTTTCGGCGCAGGAAAAACAGCTGGGAGCAGCCACTGTCAGCGACTTGTGCGCTGCAGCTTTTCAAGACTCCGCTACTTTCGCACTGCACGAAATAACAATTCATGACATTTGCGAAAGGAATGCAATTTATTCAGAGCCGACATTTGAATGGCTCTACGAGCGTTAGGTTTCATCATTGTTACACAATATGAATACATCAACGTGATGATAGATGATGCTAGCATTACACAATCTAAATGAACAGCCCTATGTTTGCCTATGGCCTAGAAAGCTATCGTATTGGTCAAGGATACGTCTGCTCTCTCTACCGTCTCCAGTCAGTCTGTCCCCGCTACACATTGCGTGGACAAGCACGGACACTTTACTCTCCGTGCAGTCGCTATTATTGCGTGCCTGGTCTTGCCAGCACGCCAGCTGGTGAGTTCGAGTAACCTGGCATATCACGGTTACTCGCAAGGACCAGCAACCCAATTGCTTGGGGAAAGCCCTCGCTCATCTGTACTCGTTGACCTCTGGTCTGACACAAATGTGTCTCCCTGTGAGGTTATTAATAGTACTCGGTGTCTTCCCTGTCTGGTGTCTCTCTACTAGACTAGTGTTAACTCATTACTCCTGTAAGGCCTTATTGGGGATGCTGACAGCCACCTTGGTGGAATTTTGAGGTGGAGAAGGCCTGGATGGATAAGCATAGTGCTGTAAGGAAATGACAAAACGCCAAGAAGAACAGAGGTGCCCACCCTGGTCCCAGCATGCACTTAGAAAGAGATATGCACACAAAAGTAAGCTATTTAAAAAAAAAAAACTGGTTAAGGTGGTTAAAGGTGAAAAATGGGCAGAGGTATGTCAAAGAGTAAGCACAGACAAGTCACTGGAATTGTTCTGGCGGCTACATAAAAGCATGACTGGGTGTCAGCAACCTACTTGCGACAGGTAATTCAGGACTCCCTACTTTTGCACGACACGAATCAATAACTCGTGTGGTTTACAAAAGGATACATTTTTATTTAGAGCTATTTACACACAAGCTCTGCGAGCGGAATACTTCATGGATAATTAACAACATGGTATGTTTCACAGATGCATGTAAGAGGTGAACACAATGATACTATTAACTAATTGGAATCTAAAGTCTAGCCAACACTATTGCTGATAAACTATATAAGGTTCCTAGCGAACACGTCTGCTCTCTATCAGTCCTTGTCCCAGTCTGAGGCACGCTGGTAGTTGCGCGTTGAACCACGGACATTCAGTCCTTCGTGCGCTGGCGAGTTTGCGTGCGTAGAGTCCCAGCACGCTTGGTTAGTTAACTCAAGTAACTGGTATTCTCCAGTTACTTGTCGAGAGGCGAGTTCCCTATACTCTTGGGAAACCCTCGCTCATCAGCACTCAACGACCTCTTAGTTGACACGAGTATGTCCTGTTGTCAAGCTAAATATAGTGCCTGTGTCTCTCCTGTCTGGTGTTCTCTGTATAGCTCCGTCTTAACTCTCTAAGCTCCTGTGGGGATCTTTGACACACTCCTCTCCTCTGCGTGTAGTGTTACAACCGTTTAACTCCTGTCTGTAACACGTATTGGTCACTGAAAAATTGGCTGTCCAATTTTTGTCAAAGATCTCATCAGTTTACGTATCTCTTCTGGGGATAGAACACATTCTCTTCTCTGCATTTTCACACTGTTATATTGATTCACTCGGCTAATTGAGTAGTGCATCACATAATTATAGTTGGATATACCTCTATTATATTATTGGGAATTGTATTGATCTGGAACCGTTGTCTTCCGACTTATGTCCTGGCTTCCGTCGTTTGACCCTATGTCCTTTGACTTCTGCCCGTTGACTTATGTCTCGACCTGTCCTCAAATTGCCCAAAATGACAACCCGCTACAAGTTGTCTCTGTTACGAGAATAACACATGAGCACAAATGTTCATGTTCCCCTATAATCTCAGTACCAACTCGTATGCTCTATGTTCTACTCTTCACCTTAAACTTCCATTTGTGAAGAAATATTTTCACTGTTACATTCAGGTTTTTTAAAGAAGTTATCGTGTCCCCTGTTTCGAGTTACCGTTCTTTGAAATAAATAGTGACTGCAACCTTTATGTGTTTGTTTTCCTGTTTGTTTGCGTGTTATTCATTAAACTACAATGTAATTAACTTGCTAACATGTGTATGTGTTTCTATTCTACATGTATGTATGACTTCGAGCGCCGTAAATCGGATTATTGTGGCTACAAATGTCAGTTATGCTTTTATTTATGACCACAATTTCGTTTTAAGATGCTCAAAGTACTTTCTCTATTTACTACTACTATTTCTAAAGTATAGCAGTTACACACTTAAACTGAACAACACATCGCTTCTCGGCCTTTTGGCTAAGATCAAGTGCATTTGCTGGCCCTCATCCAGTAGTGCGCTTGGGCTGGTCGGAGGCCGGGATGATCATTCTCGGTCCCTTGGCTAAGATCAGACGCATTTGCTGCCCCCCACAGTAGGTACTCGTTGACCTCTGGTCTGACACAAATGTGTCTCCCTATGAGGTTATTAATAGTACTCGGTGTCTTCCCTGTCTGGTGTCTCTCTACTAGACTAGTGTTAACTCATTACTCCTGTAAGGCCTTATTGGGGATGCTGACAGGGTCCCCTCCCCTCCGCGAAGTGTTACTTCCCTTTTTCTCATGTTTGTAACACTTCTGGTCACAAAAGAAAAATTTGTTGTCCCAATTTTGTCAGATCTCCAATAAGTATAGAACTTTCTAGTTTGGGGATAGAACAATATCTTCTACCTTCATTCACAGTGTTCTATCTTTTCACTTGGCTAATTTAGTAGCCCATGTCTCAGTATAGTTGGTTCTATAGATATCTTAAGGATTGGTAGTGAACCGGAAACCGTTGTCTTATGACTTATGTCCTGGCTTCTGTCGTTTGACCCTATGTCTTTTGACTTCCACCTATTGACTTCCGTCTTGACCTGTTCCTCCTATTGCCCAAAATAACAACCCACACACTAGTTGACTCTATTATGAGTTCAACACATGAGCACCAAGTGTTCATGTTCCCATCAATATCCCCTCCAACTCTATACACACAGCTCTACTGTTCACCTTCTTGCTTCCGCATGTGAAAAAGCTATATTCACTGTTACATTTAGGTTTCTAATAATTTATTGTGTCCCCTGAATTTCGAGTTATTGTACTTTGGATTCAATGGTGTGTGCATCTTTTACGTGTTTGTTTTCCTGTTTGTTTGCGTGTTTTCTACTAAACTAAAGTGTACTTAACTCTCTAACATGTGTATGCGTTAGTGTACTAAATGTGTGTGTTCCTTCGAGCGCCGCAAATCGGTTTATTGTGGTTACAAACGTTTGTCATTTTTATTTGTGACCACAACTCCGTTTTCTGAAGCTCAAAGTACGTTCTCTATATACTCTGTTAAAGTGTGGCTGTAACACATAAAAACCTTCGACAACACATTGGAAACACAGATGACACAGACAAGTCAAATAAGACTTTTCCAGCGGTGGAAAAAAAAAAATTTCCGCTGTCTTTCTCTTTCGCTCTCTTCCTTTCAATGTTTACTAAGTTTTTGCATTCTCTCCTCGCATTTTCTTTTCTTTCATTCATCTTTCATACCCTTTCATACTATTCTTTCACTCAATCATTCTCTCGTCATTAAAATATGTTTCATAGTATCACATACATAAACAATATATATATACAATAAACGATTGGCTGAATTATAACAGTAATCACGCCAAATGACTGTGCGTTTTGTTTGCACGCGTCATGTCTGTACAAAAATATACATAGTTATAAGGATGGTTTGTTACCGCTCCTGACATAGTAACTTCCATAATTTGGTGTGCTGACCTAAATTACCCTCAAGGGAAATAATTTACTACTACTTTCATTTAAGAGAGATGGGTTAATTACCTTAAATGTTACTTGTGAAAATGTTTTGCGTATCCTTTTACAGGACTTAGCTGTCAACAGCAGCATCTTTCAGCTGTCTGTTGATCTCTTGGCAAGATTACGCTCAGTAGTTTGCCATTGCTTTCTGAGCGGCCGGCTCAGTATCCGCAAGTCACGAGCGGGGGTCGAACCACCTCAGTTCTCGCTCCGCTGCGAGACTCTGCGTGATAAACGGGATTACAGAGAGAAAGTGTTGTAATCCCACAGCCAGAGAGACCGGCACTTGTGAAAAAGATGATATTAATTCCTAAATGATTGGTATTAGTTTTGAAATGATATATTAGCTAAATGGATGTATAAATGATTATGATTATAAGTTAATTAACTAATATAAGATCTAATAATTGTATTTCTATAATGGATTATTAATGGCTGAGTGCCATTATATAATGGATATAATGGATAATAAATGGGTTATTAATTAAATGATAATGATTTCTAACTACGCAAATAAGAAAATAACGTTATATATGCGTTTACATAATTTGCAATAGAATAAATAATAGAAAAATGAAGTTATAGATACTGTAAATAAAATAATAATGTACATATATCACAGTTACATTTCAATATCTAATTACACTAAGTTGACGTCCTCCTCTGCGTTGTGAAGATGGAGCAAATCTCTTTGTAGACTATTCTAACATAGTTCATTCCGCCAAAGTCTGTTATGCTCTCCTCGAAGGATAGTGTATTAATATAGTTGCCTACTACATTATGTAGGTCCATAGCTAACCCTGGAATGTTATTCGGGGTCTAAGCGTTGGTTCAATATATTCTAGATTCGGGGTCTAAGCTGGGTTTGCTGTCCTCTTGGCGTTAGTTCCCATAATCTAAATTATGTGTGTGTCAGCGCATGTTAATTCTGCGTCTGTTCGTTACACTTTTCATAGCACTGTTCTATTCACACAAGTTATATATCAGGCGATAGTAACGCACTTACGATATGTCTTACTCACCACACATGGCACTTGGTTATCTAACATTACAGTGTCACTGTTTCTTGTGGTGTATGGTCGCTTCATTCCTGTAACTCAGGTATTTGAATGGATGAAGGACGACTTAAAATGTCTGCAATCGTTTTTAATCTCCCTTTTAAATGCTGGATGGTAAATGTGTAATTTTGGAGAATCAAAGCCCACCTGTAAATTCTATTGTTAGTAGGATGTCCAGATTGCATCACAGACAATGGAGAGTTATCGGATTGAATTACAAACTGTGCTCCTGCCAAAAATCGGTGAAACTTTCTCACGCAATAGATCAAACTAAGGCCTTCCAATTCTGATGCTGAGTATCTTCCTTCAGCCGGAGTGATCTTGCGACCTACGGGGTGGAACATCCCGTCGTGGAACTGACCTAGTATTCCAGATATGGATATGGCACTCATATCTGTGCGTAAGAAATAAGTGAGTTTTGGATTAGGCATACGAAGGATAGATGGAACGATGAAAAAATGTTTCAATTTCGATAACGCACTAATTAATCGTGCATCTTTTAAAGATAACTTAGCCGAAGCTTTTAAGATGTTAGAAAAAACACTGGTGATTTCCCCCAGGTTGGGAATGAATTTACTATAGTAGTTTGGGACCTGTTTCTTGGTCGTTGGCATTGCCAAATTCAGAATCTTAGTGATGATTCTGTCATCAGTTTGCAATTGGCCCCTGCAGATGGTATGACCCAGGAAGTCAATTTGTTCCATGCCCAACTCTACTTTGGACGGCTTAGCTGTGAGTCCACACAATCTCAACCTGTTGAAGACCTGTCGACGTTTCAGTAGGTGTTTTGTCCCGTCTTTTGTCTGACTGCATCTGTTATTTCTATATGTCGAGATATTTATCGCAGTTACGTTTACTGTAGGAACTGGTAGTTCCATCTCGTCCAATACTGTTGTGCTACTAGTTGTGTGTGTTGTTATCTGGCTAAGCGTGTTTGCGTTGTCGCTGTCGTGTGTCGCCCTATCTAGTGAAGTTGTGTTATGTTCGTCTGTCGTCTCATTGCTTGGTGGTGGTGCAATCTGTTCGTCTGTCTGTTGTACTTGTTGTGAAACGTATGGTTTCAGGATGTTGATATGAAATATCTCTAAGTGTTCTTTTATCGATATTTCATGATCCGCATCTGATATTTTGAGTTCAACGTTGAGAGGCCCTTGGTAACATGTTAGTACCATGTTATGTTTATCAGTTAGTTGCATCACAACCTTTTGGTTTGGTTTAAGGTGAATCGTTTTAGTACCCTTGTTTGGATAGTTATGGTTTCCATTACTCGACACCTGCATTAGGCGTCCAGTAATATCGACCGCTATACTTTCAAGTGGTCTAGATGCTATCACTGACCGTTGTACTTCGGTCTTTACATGCTTTTTTTTCGTACTCGATGTTGACACACAGTACAAAAGCGACAGAAAGATTTTATGTCCGAACAAAATTTCGGCCAGTAAAATTGTGATAGAATTCTGGCTCGCGTTTTATGATAGCCCAAATGTTCAGCAAACGGTGGTGAATGTGCGATTTTTAGCACCTTTTTTCGGTATGTTACAGGTAACACCGTCTGCTGAATTTCATGGTTATTATATGTGTAATAACGCATGAGAATTCCGTTAACCTTTTTAAAGTACCAGGAAGAATTTTTAGAAACTTTCTTTCGCTCACACAACAAGTTAAAATACGGTGTGAGTGTTTGGTCGGTGCTTTGTGCCTCGCTCAGCTTTTGGCGAGTATTGTTGGTATCTGCACCACTTGGTGTTAATAGCTGTAGTGTTTCATTTTGTAAGTCAGTATAACTTGTTTCTGTATCTGACTTAGTTACAGCGTTGACCATGTGTGTTTCATTCCAGGCTTTTATGTTGTCGTCTGTACCTTCTTTCAATGCATCAAGACATCCTAAAATAAGATCTGTACAAGGATCTTGGAGGATAGCGCACGTAAATGTGCCGGTAAGGAACGGGGTATTGATATGCGCTTTTGAAAGTGGATATTTCTCGACGGTGCCCGAGAAAGTACGGCATTTGACAAATTCACCCGTATAATCTTCTGTTCTAGCAAGTTCTCTCCTTAAACCCAGTATAGCACTGCCGCTATCAACTAAGCATTGGCATGGTTTACCATTGACCAGTGCATCGTAGAACTTAAGGTTACCTCTGGAGGCACATACTGCATTAGCTTCTTCAGTTGAACATGATATTACGTGTCCACATTTCAATCTCCCCTCCGCATGAAACTGCTGGCATACTTTACACCTTTTAAAGTCTAAAATATCGGTTACTGATGATACATTCTGGCATTCATTCGTTGGCAAAACATTGACAAGTTCGGGATCTATGTCACTCTCATCGTCTGATGATGTATCGATGAGGGCTGCGTTGTTTGCCTTCATTCTCTGTCTCCCAAGACATTTAAAAAATGGACTAAGGCGGCTAAAGTAGGTAACTTGAACAAAATAACATTTTACAGCACGTTTAAACGATGATCTTCTGTTTTCTTGCTTACTTATCACTTGTTCTAGGTGTGACGGATATGTGGGGTTCTTATCACACATCGAATAAGTTGGGTGAAAAAGATTGCAATAATTACATTGAGGTGGTTTCTGATATGGTTTGTCTTTCTTACTGTAGTCTTTCTGTTTGTAGGATCTATCAGGGACTCTATTTGCAAAAGCTGTAATTTCTGTGTCATATGATGTAGTTTTAAATATGTCCCGATTAGAGGAAAAATAAGCTGACCCCCGTTTCTCTAATTGTTGAATGGAATCAATATCTGACTGTTGTAAGAATTTAGCAAAAGGGGTAGGCACTGTAGAAACAACTTTGTCCATTACCATTAGCTCTTCTAGTTTTTCATAGCTGTTACCTACTTTAGCCGCCTTAGTCCATTTTTTAAATGTGCTCTGCACGTTAGAAATGTAGTCTAAGAACGTTTCAGTTGCTTTTGGTTTAATCTGTGAGAATTGAATTTGGTAACCAGTAGCGTCCAAAAGAAAATGTTGCATTATCCTATCGTGTATGTACTGGTAATTGTTTCTAAGATCTGTAGGTATGGATTCTATTACTTTTAAAGGCTCCCCACTCAGGTTCCTCATGTAAATCATTGCCCAATCCTCTAAAGGTATTTTCTGTGTTTTTAGTTGGAATTCTATATTATCAGTCCATGCGCTGATTGAATCACCTACAGTGTATGGTTTAATAAGGCCTTTGTACTTACTAAATTTGTTCTGTTCTTCTTGGCTTTTTTGTTTGCTAGAGGCTATTTGTATGTTAGAATCTACCTCCATTTCCTTCATCTTTAGTTTAGTTTCTGAATCTACCTGTATCTGCTTTTCTTTGGTGGCATGCTCTAAGTCTAACTGTTTCTGTTTGATAATTTGATCTGACTCCAATTGTTTCTGTTTGGTAATTTGATCTAACTCTAATTGTTTCTGTTTGGTAGCCTCCTCGATCTCTTTCATTTCTTTTTGATGCTGCCTGTCTAATGCTCTTTCATCTCTGTCAAGAGCAGCTTTTCTTTCTATTTCTTCTTTCTGTAAAGCAGCTTTCTTTTCCATGCGTGCTATTTCTTCCTTATACTTTTGATCCGCCCATTTTTCTAACTTATCTCCAGTGTGGCCCATTGCGATGCCCGCCTGGATACATTCATTTAGTGACGCCATTTTGTGGCGTAATGTTAGTTCACAATGATAATACAATAATATGCACAGAATAGTTTACAATGATGTGTTAGTAAATGTACATCTTTCGCTGGAAAAGAAGATGCATGATTAAGTTAGAGCATACCAAAATATTCGGAAAATATACTCATCTAATTTGTTGGAAAGTACTGTACTTGGGATGTTCCACCGCAGTATTTCACACTACACACTGGTTTGATTTGATAACACACGGGCTGCGTTCTGGTTAGTAGAGCAGCAAAAATTAGACACACGCTTAAGTTGTAAATACAAGCTCACAGTTCATCATATTCTATCAAATATTTCATATTTCATCAAGTTGTTAATATAATCTCCTATTTCATGCGACTGGTGAATGAGAATGTGCTAAATAGTGATAAATGCTATTAATGATGAATGATATGATCGTCTGAATGATTGTTAGATGATAAATGAGATGATTAGTCGTATGGCCGTCAATGTCGTCTTGTCTTCGCTGTTTGACTCTGGCGTACCTTCGTTCTAGGCTGCAGTTCGTCGCTAATCTACTTACTAATTTCGTAGAATGGTGACATTGATGGCTGTATCACACGCAATGAAATGTACACGGTGGTTACGATGGTAATGTTCACTGATGATTTTATACATTTCACTTGCTTTTAGTATAATAACACACTTTCTAAATAATATTGGTAGAATTTCACAATTTACTGATCTAATTTATCTCAATTGTCGTTCACACTCCACAAATTTGCGATCGTATAATTCACCACAAGGAAAAAATTAATTTATAGCATGTATCACAACAAATTTGTATTACTTTGCAATATATCACACATCAATAATGTTGAAACGTGTATTGAATTAATTCTGGTACAGAATTTTGTGATATCAATCGATAGCTAGCGTTCGTTCAGTGGTTTATAATACCACTTGCATGTTGGCGTTAACTGCTCGTTGAATATTACTACAACTGCCTGCTATGACTGCTCAGAAACGTTCACTGAAATCTGACAGTAATTGTACTGCTGGCGTTCGTTCAATGTGTTCTGACACCAATTCGGGGTCTACTGGTGTTTATTCCCTGTGTTCTGACACTAATTCGCCGCTGGCGTTGATTCATTGACCATTCTGACACCAATTCAGGGTCTACTGGTGTTTATTCCCTGTGTTCTGACACTAATTCGCCGCTGGCGTTGATTCATTGACCATTCTGACACCAATTCAGGGTCTAGCCTGTCAGCGACTTGTGCGCTGCAGCTTTTCAAGACTCCGCTACTTTCGCACTGCACGAAATAACAATTCATGACATTTGCGAAAGGAATGAAATTTATTCAGAGCCGACATTTGAATGGCTCTACGAGCGTTAGGTTTCATCATTGTTACACAATATGAATACATCAACGTGATGATAGATGATGCTAGCATTACACAATCTAAATGAACAGCCCTATGTTTGTCTATGGCCTAGAAAGCTATCGTATTGGTCAAGGATACGTCTGCTCTCTCTCTACCGTCTCCAGTCAGTCTGTCCCCGCTACACATTGCGTGGACAAGCACGGACACTTTACTCTCCGTGCAGTCGCTATTATTGCGTGCCTGGTCTTGCCAGCACGCCGGCTGGTGAGTTCGAGTAACCTGGCATATCACGGTTACTCGCAAGGACCAGCAACCCAATTGCTTGGGGAAAGCCCTCGCTCATCTGTACTCGTTGACCTCTGGTCTGACACAAATGTGTCTCCCTGTGAGGTTATTAATAGTACTCGGTGTCTTCCCTGTCTGGTGTCTCTCTACTAGACTAGTGTTAACTCATTACTCCTGTAAGGCCTTATTGGGGATGATGACAGCCACCTTGGTGGAATTTTGAGGTGGAGAAGGCCTGGATGGATAAGCATAGTGCTGTAAGGAAATGGCAAAACGCCAAGAAGAACAGAGGTGCCCATCCTGGTCCCAGCATGCACTTAGAAAGAGATATGCACACAAAAGTAAGCTATTTAAAAAAAAACTGGTTAATGTGGTTAAAGGTGAAAAATGGGCAGAGGTATGTCAAAGAGTAAGCACAGACAAGTAATTGGAATTGTTCTGGCGACTACATAAAAGCATGACTGGGTGTCAGCAACCTACTTGCGACAGGTAATTCAGGACTCCCTACTTTTGCACGACACGAATCAATAACTCGTGTGGTTTACAAAAGGATACATTTTTATTTAGAGCTATTTACACACAAGCTCTGCGAGCGGAATACTTCATGGATAATTAACAACATGGTATGTTTCACAGATGCATGTAAGAGGTGAACACAATGATACTATTAACTAATTGGAATCTAAAGTCTAGCCAACACTATTGCTGATAAACTATATAAGGTTCCTAGCGAACACGTCTGCTCTCTATCAGTCCTTGTCCCAGTCTGAGGCACGCTGGTAGTTGCGCGTTGAACCACGGACATTCAGTCCTTCGTGCGCTGGCGAGTTTGCGTGTGTAGAGTCCCAGCACGCTTGGTTAGTTAACTCAAGTAACTGGTATTCTCCAGTTACTTGTCGAGAGGCGAGTTCCCTATACTCTTGGGAAACCCTCGCTCATCAGCACTCAACGACCTCTTAGTTGACACGAGTATGTCCTGTTGTCAAGCTAAATATAGTGCCTGTGTCTCTCCTGTCTGGTGTTCTCTGTATAGCTCCGTCTTAACTCTCTAAGCTCCTGTGGGGATCTTTGACACACTCCTCTCCTCTGTGTGTAGTGTTACAACCGTTTAACTCCTGTCTGTAACACGTATTGGTCACTGAAAAATTGGCTGTCCAATTTTTGTCAAAGATCTCATCAGTTTACGTTCTCTTCTGGGGATAGAACACATTCTCTTCTCTGCATTTTCACACTGTTATATTGATTCACTCGGCTAATTGAGTAGTGCATCACATAATTATAGTTGGATATACCTCTATTATATTATTGGGAATTGTATTGATCTGGAACCGTTGTCTTCCGACTTATGTCCTGGCTTCCGTCGTTTGACCCTATGTCCTTTGACTTCTGCCCGTTGACTTATGTCTCGACCTGTCCTCAAATTGCCCAAAATGACAACCCGCTACAAGTTGTCTCTGTTACGAGAACAACACATGAGCACAAATGTTCATGTTCCCCTATAATCTCAGTACCAACTCGTATGCTCTATGTTCTACTCTTCACCTTAAACTTCCGTTTGTGAAGAAATATTTTCACTGTTACATTCAGGTTTTTTAAAGAAGTTATCGTGTCCCCTGTTTCGAGTTACCGTTCTTTGAAATAAATAGTGACTGCAACCTTTATGTGTTTGTTTTCCTGTTTGTTTGCGTGTTATTCATTAAACTACAATGTAATTAACTTGCTAACATGTGTATGTGTTTCTATTCTACATGTATGTATGACTTCGAGCGCCGTAAATCGGATTATTGTGGTTACAAATGTCAGTTATGCTTTTATTTATGACTACAATTTCGTTTTAAGATGCTCAAAGTACTTTCTCTATTTACTACTACTATTTCTAAAGTATAGCAGTTACACACTTAAACTGAACAACACATCGCTTCTCGGCCTTTTGGCTAAGATCAAGTGTATTTGCTGGCCCTCATCCAGTAGTGCGCTTGGGCTGGTCGGAGGCCGGGATGATCATTCTCGGTCCCTTGGCTAAGATCAGACGCATTTGCTGCCCCCCACAGTAGTGCGCCTGGTCTGGTCGGGGGCCGGGTGATCCAAAAAGAAAAAAAAAAAACCTCACATAAGCATCACTTTAAATGTGGGCCTGGTGGACCACTGTGGGCAATAGCTCACAGTGGGACTAAGTGTCCACGCCAAAAACAGGGGAGGCGGGGAACCAGCTAGTCTGGGATGACCGCCAACCCCCCCCCCCCCCCCCCCCAAAAAAAAAAAAAAAAATTGGTTACACCGATTGACACAGACAAGTCAAAATAAGACGATTTGCGCGGAGAAAAAAAAATTCCGCTAAATCTCTCTCTCTCTCTCTCATTCAATGTTTACTTTGTATTCGTTCACTCCTCTTCTATTATACATCTTTCATTCCATACTTTCATACCTTACTTATGTTAAAACATTCATTCGTCTTTAAAATATGGTTCACAATAATACATAAATGAACATTGCATATTTACAATAAATACTTGGCTGAATCGTACAAGTGTTCTCGCCACATGACTGTGCTATGTCTTTGCACGCGTCATATCTATACAAAATATTATACACGTTTATGATGATGGTTTGTTACCGATCATCTGAAACTAACTACTCTAATTAAGTTATAGTGATTTCGTGTGCTGTCCTAAATTAACCTAAGGGAAATAACCTAATTAATTAACTACATTTAAGCAACGTGGGTTAGTTACCTTATAGTACTATTGGTAAATGAAATGATAACAATTTTGCAATGATTGGGTTAGTTTAGAAATGATATTTTAAGGAAATTAATATATAAATGATTATGTTTACGTGGTGATGTGATAAAGTAATGTCTAATAATTGCATTTATAAAGTTAGTATTAATCTAAATTAGGTTTTTTAAGTAAATGTTAGTGACTTGTACCTATAAACTAACATAAATAATGTCATATATTTAATTGCTGGTGCTTGCTTGCTTGTGTTCGCTGTACACAATGAGGTTATGCGCACTGTTTTTACAAAAACAATGTACTACACATATCACAATTATATATAACTACACTAACGTCCTCCTGTACGGTGTAATGTTCTAGCACTGTTGCTTGTAGACTAGTGTACTAACATAGTTCAGTTCACCACAGTCTTATATGCTCTCCTTTCAGGATAGTTTTTTTTGTTTTTTTTTTTTTTGTTTTTTTTTTAGCATATCCTTTACAGGACTTAGCTGTCAACACCAGCATCTTTCAGCTGTATGTTGATCTCCTGGCAAGATTACGCTCAGTAGTTTGCCATTGCTTTCTGGGCGGCCGGCTCAGTATCCCGCAAGTCACGAGCGGGGGTCGAACCGCCTCAGCTCTCGCTCCGCTACGAGACTCTGCGTGATAAACGGGATTACAGAGAGAAAGTGTTGTAACCCCACAGCCAGAGAGACCGGCTTCAGGATAGTGGTTATATAAAATTCCCTACTCGTTTCTGTAGGTTCACGTCTAACACTTTTAATGTACTTATTGCTTATCTACGTGTTAGCGCTGTAGCAATATAACTAATGTGCCTGTTCATTTACTCATAATGGCACTGTTTCTCTTGCACATTTTAGTCGAATGGCGATATTAATGCACTTCAAAGTGTAAGTTTTTTTTATCACACACGGCACTGATTTCATTCATAGCTACAGTGTCACTGTTTTTGGTGATAAATCTTCACCCTTCTCCTGTACTTCAGGTACGTCTATATTTGAAGGTCTACTTAAAATGTCTGCCAAAGAGTTCAATGATCCCTTCAAATGTTGGATTGTAAAGGCATAGTTTGCCAATATTAAGGACCATCTGTAGATCCTGTTGTTTTGAGGGATACCAGACTGCATTACTGCAAGGGGAGAGTTGTCGGATTGGATTACAAACTCTGTACCTGCCAGAAACCTATGCAACTTTCTCACACAATAGATTACGCTGAGGCCCTCCAATTCAGATGCTGAGTATCTCGATTCAGCAGGGCTGATCTTACGGCTTACGTACATCACAGGGTGGAACTTCCCGTCGTAAAACTGGCCCAATATACCAGATATGGAAATCGCACTTGCGTCTATGCGGAGAAAATAGGTAAGATTTTGATTGGGTAAACGTAAAATAGGTAGTACACTGAATAAATATTTCAACTTTGACAATGAGCAAATTAACTTTGCATCTTTTACATCTAATTTAGCCGACGCTTTCAAAATATTTGAAAAAACACTGGTGATTTCCGCCAGATTGGGAATAAATTTACTATAATAGTTTACAAGACCAAGTAGACTTCGGACCTGTTTCTTGGTCGTTGGCATAGTCAAATTAAGAATCTTCGTGACTATTTTCTCGTCTGTTTTGAGTTGGCCTCTGCAGATGGTATGGCCTAGGAAGTCAATTTCCTCCATGCCCAGCTCTACCTTAGTAGGTTTGACGGTAAGACCGAATAATCGTAGCCTGTCGAAGACATGTCGAAGTTTCAGTAGGTGTGACGTCCAGTCTTCCGTATGAACACATATGTCATCTATGTATGTAGAAGTATTGGTCACCCCGTGGAGAAGATCCCTAGTAAGACGTACGAAAGTGGCAGGAGCATTACGAAGGCCAAAAGAGAGAAAGCGCCACTCATAGAGCCCTAGAGGTGTAGAAAAAGCTGTCAAAGGAATTGAATTTTCTTCCATCTGAACTTGCCAGTAACCTCGAGTGAGGTCGAGTTTGGAAAATATACGAGATGTAGACATATCCAGGATCAAATCTTCGCATGCTGGGATTGGTTCAGCATCGATCTTTGTCACTCTGTTTAAACGTCGAAAATCGACACAGAGGCGAATTGTTGAGTCCTTTTTAGTGACAAGAACGATAGGAAAGGAATATTCTGACTGTGATCTTTGAATTATTCCACTCGACTCAAGAGATAGTATTTCCTTGTCGAGATTTGCCCTATAATTTAGAGGGATGGAATAAGGTCGACATTTGAGAGGGGTGGTATCAGTCAGAATGATGGAATGCTAAATTATGTCTGTCTTTCCTGGGATGTCGGAGAAAATGTCCTTGTATTCTGTCACTAGATCTATCATCTGTCGTCGTTGCACGTCCGTAAGTTTGGTTTCTATCCGTATGCTGTCGATGGTCCCAGTCGTGTCTACCGTAGGGACTGGTAATTCTAATCCGTCGTCATCTGTCTGGTTCAGTACTGTTGTGGTATTAGCTGCGTGTGTTGTTACCTGGCTAAGTGTGTTTGCGATGTCGCTGTCGTGTGTCGCCCTACCTAGTGTAGTTGCGTTGTGTACGTCTGTCGTCCGATTGACTGGTGTGGGTGCATTTTGTTCGTCTGTCGGTAGTTCCTGTCGTGAGAAATATGGTTTCAGCATGTTGATATGAAATATCTTTAATTTTCCCTTTATCGATATTTCATAGTCGACATCTGATATTTTACGTTCGACGTTGAATGGCCCATGCCAAGATGTTAGCAACAAATTACGTTTGTCTGGTAGCAACAGTAGAACTTTCTGATTCGGTTCTAGGTGTATTGTTTTAGCACCCTTATTTGCATTATCACACTCAACTGGTCTTGAAGCCAATAATGACCGTTGAACTTTGGCCATCACATGCTTACCCTTTCTTACAAGATGTTGACACATAGTACATGAACGACAGAAAATTTTTATATCAGAACAAAATTTAGGCCAGTAAAAATGTGACAAAATTCTGGCTTTGGTTTTGTCATAGGCCAAATGTTCAGCAAACGGTGACTCATGTGCGATTTTCAGCACAGTTTGTCGGTATGTTACAGGTAACACCGTTTGCTGAATTTCATGGTTATTATTTGTGTAATAACGAATGAGAATTCCGTTGTGTATTCTAAAATACCAAGATGCATTTTTGGTCACTTTCACTCGCTCACCTAATAATCTAAAATAAGGTGCGATAGTTTGATCGGTGCGTTGTGCCTCGATAAATTCTTGTCGAGTATTATTGTTAGTAGCACCGCAAGGTGTTAACAGCTGTAACATCTCGTTCTGCAGGTCAGTGTAATGTGTTTGCGTTTCTGACCTTGTTACAGCGTTAGCCAGGTTCGTTTCCTTCCAGGCTAATATATCATCGTTAGTACATTTCTTTAATGAGTCTAGACATTCTAAAATAAGATCCGTGCAAGGGTCTTGCAGGATTGCGCACGTACATGTGCCGGTAAGGAACGGGGTATTTATATGCGCTATTGCCAGTGGGTATTTCTCTATTGTTCCAGAGAAAGTCCGGCATTTGACAAATTCACCCGTGTAATCTTCTGGTTTCACTAGTTCTTTTCTCAGGCCAAGTAAAGTGCTGCCGCTGTCCAGTAAACAATGGCATGGTTGGTTATTTACCAGTGCATCGTAGAACTTCAATTTACCTCTGGAGGCATTAGCTGCGCTAGTATCTTCGATGGAATATGGAATAACGTGACCACGTTTTAATTTCCCATCCGCATGAAACCTGTTACATGTATCACATTTATTGAAATCAAGTATATCAGTAACTACTGCAACGCTTTCACACACATTCTCTGGTAGCACATTCTCAAGTTCAGAGTCTATCACACTATCATCGTCTGATGACGTATCGATGAGCATAACACTGTTTGCCTTCATCCTTTGTCTGCCCAGACACTTTGCAGAATAGTGTCCATAGCTCGAACAAAAATAACATTTGATAGCACGTTTGAACGAGTTTCTTCTATTCTCTTGCTTCTTTATGACTGTTTCTAAATGAGATGGATATGCGGGGTTTTTATCGCACATAGAACCACTGGGATGATGTAAATTGCAATATCCACATCGTGGAGGTTTTTGATAGGGCTGGTCTTTCCTATGATACTCTTTTTGCTTATACGATCTATTAGGTTCGTTTTTTTTTTTTTTTTTTTTTTACAAAGGCAGTGATCTCAGTTTCATGGATGGTAGTTTTAATGATATCACGATTTGCAGAAAAGTAAGCAGAGCCACGTTTTTCTAGCTCTTGAATGGACTCTATGTCTGCCTGTAGGAGGAACTTTGCAAACGGGGTCGGGACAGTGGATATTACCTTGTCCATTACCATTAGATCTTGCAGTTTATCGAAGTTTTTCCCCACTTTTGCCGCCTTAGTCCATTTATTAAATGTACTCTGCATGTTAGAGACGTAATCTAAGAAGGTTTCACTAGGTTTGGGTCTTAACTGTGAGTATTGAATCTGATACCCTGGAGCGTCAAGTAAGAAATGTTGCATGATTCTATCGTGTATGTATTGATAGTCACTCCTTAGTTCTGTAGGTATTGATTCTATCACTTTTAATGGCTCACCACTGAGATTTCTCATGTAGATCATTGCCCAATCTGCCAAAGGTATTTTATGAGTCTTAAGTTGAAACTCTATATTCTCCGTCCATGCAGAAATGGAATCGCCTACGCTGTATGGCTTGATAAGGCCTTTATATTTGGAGAATTTATATTGCTCCTCTTTGCTTTTTTGTTTACTAGAGGCTATTTGCAAGTTTGACTCTATCTCTAACTCTTTCATCTTTAACTTTGTCTCTGACTCTACTTGTATATGCTTTTGTTTGGTGGCTTCCTCTACTTCTTTCAATTCTTTTTGATGTTGTCTTTCTAGTGCTCTTTCATCTCTATCTAGAGCGGCTTTTCTTTCTGCTTCTTCCTTCTGTCGAGCTATTTCTTCTTTGTATCTTTGATCAACCCATTTTTCTAATTCCTGTCCAGTATGGCCTAGTGCCTTGCCTGCCTGGATGCAGTCATTTAACGATGCCATTTTATGATCTTATGTTATTTTACAATAATAATATTTCAGTCTCACACAACAGTTGTACAATTATATGTTAGTTCATTTACATTGTCACTGAAAATAAAGATGCATCGTTAAAATGGTCAGTATCAAAATTATTCGAAAATATACTCATCTAATCGGTTGGAAAAACTTGGCACTTGGGATGTTCCACCGCTGACTTCCGTACAAAAAATGATTGACTTGATTGGATAACTGACACTTCTGTTTAGTAGAGCATCATTACTTTAGAAAATATGTATCTACTACAAATACATGTTCATTTTTCATGTGGCTGATCAATAACAAATGTGATTTGGATAATGATAATGATGTTAATGGATGAATGATATAATAGTATCAATGCTTGTCATGATTTGTAAGATGAAACGTCGTATGAGTGTCACTGTCGTCTTGTCTTCACTTTCCTTCTGGCTGGTATAACTACGCTCTATAGATTCCGTTTAGTAGCTAATATACTCTTAAATGTGATGAATGTTGACATTGATGGGTGTATCACACAAAATGAGATGTACGATGGTGTGCTTGGTGACTTTGCACCATATTTGTACATATTTTCATTTAACCAAATTCATCAACATTTGCTATCACTTTTCACAGAATTACACAATTTCTAAATTATTTTCTTTTAATTGTGGCTCAAACTCCACAAATGTTACTTTCTAAAGTATTTTGGTGTTCATTTTCGAAAAACAATCTATTTCAAACATTCTATAATAAATAATTCACGTTTGGATAATTTTAACACCACAAAATAAATTTTAGAGTCTTTAGACGTTGGTTCAGAAACTTCTGACACCAAATGGGTCCTGCCTGTCAGCAACCTACTTGCGACAGGTAATTCAGGACTCCCTACTTTTGCACGACACGAATCAATAACTCGTGTGGTTTACAAAAGGATACATTTTTATTTAGAGCTATTTACACACAAGCTCTGCGAGCGGAATACTTCATGGATAATTAACAACATGGTATGTTTCACAGATGCATGTAAGAGGTGAACACAATGATACTATTAACTAATTGGAATCTAAAGCCTAGCCAACACTATTGCTGATAAACTATATAAGGTTCCTAGCGAACACGTCTGCTCTCTATCAGTCCTTGTCCCAGTCTGAGGCACGCTGGTAGTTGCGCGTTGAACCACGGACATTCAGTCCTTCGTGCGCTGGCGAGTTTGCGTGCATAGAGTCCCAGCACGCTTGGTTAGTTAACTCAAGTAACTGGTATTCTCCAGTTACTTGTCGAGAGGCGAGTTCCCTATACTCTTGGGAAACCCTCGCTCATCAGCACTCAACGACCTCTTAGTTGACACGAGTGTGTCCTGTTGTCAAGCTAAATATAGTGCCTGTGTCTCTCCTGTCTGGTGTTCTCTGTATAGCTCCGTCTTAACTCTCTAAGCTCCTGTGGGGATCTTTGACAGTGGGGTAGTCAAGAATAAGATAATTTCTGACTTCCAAGGTGCTGACCTCATCTGGCAGAGGACTGACGAGAACAAGAGCAAAGCCCTTTTCGAACGCTATCTAGAGCAGAACAACCAGACAGACATGAGAGGCCGAAATCTTGCCAAGGAGGTCACATCAGACATGTGTTAGGCCCGGAACATTTCGGATGAAGACACAGTGACAGTGAAAGAAATCAAGGCTGTGCTGAGACGATAAAAAAACAGCGCTCCAGGGTCAGATGTCATAAGATATGACGACATCAATAGGTGTACCGACAACGAGCTAGAGAAACTAGCAGACATGTACAACAACAGTATAGGGAGTCAAGGAGGAGTGGTTACACAGCTATCTGATTCCCTTGCCGAAGCCTGACAAAGACCACACAAAAATTCAGGGATATCGAGTAATCACCATGCAGAATACAATAGGCAAGCTGCTGGAGAAGTTAATTGCCAGAAAAATATCAAGCCAACTAGAGAGGCTAGGTGTTTTCCCACTTACCCTGGGCGGGTACCGTCCCAAAAGAGGAACCTGGACCAATGCAGCAGTTTTTGCCCATGATGTTTATGAAGGTTTCCATTCAGGCATTGAAACCTTTGCTGCAGCTATTGATCTTGAGGACGCGTACAACAGAGTACCATTGGATTTTCTAATGTTTCAGCTTCTTGAACTCAAGATAAGTCCGCTCCTCCTTAGTTGGATCGCTGCAGCCCTCTTCCAACGGAAAGTAGTTTTTAGATGTGGCAGTTGGACTTCGGAACCAACAACAATATATCGTGGCCTACCACAGGGATCACTATTATCTCCGGTACTGTTCACCGCATGCACAGTGAGAATAACCAGCGAGCAGATCACTGGACCAGGGAGGACATTGTCATATGCCGATGATGTTTTAGTGTATCGTCAGGGTAAGGATAGGGATCAGGTGCTGTGGAACTGCAAACCGAACTCAATCGCATAAGTATTTGGTGTGCTGAAGCTTGGGCAATGGTCAAACTAACAAAGGCAACAGTGACATAGTTCTCTTTGAATAATCATATTGTCAACACTCCAACACCAGCTGTAAATCTGTGTTCAGAGACTGTGGAAAGAACACCAGGCAATGAATTACCTGGGGATACGTTTTGATCGAAGCCTTGCTTATAACGAGCACATAGACCAGGTGATAACAAAGGCCAAGCGGGGTTTGGATGCGATGCGGATGATGGCGGCAGCAAACTGTGAGCAGCGCCATCTATGCCTCCTATATGAGGGGCTGGTCATATCCGTTTTTGAGTATGCGATGGCAATCTTGACTCTCAGCCGTAAGCAGATAGAAAGAATTGAAAGGATACAAAACGAAGCTATGTGCATTATTCTTGGATGTACAAGAGATACAGCATGCAGGGCGATGCGCTACCTTCTTGATTTTAAAACCATTGAAGACAGACTACAAATTTGCAGAGCATGAGCATACCTCAGAGTTAACGCAAACACATAACATCCACTGCATAGTGAAATTAGGAAGGTGAAGGGCAGCAGGTTAAACATTGGAAGGTCGTTGATGGGTCAAGCCGAAGACATTCTTCAACAGGTGTGTTCACTGGAGGACTTAGAACTTGGCGAGGAGTGGGTACAAGTGCCAACAGATTTCTGTACGTTCTTTTCAGTTTGTATCCAACTAGATAGAACATGCAGACAAGAAAATCCGGCTGCTGTGGAGGCGGAAGTACAAGCGTTGATTTTCGAGAATTCGTTAGACGGTGATGCGGTCATCTACACAGATGGGTCGGTCGTCCGACATGTGAGAAGCTCTTGGGCCTTCACGGCGCGGACCGGAGGGAGAATTGTGAAGGAGGACTTTGGTGCTTTTGTTGAGACCACAAGTAGCCTGACTATGGAAGTTATGGCAGTAAGTAAAGCAATAACATGGCTCGAGACACAGACATTCACTAGGGCTTGTTTCCTTAGCGACTCAATGAACATGATCAAGAGGATAGAGGTGGGGTGGATCCGAAGAGAATGGTTGCTGTCTCTGGAGCGGTCTCGGCTGACAAAGATTAGTTTCATCTTCGTGCCAGGGCATGCGGGAGTACAAGGAAATGAGCGGGCTGACAAGCTCGCAGGTGAGGCTACTGTGGAGGGCGGACGCGTCATGGACCAGGCTGACATTCTGAATGCTCTACGAGAAGTGAGACTTTTGCGAGAACTAAGTGATGACTGTGAATCTACAACCATGGTCAGACTGCGAGAACAGCAAATTAAAAGAGGGGTGGCCAAACAAGAACACTACGCAGGAAGCCAAAGAAGCTTGATAAACCAACACAGAACTGGTGTCGTGAGTCGCTACACGCTGCAGGATTTGCTGAGGAAGGGATCCGAGCACTTATGGACTGAATGGTTCGATGTGCAATGATGATGATCTGTCGACTAACTAACTAACTAAGTAGCTCAAGTGCACCGCTTCTACTTGGCAAGATGGCTATTCGATCGGCAAGTCATCTGTAGAACGTTATTCTCATCACGGCCCGCCAAAAAGATTCCCGATCCTTGTCAGTTCTCATCCCTCATGCATTTTCATGCCAAAGGTGTCTGCAATGTCCCGGTCCATCTTCGTGCTGCTTGTCCGCCGTCTCTTCTTCTACGAACCATGCCTTCCATCCAAGCCAATGTAATGTTTAATTATAATAAGGCCACAGTACAGTATTTCAATTTTCGAGACATGGTGCTATGAGAGGGCAAGATTTCTTGGGTGTTCAGATCATTTAGAATGTCAGTATTTTCCCCCTTGTTCTTGATAAATGATATTCTAAGAACTTTTCTGTAACATTTCAGTTCAAAAGACTCAATTTTCTTCTCTTGTGATTGCGAACTGGTCACAATGACTCACATCCACTATGTTGTCACATGATGCGTGATCTCCAAAATTTAATTTATTTGCTGGTGTTAGGCCATGTCTTCTTAATACTGTTTCATTCTACTAATGAAGAATCAGATTCCCTGGGCTGATCACTTGACTCACATGCCAGATCACAGGCTCCCTAAACGAATTTATTTACGGCGAGCTGCCCTGTGGTAAACGCTCCCAAGACGGCCAATGGAAACTCTTTAAAGACACTCTGAAGATCTCACTAAAACCTTTTGGAATTCATCACGACACTTGGGAGACTGCTACCAAAGCCCGACATTCGTGGCGTTTAGCAAGGGTGTGGGTCACTTGTGAAACAATCAGGACTACAAGAGCTGTGGAAAAAAAAAGGTTGGGGGGAAAAAAACTGCTGAAGATTATTCTTTGCCCACATTGTCAAAGAACATTTCGAGCCAAAATAGGCCTTACCAGCCGTCTTAGAAATCACGGCTCTAAACGTTCAACCCCACTGAATGAAATAAATGGTCATCATCATTCTTGATAGATAAACACCATAATACTGTTTAATCTCTGTATTGCTGCTATCACCCGTCCACTCCAGACTTCCAATTGTTGATTATAGAGCAAAGATATCCAAAGTTTGTGACATTTTCAGTTTCTTTATTTTCGATTTTAATCTTTTGGTGCATGTCGTAATTTTGTCCGCGGATATTATATGAAAGTCTGAAAGAGGCTAATGAAACTAGAACACTATATACAACAATAAGAAAGAGACAAACAGCTTTCTTTGGTCATGTGATGAGAAGAGAGGCATTGGAGAACATCGTGACAACTCGAAAGATCGAGGGGAAGAGAGGCAGAGGCAGACCAAGAGAAATGATGCTGGACGGATTGAGACGGTGGCATGGAGGAATATCATCAGCAGAGTTGATCCAGAACACCAAAGACCGAGAACTGTGGAAAGTCATGAACGCCTACGCCAGCCGGCACGGCACTTGATGATGATGATGATGATGATGATGATATTATTTTGGTTTTATTTAAGTTCAGAAAAAAGATTTTTTATTTATTTTTTTTATTTTTTATTACGTCTCTTGACAGACAAGATCAACTTTTCTAATCTTTTAACACTAACGGAGAGCAGGATAACGTCATCTGCATATCTAAGTTCGGGAACTGTATTTCAACCACTTATTAATGAATCAAAGCTCTTTTTGGTCTCATCATTATCGGCGTTTGCATTACATTCTCTGCATATATATTGCATACGTATGGGAAGAGAACACAGTACAGTCTTATGCTCTCTCACACACACACACACACGCGCGCGCACATAACACAGGCTGTGAATCATGGACAATTAGTACACTCTATCTCCCATCTGTTCTATGATACATCCATTATCGTAGAATGGCTAACTGTACCAGCCCAATGTTGATTATCGAGCCTCCTCGCAAACTTGGTCTGTTGCTGTTTCTTGGCTTAACCATTGTCAGTCTGACCGCTTGTATTCTACCCACAAATCCTGATTAAGTCACCATTCCAGTGAGATTCTGAACGATGTCATGATGTGGCCTCGATTCATTGGTTAACCGATTGGTGCATGATAAGGCAGACGTGGTCGGGGGCCCTTTGGACTGTGCGTGTAACGCATAACATCACGGCCCTGGGAGAATAATGCTGTAGGGAGTGACCAGATGATATGGTCGACACTCTGGACTCAGAGGAAAGGCTAGACGGACACATAATCAGACTGCTACTAGTGCTATTAGTGTTGGGACTTCTTGCTGGCTGTTGAAGATGCGGACTGAGCACATATAGGAATATCCCAGTGCTGTCATGTCGGACATTGACTGAACTCAAAATTTGATACAGTGGCAGTGCCCACCAGCCAATCCGCTCTTTCATTGCCTACCAGCCAATCCGCTCTTTCATTGCCCACAACAGATACATGTGCTGGTGAGACTATACACGTAACTTTACACATTGTGGAACCCTGCAGAGATTCAATCCAACACCCGCGCTTGAATCCAGCCTGAGCTTTCCGAATCACGTTCAATGAATCATTTGAATGAAATCAGCAAAATGCACTATTACTGCCAACACTTCCATTGGCAAACATGTGATGGTAGTGAAAGCACTTCTGACGTCCTGAATAATTCTGCCATGTCAGTGTGCCAAGAAGGTCCACGGGTGCATTATACCGGCCCAAATCCGGTGTGGGATTTGCCATTAAGTCGGCCCTGGTCGGCAAATTAGCTGGATTTCCAAAGGCTATAAACGACAGGCTCATGACCATTAAGTTGCCCCTGCTGAATGGAGGGAAGCATGCAACCATTGTGAGTGTCTACGCACCAACTATGACCAATGAAGATGATGTCAAGAACAAGTTCTATGAGGACCTGCACAATGTACTAACATCTGTTCCCAAAGGAGACAAACTTTTACTCCTTGGGGATTTCAATGCCAGAGTAGGCACGGACACCATCTCTTGGAGTGGCATTATTGGAAAGCATGGAGTCGGAAATTGTAACAGCAATGGACTCCTCCTCCTTCAGACATGTGCCGAACATGATCTCCTGATTACGAACACAATTTTTCGTCTCCCCATGAGAAATAGGACATCGTGGATGCACCCTCGCTCAAAACACTGGCACCTCATTCACTATGTCATCGTCAGGAGGAGTGACAGACAAGACGTTCGAGTGACACAATCCATGTGTGGTGCAGAATGTTGGACAGACCATCGTCTCATTGTCTCGAAAATAAACATTCACATCAGGCCACCATGGCGTCCTCAAGGGGTGAACACGCAAAAAAAGCTAAATGTCACCCGCCTAAACAGCAAGAAAATGCAGCAGTCGTTTGAAAATATGCTGGAAGACCGCCTCAAGCCCAATGCTGCAGCTAAACAGGATACAGAAACAGAATGGAGAGCCCTAAAGGACATAATTTACAACATTGCTATGGAAATCCTGGGTCCAGCCCCCCCCCCCCCCCCGAAAGCATAAAGACTGGTTTGATGAAAATTCCGAAGACATCAACCAATTGCTGGCCGAGAAACATCTTCTCCTCAAGGCACATTTGAATGACCCGAAGTCAACATGAAAAAAAGATGCCTTCAAGAACATTCAGAGAGTAGTGCAGCAGAAACTTCGGCACATGCGGGACTCCTGGCTGAGCAGCAAAGCTCAGACAGACATGATATGAAAAACTTCTACGACTCACTGAAAACGGTCTATGGTCCTACATCATCAGGCATAGTTCCCCTCCTCAATGCAGATGGGAGAACATTGGTCACCGATAAGAAAGAAATCCTTCAACGCTGGGCAGACCATTTCAGCAACATCTTAAATGCAACTTCCTTCTTCGATGATGAAACCATCAACTGCCTTCCTCAAGTTCCAACCAATGAGACACTTGATGACCTGCCAACCATAGTGGAAGTAAACAAAGCCATCCAGCAACTCTCCAGCGGCAAGGCACCTGGTCCTGACTCCATCCCAGCAGAGATATACAAGGCAGGTGGGCCGGTCCTAACAGAGCAGCTTCACCAAGTCTTTACAAACATATGGGTGAACGAGACCATGCCACAAGTTTTCAAGGACGCGTCAATAGTCCACCTTTACAAACGTAAAGAAAACCGCCAATCCTGTGATAACCACCGAGGCATCTCCTTGCTTTCAATTGCAGGGAAGATACTCGCCAGAATTCTTCTCAATCGCCTCACAGCCCATCTCGATCAAGGTCTTCTTCCTGAGAGTCAATGTGGCTTCAGAAAAGAACGTGGAACTGTTGACATGATTTTCGCTGCAAGGCAGCTGCAAGAAAAATGTCAGGAACAGAACTGCGAAATGTTCTCCACCTTACCAAGGCTTTTGATACAGTCAGCAGAGAAGGACTGTGGAAGATTATGGCAAAATATGGCTGTCCACGAAAGTTTGTTCAAATAGTGCGGCTATTTCATGATGGCATGCAGGCAAGAGTACAGGAAAATGGTGAACTGCCTGAGCTCTTTCCTGTCACCAATGAAGTGAAGCAAGGATGTGTCCTGGCACCAACACTGTTCAGCCTAATGTTTTCAGCAATGTTGATGAATGCCTTCGAGAACGACGAGATTGGAATAGACATCAACTACCGTATGGATGGAAAGTTAATCAATCTCAGAAGGCTGAAAGCTAAAACCAAAATTAACAGCGACACCGTCAGAGAGCTCCTGTTTGCTGATGATTGCGCTCTATACGCCAACTCAGAGGCGGACATGCAACATAATGTTTCAGCTTTCTCACATGCCTGTGCCAACTTTGGGCTCAATATCAACTTGGAGAAGACTGTAGTTATGTACCAGCCAGCTCCAGGGAATAATCACACTGTGCCGAATATCAAAGTGAATGATCATAGACTAAGTGTTGTGGAGAAATTCACATATCTTGGCAGCACTGTGTCACAAGCTGTCACAATTGATGAAGAAGTGAATGCAAGAATCTCCAAGGCCAGTACTGCTTTTGGCAGACTGTACAAGAATGTATGGGACAGAACTGGAATAAGCCTGCAAACAAAGCTAAAAGTCTACAAAGCAGGTGTATTATCCACACTGCTATATGCTTGTGAAACCTGGACTGTTTATCAGCGACACGCTAGGAAATTAAACCACTTCTACACAGTCTGCCTAAGGAAGCTACTGAAGATTAAATGGCAAGACAAGATTCCAGACACTGAAGTCCTAGAAAGAGCGTCCATGCCCAGTATCCACACTCTACTGATGAAGAATCAGATTCGCTGGGCTGGTCACTTGACTCGCATGCCAGATCAGAGGCTCCCTAAACGAATTTTTTACAGCGAACTGCGTTGTGGTAAACGCTCCCAAGGTGGCCAGAGGAAACGCTTTAAAGACACTCTGAAAATCTCACTGAATGCTTTTGGAATTCATCATGACACCTGGGAGGCTGCAGCCAGAGACTGAAATTCGTGGCGTGCATCATTACGCAAGGGTGCAGTCATATGTGAGGCAACCAGGACTGCAAGAGCTGTGAAGAAAAGGCAGGACAGAAAAACCACTGGAGGAAATCCTCCTCCAGAAACGTCAAGCATTCTTTGTCCACATTGTCAAAGAACATTTCGAGCCAAAATAGGCCTTATCAGCCATCTTAGAACCCACGGCTCCATACTTTCAACCTCACTGGATGAAATGAATGGTCATCATCATTCTTGATGGACAAACAACACAACATACCGGCCCACCAGACCAGTGTTAGTGTTACATCGCACTCCGAGGACTGCAATAGTTAAGGGATATGCTTTTCTACTTCCTTCCTTCTCATTTCCTCTTCACCCGTCTTCTTACCTTTCTCCACCCCTTTCTTTCCTCCTCTACACTGATATCTATCTTCTTCGTTGTCGCATACTTCTACTGTCAGTGTCTATGCACACCAGTTTAAACAAAGAGATGGGTTGCCTCCACAAATCCATACAAGGGGTCAGTGGGAGGTCTCCGCAATGTGCCCCATATTGTCTTTTCTACTTTCGTCTTCTGGGATCGTATTTGAGCTCTCCAGTGGCTAGAGAGAAGACACTATGGCAGTATGTGCTTTGGAGTTTGTTTGTGTGTTGTTGTTGTTGTTGTTGTTTTTTTTTTTTTGGGGGGGGGGGGTGATTTGTGAGTTCAACATAGTTGTATGCACAATCATTTTCATTCAATAGCCTGTGCTTTTAAGTGTGATGCTAGCGAGAGAGAGAGAGAGAGAGAGAGAGAGAGAGAGAGAGAGAGAGAGAGAGAGAGAGAGAGAGAGAGAGAGAGTTGTGAGTGAGGAAGAGAGAAGCTTTTGTAGACATAACCCCATCCTGGAGCACTAGATCGCGGCGACCTAACATATAAACTCTATTTCCGGGTAACTTTTAAAAAGATCTTTCTGATTCTAATATAAATATGCAGCAAATAATTATCCACTAACAAAAGTGTGGTTATTGCTATTCTGTTCTCCATTTAGGTTGCACTTTCTCCATCTGTAGTTATCCAAATAATTGACATTCTGTACTTGCCTCAAATGACTCCACTGATTTTAATTGTACATTTCGTGGATCTACTTGCTTTATATTGCCATACAATGTCTGCCTCCTAACTTTTCAAACTATCCTTCATTGCAATTGCTAGACTACTGAATCAACTACACCTTACACTGTTGCCATGCATTTATCAACTTGCCTCGAGCGCTTCGATTTTGAATCTTTAAACCAAAAATCAAGAACCAGTACTGAATCAGTCATTTTCTGTAGATCCTTGAGATTGTTATGATCAAATGCTACAGACAATCGCAACTGGCGGCCTCTGCTGTCAATGGATAGACAGCATTCGGAAGTTTTGCTTCACATCATCCATCTAGACGTACACTCGGACATACCGGAGTAAAATGTAATGTACGTGTATCCATTGGCAAATAATGCGCCACTGAAAAAGGGATAAAGCAGTGGTTCTCAACCCTTTTTTTTGGCCCGTGCCCCTCCCCCCTTCACCATATTTTCAGAACGTCATCCCCCCCCCCCCTTCCTATCAAAAATTTGGCCCGAACCCCCCCCCCCCCTTTTCACCGTATTTTCAGAACGTCATCCCCCCTTTCATATTTCCTATCTAAAAATCCCCCCACCCCTACACAGTATACGTAAAAATGTTAGGTAAATTTAATAGCACATACTAAAACAAGTCTAGAAATCCACATAAAACATGATTTGTGGGTCTACTGACTTTATAAAATGAATTTTAGAAGGATGAGACGTACTTAACTGTAAAGTATGAAGGAAAAAACAATATCAAGTAATCGGTTCTTGTATTAACGCGATCTTGAAAATGGTCTTATTCCCCCCCCCCCCATGGAAACCCTAAAATCCCCCCCCCCCCCCCCCTGGGGGAGGGGGGAATTCCCAACCGGTTGAGAACCACTGGGATAAAGCATGGGCAGGGCTGATATTGTCAGTGAAGTATGGATTTGCCAGGCGGAGACTGATAAGACATTATAAAATAACACAAAGTAATGCAGCTTTACAGAACCTGTAAAGTTACATAAATTTGTGTTATGTTTTACATTTCCACCGTAAAACTGAGCCTCCATGAGAATGCCCAGTATGCAGTGACATTGTTTGACGTAATATAACATTATCAAATGCGGAAAAAATATTAACCTACTGTTTAAATCCTAGACGTTAGTAGTATGACTATTCGCTGGCTGTTGAAAGAGGCTGTTGTAAGGGAATGTCCTGAGTGCAGTGATGTCGGTTCTTAACTCAACTCAACTCAACTTAAATCCTAGACATAATTAGTAAAGAAGCAAAAATCGGTTCAAGACACACACGTGTGTTGTTACAGAAGAATGGTGGGAATGCCGGGAGCCTCCGTGGCGAAGTGTTCAAGCCGTCTGACTCGGGCTCCGAAGGTTGTGGGTTCACGAGTGCAAATTTTCGAAGACTCATGAGAGTCGTCGCTGGAGCTACGGGGTTCGTGCTTTGTGCGACGCTTTCCGCGCTGTGGAAAGAGACTGAGCTATATGGGATAAAAACCCGGTGCAATGAAGTCGACCTTGTCGACTTTTAAGCGACTTTCTTTCAGCGACAGAAGAATGGTAACATATATCACAGACAGTCAATATGAGTAAGGAAGATGTAATAGAAGTGAAGACACAAAGAAAACTTGCGGCTGTGATCCAATTAATGATAGTGGTATCTTCTTTAGATGCAGCCTGTGAAGCGTGGGCATTGAACAAGCAACTAGAAAGTCGAAAAGAGGCCCTGAAGATGTGGATATACAGACGAATAGGTCGTATTTCATGGAAACCATCCATCCATCATGTGCCATGCCGGTAAGCGTGGACGGTCATGTTCTGCCATCTCACTCGATCACCAGAGTCGTGGATCAGCTCCGTGTTCCTGTCTCGACCATGCCATGTGGACAATACATCCAGGTATTTACTTCTCGATCTCCCCCTTGGTCTCTTCCCTTCGATCTTGCCAGTTGTCAACAAGTTCTCCAATCCATTTCTTCTCATAACATGCCCAAAAATTTTTAACTGTCTACGTCTAATGTCTCTAACCAGTTTCCGATCTTCATTTGTTTCTTGAAGGACTTGTTCGTTGGTTTTTCTCTCCGTCCATGGTATTCTTTGCATTTTCCTCAGAAACCACATTTCCACAGCCATCAGCTGGTTTTCAGCTTGACTGCTCATTGTCCACTAAACAATCAAATGCAGAGGTTCTGGAAAAACTGGGAATGAGAGAGAGAGAGAGAGAGAGAGAGAGAGAGAGAGAGAGAGAGAGAGAGAGAGAGAGAGAGAGAGAGAGAGAGAGAGAGAGAGAGAGAGAGAGGAGTTGATGAAAGAAATAAAGAGGAGGCAAGTGACATATTTTGGCCACGTTAAAAGACATGATTTTTTTTTTAAAATTCGCATATCCTTTACAGGACATCGCTGTCAACATGAGCATCTTTCAGCTGATTGTTGATTTTTTGGCAAGATTACGCTCAGTAGTTTGCCATTGCTTTCTGAGCGACCGGCTCACATACCACGTAAGTTACCAATGCGGCAGGAACCGCTACAGATTCTCGCGCAGGTTACGTTACTCACGAGAATATACGGGATTACGGAGAAAGAAAAAGACGTGATACTCTTACAAAAACCATACTGGAGTGCAAGGTTGAGGGCAAGCGGGCAAGAGCTAGACAGTGATACAAGTGGGAAGATAACATCAAGAGATGGACGAACGTCAGCCTGACAGAATGTACAGTCAGGGCGAGAGACAGACAGCGTTGGAGATCCATTGCAGCCAGCCTTCACTGCGGAGACGGCGCCTCATTGATGTTGAGCTTGTGAGTGTATCACGGATTTGCGGTCCAGGGGCACGCAGGAGCAAGGGTCAGTGAGAACGGTGATAGAATGGCGGCTACTGCCCAACTGGCTAGACTACATTATAATGAGAGTCTCGGGATATTTCCATACATGTCCCGTCTCCTCCTGACAAGCCAGCGAAGAATTTCCAGTTACAGTCTGATTAAACATGGGACTGTTCCTCTTGGCTCCAGGTGGTGGGTGTTGTCAAGACCGTCCACTCACGCCCTTGTGAACCAGCTGTTCCAGATATGTTTGCGCATCTTTGGCCACACATTTCCTATATGGCACTTTTATAGCTGAATTGGACTCAGCCTTTGTAGAAAAAGAGCACCTTTTAAAACTTAACTGAACCCAACTTGTGTGCCTTCTTGGCAACGAAGGAGTTGTGTTTTAATATCTTATATATAAAATAGAATGTATGTATGTATGTATTTTATGCGTTCGCGAACGGTCCATCCAGTTGAGATGAAATTTTCTACACGTCTTCCTCTCATTCCCGTGCTGCCAACTGTCATATTTATTTTAGAGTACAAACAGTTATTTACTTAATATTATTTAATATTTAATTTACATTATAATGTATATATAGCGAGGGGACATAACTTCTAATAGCATTGCTATATATGTAAAATTGTTGCATATTTCTCAAATAGGTGGACCTTTTTGCTACAGTTATCAACAGGCATATGCGTTATAATCCTCCTCCTCTCCCTTCTTCTCCTCCCCTCCTCCTCCACATCCCCCTCCTCCTCTGCCCCTAATCCCCTTTCTCCTCCCTCTCCCTCCTTCCAATCCTCCTCCTCCTTTCTTCTTCTCTCTCCTCCTCCTCATCCCTTATCCTCCTCCTCTCTCCCCTCCCTCCTTTTTCTTCTTCTTCTGCTGCTTCTGCCGCCGCTCCTTTTACCCAAGTTAATTGTTGGGGGAAGATGTAAAGATCTTTCAAGTGCTCTTTCTAATGCTTTTTGTAAGTTGGTCTTTGTTTATCTAAGGTTGTTCTAACTGCAACCAATAAATTATTAGACAGACAGGCAGACAGACAGACAGACAGGGAACGGGAGCAGGGGCCGAATATGAATTAAATGAGATGCTCCCCGTCAGGGACTGGGCGAAGCCGGGCCGTCTTTGTTGGGAACGGGAACGGGAGCAGGGGCCGAATATGAATTAAATGAGATGCTCCCCGCCAGGAGCTGGGCGAAGCCGGGCCGGGTCGTCTTTGTTGGGAACGGGAACAGGGGCCGAATATGAATTAAATGAGACGCTCCATTTACCCAAGTTAATTGTTGGGGGAAGATGTAAAGATCTTTCAAGTGCTCTTTCTAATAATAGACAGACAGACAGGTAGATAGTCGGGAACGGGAACGGGAGTTTATATGACTAATTATATGAATTAAATGAGATGCTCCCCACCAGGGACTGGGCGAAGCCGGGCCGGGTCAGCTAGTTATTTTATAATTTTATGTTTTTTTCTTTAGATCTGTTTGTGTTTTGTGTTGTTCCGTCCCTGATGAATATTTATAAAATGAAAAAAAAGTTGTCTGTTGTGTCCTAGAATACTTATTTTTATTTTATTATTATACATATATTGGAAACAACAAGCTGCCATAAGGATTGATAATGAAGTGAGACAATATCAGCCTATTAAGAGAGGCGTTAGGCAGGGATGTGTAATGTCTTCAGATCTTTTTTCCTTGTACAGTGAAAATATTTTCAGAAATGTAGAAGATATAAATGGAATCAGCATTGGAGGACGAAACATCAATAACATTAGATATGCAGATGATACAGTACTGATTGCAGACAATGCGCAAGATCTGCAACAATTAGTAGATGCGGTTGTTGTACACAGTGAGCAACTGGGGTTAGAATTAAATTGTAAAAAGACACAGGTTATGGTCGTCACTAGGAAGAACGAAGTATCACAATGTAATATACAAGTAAATGGGAATATTCTTCAACAAGTGAATCAGTACAATTATCTCGGAACAGTCATAACATCTGATGGGAGATGCCTTGAAGAGATTAGAACAAGAATCACCATGGCGAAAATAGCCTTTAGCAAGATGAAAAACATTCTGATCAATAAAAATGTCAATTGAAACAAGAAAAAGAGTGTTGAGGGGATACATAGAGCCTGTTCTTTTGCATGGATGTGAATCTTGGACAATGTGCAGTTAAGTTGAAAAAACATGGCTGCAGAAATGTGGTTTCTGAGAAAAATGCAAAGAATACCATGGACAGATAGAAAAACCAATGACCAAGTCCTACCGGAGACACATGAAAATCGTAAATTGATTAGAGAAATTAGACGTAGGCAGTCAAAATTTTGTGGACATGTTATGAGAAGAAATGGATTAGAGAACTTAGTGACTACTGGCAAGATTGAAGAGAACATACCAAGAGGAAGACTGAGAGGAAAATACCTGGATGGCTTGGCCACATGGCATGGACGAGACAGGAACACTGAGCTGATCCACGACTCTGGTGATCGAGTGAAATGGCGAGTCATGACCGCCCACGCTTTCCGGCATAGCACATGATTATATATGTTATTATATATTTACCAAGAATACCAAAGGATATCTTTTTTGGTGAATTACAGATGGGTAAGAGATCTCAGGGTCGGCCTCTACTACGATACAAAGATGTGTGTAAGCGGGACATGATTGATACAGGCATTGATAATGCACATTGGGAGCAAGTCGCCGCTGAACGTGTTGCATGGAGGGCAAATATCAGAAATGGAATAAAGTCAAAGGAGAAAATTATTGCAGAAAAGTCACACACCAAGCGTTTGAGACGTAAGATGGTGCATGATGGTGGAAATGACCACGTGTTCACATGCACCCACTGTGAACGGACATTTACAGCGCAAATAGGCCTTATCAGTCACACTCGCTACCGCCATAGTTAAAAGTTATTATGCCTTTTTAAAGCACAAACTATCGTCTGTCAAGACGGCAAGGTGCCAATGGTTATATATTTATTATTATATATTTCATTATTTATATATTTCAGGGGGCTGAGTGGTCTCGAGTTATGGTGTCCACCTCGAGTGCTGGAGGTCCCGGGTTCAAGCCCCAGGATTTTTTTCACGTGGACTTTTAGTAACAAAATTTCCCCTGGTCTCTGGGTAGTGAGATCGGACGCCAGTGTCTATTGTTGCGCAAGTGAAAAATCCCTTGGCAGTTGGAAATCGAAAAAGAGTAGCCTAACTGCTCTGCCTGGGCAAAATTTCGAGTTAAAAATCTACCCAAAGTATTTCAGGATCCTCGCCGGTGCTACAGAGTTCGTGCACTGAGCTGAGATTCTCTGGACTCAGGTTTGAGTTAGGTGTAGAACGGAGCACTAATGGGTTACACCCATGTGCCATGATGTTGATCCGTCGATAAACTAAACTATATGTTTTGATTGTCTCTTGTTTGATTTAGTATCACCGTTATGGAGTCCGTTGTAAGGTATGAACATTGTGTCTGTGTTTAGTATATTTCTGTTCACAGGAGCTACATATACCTAACTGTTTGTATTTTATATTCTCCAGATATAGATGCTTTGTCCAGTCACACTTTCCATCTGGTCCCGGAGATCCTTCACCACATCACCTTTATCTTAATACATATATATATACTTGACGACAAGGGTGACATGGTGAAGGTTGTCTTATATATATAAGCTTACCAAGGTTCAATCATGGCACTAAATTTATATTTGACACATACTCATGTGTGTGTGTATGTGTGTGGTGTGTGTGTGTGAGTGAGAGAGAAAGAGGTAGAGATAGAGAGCACACCGTATTGATGGCGGATAAATGCAAACGATTTATAACAAATTGTAAGTGCAATGAAAGAATTCTCCTTTAACATCAAGAAAACAGTAACAATGGTGATATAAAAGAAAAAAGTGATGCCAAAATAAGAAATGAAAATTCTTAACCAAGTAGATAATTTTAAATACCTAGGGGCAAATATAACATCAGATGGAAAATGCACAACCGAGATTAAGAGCAGAATAGAGCAAGCAAAAGCTGCATTTCAGAAATTGAAAGGTATCATATGCAATAAGTTACCATCACTGAATGTAAGAAGGAGTGCGCTAAAATGCTATATAGAATTTTTTTGGCAGTGAATCACGGAACATGAATGAACAAAATAGGTAGAGCTTCGAAGAAACAGAGATGTGGTTCCTGAGATGAATATTGTGAATATCTTGGACTGCCAGAGTAACTAACAACGACTGCCTGAAAGAGGCTGATGAAACTAGAACATTATATACAACAATAAGAAAGAGACAAACAGCTGTCATGTGGTGAGAAGAGAGGCATTGGAGAACATCGCGACAACTGGAAAGATCGAGGGAAAGAGAGGCAGACCAAGAGAAATGATGCTGGATGGATTGAGACACTGGCATGAAGGAATATCATCAGCAGAGTTGATCCAGAACACCAAAGACAAAGATCTGTGGAGAGAGATGAACACCTTTGCCAGCTGGCAAGGCACTTGATGTTGATGATGTATGTGTATGAGAGAGAGAGAGAGAGAGAGAGAAGAGAGAGAGAGAGAGAGAGAGAGAGAGAGAGAGAGAGAGAGAGAGAGAGAGAGAGAGAGAGAGAGATGAAGGAGGCAGAATGGAGAGATAAACAGGAAGAGAGAGAAAAGACATAGACAGAAAAAGCAAGAGACAGAGAAAGACAGAATTCGTGCAACAAAATGAGCAAAACAGTCCAGCAACAAGAATCAAAAAAGGTAATCCCCACCACCGGAACAGCAGAATACAAACACAACAATTATCTCCGACTAGAACAAAATCAGCACAAACAGAGGACATCTGGTCCAAAAATGTATTCTGTGTTATGAAACACTAACATCAAATTGTTACAACACTTGAGAACAGAATGAAAGCAATTTTTACAAAAGCCCAAACAAGCTATGTAAAATGAATGTATCTAGTCCCCACTCACTATATCCTTCATTTATTAGTTTTCAGACACAGAAGCTCTGTTGTAAAACAAAAATACAATTTCAGCATTTATCAAGTAGAAAAGTTAATGTAAGAAGTATCTGGGGCATTATTTATAAATAAAATACCACTTATAAAGTGAAAGAGTTAATAACCAAGGCGAACCACCTGACCTAGAGAAATAACAGTGGAAGCAAAGCTGTACGAACCATCGTGTGAACTAAACAAAAAAGACATTACCTATTTAGTGGAGAGTTAATGCCGCACCAATTTTCAGAGTTATCCATGGGCAGAGTTTAAAACTTAGCATTAGAAGAATTGAAGCGCCATCTAAGGACATTGTTTAAGAGTGAATCATCATGGACAAATTAAAAGAGTGAATCATCTTTGGACAAGGTAAAATAGTGAATAATGTATGGAAAAAGTAAAAAAAAAAGTGAATCATCTATGGACAAAGTAAAAGAGTGAATCATCTATGGACAAAGTAAAGGAGTGAATAATCTGTGGACAAAGTAAAATAGTGAATCGTCTATGGACAAAGTAAAAGAGTGACTCACTGATGGACAATGTAAAAGAGTGAATCGTCATTGGACAAAGTAATAGTGAATTATCATTGGACAAAGTAAAAGAATGAATCATCTATGGACAAAGTAAAAAAATGAATAATCATTGGACAAGGTAAAAGAGTGAATCATCTATGGATAAAGTAAAAGAATGAATCATCTATGGACAAAGTAAAAGAGTGAATTATCTATTGACAAAGTAAAAGAGTGAATTATCTATAGACAAAGTAAAAGAGTGAATCATCTGTGGACAAAGTAAAAGAATGAATCATCTATGGACAAAGTAAAAAAGTGAATAAACATTGGACAAAGTAAAAAAAGATCAATGTTGGGATAGTTAAACATTTACTTTCAGATAAAATAAAAGAGTTGATGTTACAAACATCTTGAACATGATCCGTGGACACAGTAGAAGAGTAAATCTTAGCAACATATGAAATCTCATCCACGGATAAATTAAAACAATCAACATGTGAAACATTGCAAGGACCATCCATTAACACTGTAAAACAGTTAACAGTTGAGACACATTAAATATCTTCCACAAAGTAAAAGAATTAACTGTTGAACTGTTGTAAGCACATATGGACAAAGCATAAAGGTTAATGCCATACAGTCAAGCGAGAACATCAGGATAATGCTAGCAATGATCTAAACCCACATCTAAATGACAGGACTGTTTGTTATCAAATGAAAAGAATGATATTAAAATGAAGCATCTAGATATTCAACTATGAATGGTTAAATGACAGATTACACTGAATTAGTTAAATCAAACACACAAATCAGAAGCTTTGCTCAAAATGATAAACAGTTGGTGCCAAAATGAAACTAATTACTTAACAGAATCATGACAGTATTAGTCGCTGGAATTATTGCATTACAATACAATTTTGCAGTTATAGACAGCCTTGAAAAAATGTAATATACAAGAGTTGCTGAGAAATAATTTCCATTTTGTTCTCAGGCAATATTCAAAATGTATGAAATTCACATCGTTCAACTTGGTGTTATTGTTGTAGACAACCTCTGCCAACCTCCAAGACCCTACACCATGAAGTAAAGGCATGGATGCCTCCTCTGTAACAGCTCAATTCTTGTTCACGTAACCATGTTACCACAGCATAAAACTTCTGCATTAGCTTGAATATCCAACAGTGATGGCCCTAGCTAAGACATTTTCACTTTAAACTGAAAGCTGTAGGGACAACTGTCAACCTGTAATATGCTGATCCTGATGAAGAATGACATTACCAAGCTGTCAACAAGTCTGTGCTTGTGGCTGTGGCTGCATGTCCAGGCTGGTCAATACATAGCAGCATCTCTTGACATCCTGAAGCCTCACCTTCCCCATCCCAGCATTGCACTTTACTCCCACAACTTACATACACAACACACATATCTGTGAATGTCTCCTATGCTTACTTTCTCTGCCACCAAGAATTCAATGATAGCTCATTGTTTGTAATGTATCTAGCAACACAAGCCAGTTTGATGGACTACTACGGCGATACTTTTTGTTGGATAACCCTGACATTACGCAGACACACAGGAAGCACCAGGTTTGCTTTCTGTACATTTCTACACTGACCTTTATTCTGGAATAAGACAAACATTTGAGGGCATTTCTAGCTGAGCAACATTCATATTAAAGAAATCTAAATTGGTGGAAAATGTCATCTTCACATTTCAATTCCTGTTCATTTTGTGATCTATTGAAACAGCTACGATTTATTCTCATTCTCTGAATATTCTGCACATGCTGTCTGGATATATACATAGTGACTTAATCCAGTTCATGCTCACGCTTTATGCTGTTTAATTACAGTATGTCTGAGCCGTTACCACATGCAGTTTGTCTATTGTTCTTGTCTTTTATGTATCTTCTTAAACATTTTATGTTCACTTCAGAATCTGAAACATAGGTCTGTATCTTTTGTGCTGTCCACATACAATATTGTAAAACAGCGGACATACAGTGCCTGTCTAACACTACACTTTGGTGCTGCTCGAGATGGTGGAAGGTGTCACAGGAAGACTGTCACCTGACTAACAGAACTGAGACTAGATCACCACACCTGGTCTAATAGAAAGGAGACTAGGTCACAAACAAGTCATATTTAATGTTTACATCTGAAGAATGAATAATGCCATTTTGTATGCACTGTTTTCACATTGTACAGATGCCTTGATCATATAAAGAGGTTGTGTCTGATGCTACAAATAAAACAGTCAGGAATTATGTTTGGTTTTGAAGGCATGTCTTATCAATAACAAGTGTGGCAGGCCGTTGCACATATTTAATCAGAAAATGCAGTATCATAATTTTTGCTGAGAACCTATGTGGGTATCAATAAATTCCATATTGTTTCAGGAAGGTAGTTGATGGTCCCAGTAGAAGTAGTACAGTTGACCAATCAGTACAGCTTTAGGGTTGACCAATCAGTACAGCTTTAGTGTTGACCAATCAGTACAGCTTTAGTGTTGACCTATCAGTACAGCTTCAGGGTCAACCAATCAGTACAGCTTTAGGGTCGACCAATCAATATACAGCTTTGGGATTGCTCTAGCCTCACCTTTTCATTTGCTTGAAATCAGCCAATACATGTTTCCTGCATGAACTACGCTGTCTCCTAGACTCATAAAATGGGTACCTGGTAATCTGATGGCAACGAGGGTGAGCTAACTGGCACCCTAACCCCGTCATACTATGACATAGTATATGCAAAGACACTTTGCACCAATACAAAAGACAATGACAGAAATGTCATCACAATGTCAAATGCACAGCATTATCTTTACACTGAACATACCAGAATTTCTTACATGTTTGAAAGAAACACCCTATAAGCCAACCTGTACGTGACAAAAAATCAAATAAACTACTGCACACAAACAACCAATTGTGCTTGTGCTAACTTCAGCCTTAGCACATGCTAACTCTGCACTTTGTGGCCAGTTTTCATCAAAAATGAGAACTAAGTAAATAACCATTAACAAGAAAATATCCCATGCCAACATAAACTCCACAGCTGGCAAGCTGACAAAATCAATTCTAGATATAATAATCTTGGCACCAAGCAAAGCATGTCCTAGTATGACATCAAACAGAAATATGGAATCCCAGAGGCAACAAGCCTAAATCAAAGCTCTGTCTAGGACTAACATTAAAATACCAGAAATAAAAATGGCATGGAATAAACAAAAATCTGAACCTCAGAATTACAACAAAAGAGCTGGTAAAAAGGGAAAATAAAAACAAAAACTGTATAATAATTATGTGCATGGAATGATTTTTATAAAACGCATCTTGAAATTCTGCCAGATTATAAGACTGTACAATGACTAATTGATTATTCAAATAGAAAGAGAAAACAATTTTTAAAAAAAACTACATCATGTTAAGAACATATTGTAAATGCAATTATGCCTGAGTTACCGTCGACTAATCTATTCAATGTGTGTGATAATGAACAAATGAGGTGCTGAGAATATAGAAAATGATAGCGATTAGCTAATATGTTATCTTATTGCTGTTTTATCCTAGTAGTTCTAGGAATTCTTTACTATTCCTGGTAAAAATTCTATTTGAAAAGATTAACACTTATACTAAATTACAGGCTTCATAATGTGAATTAATTTTATGTTTACTCAACAATAAATTGTGTATGATCTTTCTTTCATTTATAAGTTAGATGTATTTTACTTAATGAATTATATTTGTCTCATTTTCAGTGCATGATTTACAAAGAATCAATTGTTTACATTCTCATTTTGAATTATCATATATTTTAAATGGTGTTTGCCACCCAGTCTCTTTCCTTCAATGGCAGTAAAGATTTAATTATTGCGTTTAATTTCTTTGTAATATAATATCTTCATAAGATTAAATAGTAAATAATTGTTTAAAATTCTCTTTTCCTTCGTCAGAAAACCACGTAAGTTACCACTTACATTCTTGTGAGAACGGATATGGAGAGAATGAGTATCTGTTATTTAAGTAACAAAATGAAACATTAAAAAAAAATAATTACAATTAATGTGCCTGACAACAACACAATGCAATAAAAATTTAAAAGGAACATTACAATTTCTGAGCTTGAACACACCTCTAACTGAAACTTTAGTTGGTTTCATCATTTACCCCAACCCCATTGGCACCTTGCCGTCTTGACAGACGATAGTTTGTGCTTTAAAAAGGCATAATAACTTTTAACTATGGCGGTAGCGAGTGTGACTGATAAGGCCAATTTGCGCTGTAAATGTCCGTTCACAGTGGGTGCATGTGAACACGTGGTCATTTCCACCATCATGCACCATCTTACGTCTCAAACGCTTGATGTGTGACTTTTCTGCAAGAATTTTCTCCTTTGACTTTATTCCATTTCTGATATTTGCCCTCCATGCAACACGTTCAGCGGCGACTTGCTCCCAATGTGCATTATCAATGCCTGTATCAATCATGTCCCGCTTACACACATCTTTGTATCGTAGTAGAGGCCGACCCTGAGATCTCTTACCCATCTGTAATTCACCAAAAAAGATATCCTTTGGTATTCTACCATCATCCATCCGCCTAAGATGTCCTATCCATCTAAGTCTACGAAGACTGAGCATGGAATAAACTGTCACACAACCTGATCTTTCCAATACTTCAGTATTTGTGATTTTGTCTTGCCACTTAATACCAAGAATTCTTCGCAGACACCGCATATGAAAGCTGTTTAAATTGTTCTCTTGGTGTGAGTAAGTTGTCCAGGTTTCACTGCCATAGAGAAGAGTACTAAGGACACAGGCTTGATAGACAAGGACTTTTGTTTTGGCAGTAAGCTTCCTGTTCTCCCAGACTCTTTTTCTTAACCTGTTCATTGTTGTTGCTGCCTTACCAATCCGGATGTTGATTTCCTGATCTAGGGATAATTTGCTATTTACCACCGATCCTAGATATGTAAAATGGTCTACTATCTCTAGTTCGGCGTCGTCAATAAAGATTGATGGTACCCCATGTGCACCTTGTGACATAATCTGTGTCTTCTTTTTGCTAATTGTTAAACCAAATTCAGAACAAGCATTGGAGAATGCAGATAGTAGACATTGCAATTCTTCCTCAGAGTGGGTCGTAACTGCAGCATCATCTGCAAAAAGCAACTCTCTGATCAGTACCCTCCTAATTTTGGTCTTAGCCTTCAATCTCTGAGCATTGTAGAGGCCGCCATCTGAGCGTGAGTGAATGTATATACCACCATCCTGATCACGAAATGCATATTTCAGTAGAAGTGAAAAGTATATTCCAAAGAGGGTGGGAGCTAGTACACAACCTTGCTTAACTCCACTCTTGATTTCAAATTCTTCAGAAGTTGCACCATCAAACTTGATTATACCCTTCATGCCTGTGTGGAACGATTCCACAATGGACAGAAGAGTTGGTGGGCAGCCAATCTTCTTTAGTGCCTTGAACAGACCCTCACGACTGACCAAATCAAATCCATCCATCCATCATGTGCCATGCCGGTAAGCGTGGGCGGTCATGTTCTGCCATCTCACTCGATCAACAGAGTCGTGGATCAGTTCCGTGTTTTTGTCTCGACCATGCCACAAGGCCAAGCCATCCAGATACTTGTTTCTAGGTCTTCCCCTTGGTCTGTTCCCCTCGAATCAAATCAAATGCCTTAGTTTTTTTAGGTTTCAGGTTTTTTAGGTTTTTTTAAGTTTCCTTAGGTTTCATCATTTATAGCAACACAAACTGGCAAAATCTAGTGAACACATATTTAACTGTAACTTTAGTTGGTGTCATCATTTATAGCAACACAAACTGGCAAAATCTAGTGAACACGCGTACATATGTAATTTCAGCTGGTGTTGTTATTTCCCTCTATACAAATTGGCTAAATCTGGTTAGCACATCTCAAACTATAAATTTAATAGGCATACTATTTCATTTCAATTCATGCCAAAGTTTTCCCTGTCCATTTCTGAATGCAATTTGTCCAGTGCATTGCTGGTCTCCCCTGTTTCTATTTTCTGGCACTGTTGCAGACGGATAGTCCATATGACCTTGAAACACAATCACACCCTTAAAATTTGCATGTTCTTTGTAACCAACTTTTCACAGAATTTTAATAACAATAAAAATGTGTTTTAGCTGCAGAAATAATAAAAAGTAAATCATATCTGATCAAAATGAGGTGTAGTATGATTTCATATCACGAGTTTGTTGACAACAATATGATTTAATATCACAAGGTTGTAGACAATATGACTTCATACCACAAAGTTGTACACAACTATTATGATTTCATATCATGAGACTGTACACAATGATACAATTCCATATCACGAGGTTGTACACAACAATATGATTTCATATCACAAGGTCGTACACACTGATACAATTTCATATCACGTGATCACATTCAAAATGACTGTATAGAAGTCAGCTATTCAGAAAAAATAAAAACAGAAACAGAAAAAGCATTAACAAAACTATTGTAACAATTTTAGTAGTAATAAGAAACTGTAGAAATTTCTATTTATTTCCCCAATGTTTGGTTAGCTCAGTGGCCAGATTTTCAAGGCAATACAAACCAGACAGTGGGTTTGAAACCAAGTTATAGAAATTGCTGAGATGTACATGGTTTTAAAAAAAAGGATATCTTGTTCTGCCTTGATGTGAAAATGAAATGACAAGAGGAAAAGAACTGCTACCTCATCTTATAAATTCAAACCACAGTGACTGCATTTGCTTAAGATTATATTTTAGTTTAATGAAGTCAAATTAATCTATTAACTGATTATATCTCAAGAAAAAGAAAAAGCCAGGAAATGCTAGTTTCCTGTCTTATGTTTCTATTGCATCAAGCTAATTATCTTGGGAATTTGGATTTTACAATCCGAAAATATGTGGCCATAAACAGTAAGAATCTTGAAAGCACATCAAAAACTTTTGTTTAACGTCTGTCACAAAGCTTATATAGACAAAACACACAGCTGGATAGCCAGAATGCATTTTCAAGCTAAATGGAAACAACAAAGCAGCAGGCTTTATAATAATAACATCACATCTGATAGATCTTATCCACAATCTATACAATCATGTCAACAAAGAGCTTGTAGTGATTGCAACACTCCAAACTGGCAACAACAGACTAAGATGTTATCTCCTTAGTAATGAGAAAATGTGCACCGCTGTGATATGTCTTAGTGGCACAAATAACATGACAGCCTAACACATACCTCAGACTTGCATTTATGTGGTGCAACTGGAACACACAATTCCAAAACCACTACTTTCTATCACACAAGTCGATGTTTGGGTTGTCAAAGTGCCATAATGGATCAACATATATATCCGTAGGCAAAGTCTTTCACAGCTCCCTATCTTCAATAACAGGTGTCAGTTGTCATAACCAGTTCTTTCTATAATGTTACCAGTCAAGGATCTCATTTGTCTGCCTCTTCACCACAAACTGTCAACTGCTAAAGTAAAGGTAGTTTAATGGCAGATACTGTAGCTGGAAGAATAAAGTAACAGCCTTCACATAATCTAGGCCAAGGCAATAATGAGATGGGGTGTCAAGTTCCCTTCCTCACTACCTTTCCTTGCCAGACAATTCACATTCTGAAAATCATCCTTTCCCATTTATGAGGCCTGAACCAAACTGGTAACAAAAATAATCCTGTCCCTGCTGGCAACTGAACCCGGATCACTGTCTAGCCAGGCTTGTGCACGAATCACTATGTCACAGCGGCTCCTTAGTCAGTACTACCCTGGAGAATGTTTGCTGACATGCTATTGTGACTAGTTACATGACCAAACCAAGCACGTTTTCAACATGTCACTACTGGCAAAAGTGGTTCCTACTAACCTGCTTATGGACTTGTTTATTTTATAACAAAAATATATTTGATGCTTTATATAATAACCAAAAAGTTTGTTTCGTAACAAAAAATATATTTGATGCTTTATATAAGAAATAACTAAAAAGTTTGTTTCCTAACAAAATATATGTGATGCTTTATATAAGAAATAACTAAAAAGTTTGTTTTCCTAACAAAATATATTTGATACTTTATATAAGAAATAAACAAACAGTCCTAATCCAGGAATGGGTATGGGTCAGTGAAGTGCCAGGACCATCACATCCTGCAGGTCTAAATGCACGGAAGAATAAGTGGTCAGTCTTTTCCACCCATAGCGAGCGATGAGTCCAGGAATCAAACCCTCGTCCAACCAAGCTCATCCCATTGTCAGCACAACTTCCTAGCAGTTCCACCAACATGCCCACTTTATATACAAAACTCTGAACTAAAACTGTATGGTAACTTTCAAGGACTTACAGAGGACTGTCTTGTCCATTAACAACACTTGCAAGGACTTACAGAGGACTGACTGTCTTGTCCATTAACAACACTTGCAAGGACTTACAGAGGACTGTCCTGTTCATTAACAGCACTGATGTTCACGTCTCAGGACATGTCCATGTGTGCTGAAGAAGATGCTAATAATAAACCCAGAGTAAAAAGCTTGGACACTCCTGTCCCAAAGAAGCAGCATAAAAGCAATAGAAAAGGTCCAAAATAAAGGCACACAGTTGATATATATAGTTCACAGTTCTTGGTAAATGTTGCTTGGGAGCACAAACAATACTCAAGCCCTGCGTTAAAGGAAAATAACTGTAAGAAATATTAAATGTTTGAACTGAAACCTAATAGATGTGACTGGAAAAAGCTGACATATAAGTAAATTGCATTGTCAACGTACATCAACATCACATACATTGACATAAAATATACATGTGGTACATATACAGTGAACATATCAAACATATGCACATATCATCTATTTGTATTGTGACATAGACAACATGATTATTTATGCTTTTTAACCATTTATAACAAGCTATCATCATCGCCATTATGATCAAGTTACTCAACTCTTGGGCTGATTTTGAAGTATCCTAACCCAGCCTCACCAACAGTTATCTGCCTTCAACAGCACTCTCCAGTGCTGTAAGTATCTTTAGTAACAGGTGATAACAAACAACACATTATTCTGAATTCTTTATAAACAGGATTTTATACTTATTCTTAATAAGTGACTCAAAATTGCTAACACTTGTGCCAAAAGTTGTTTCTTAATAAGTGTCTCAAAATCACTAACAACACTTGTGCCAAAAGTTGTATTTTTCTCACTGCTGTCTTGTCTTGTGTTGCCTTGTCTATCCATTGGTGGACTGGAGGCAGCTGCATAGTTTAGCTTCTGTCCCTTCCCTATGGGCAGCTTTCTCTTGTGTGTGTTGCTCTGGCTTGAGACCTTTCTTATTTCTGTAACTGTTAAAATGACTCATCTGTCTCATATTTAAAACTGAGATGAGGTCTCCAGTGTTGTTGAGGACACACTGTTGGAGGCAGATAGGTAGCCAGGTGCTCATTCTCCTGCACAATAAGGCAGCTCCAGCAAATTCTTTGTCATTCCAGAGATCTTGGGGCTCTGGGTGTTTAGCCACCAGTCCGTTAATAAAAGCAGATTAAAGACAAGAGGACTGATTTAACTGCACCAGATTTATCCCTTATGGCCTGGCCTGTTTCCACAGAGTCGGTGTGACCACTTCACCATGGAAACCTGTCCCTGTAGCACATGTTAGTCACCTCCTATTCTGCACCATCTCATCTAGGACTTTCATCTAGGACTACTGTTCAGACTTCAATTCCTGCTTCAAATATAAAACAGGGTGTTAGTATGAACACACAGACCACCACACCAATTCCCTTGGACTGAGGTTGCTAATGGGCCAGAACTGTGTTTTAAGAACTCTGCATAGACCATACACCTCTGATCCAAATGGTGTGCACACGCATTCAGAACTGGTTCCCATGTTAAAACCTGTGATAAAGGTATTCTTGTAGTGCCCAGTTATTTGATGCATTCATGTTTATAGAACGGTTTCCTTGTCGTTTTCACCCCTTAATTAATGATATAATTTGCCTAAGTTGTTTAGTGCCTTATTATGCTAGATGATCTTTGTTTGCAAATTTAGGACCAAGGTGAAAGTCTTGGGCTCTGTAATGCTATCATGCCTCATGTTCCAGTCTATGGGCTTGTTTCTAGGTTCTGTGATTCGGTCCATGAGTGCAATTTTCTTGTTGACTCCTGGGGGTCATCGCTGGAGCTAGAGTTTATGCTTTGTACGGCACTTTCCACAGGTTGCTCTGCGTAAAGAGGCCGAGCTATGAAATAAAACTCGGTGGAATTAAGTACATATCTCACCTATAAAGCACTTCCCCTGTTAATCTGAACATATGAATAAATCTGCACAATCTTACTCCATCTATCTCAGCTACTGTCCGGAGTGCAATGAAGATACACCAACTGATAACTGATATCTCAGCTAGATAATACAATGATCAACTAACTTTAACTCCATCTACATACACCATACGTCACATGATTAACTCAGTTCTAATTATTCACTGAACTCGCTGTCATATAATGAACTCAGTCCTAGCTGATGCATTAAACTCCTCCTAGCCTAGCATCACATTAATCAAACTGACTCTAGCTATTACCTTAACTCCTTCAGTTCCAGAGATACTATAATCCAGTCTACACAAGTTTCTTCTTTAACTCACTCACTACTTCAAACCCAAACAAAAGTGGTTTTCAAGTAACAACTGCCTGTGAGAAAATGAGTTAATACCAACAAGTCGCATCTTACCTTCCACAGATCAGCATAGAATACACAGATGAAGCAGGCAAAAAATCTGTAGTATTTTACATTGAAGATAAAATGACCAAACACAGCAATAAACACATCAAAGAGCCATAGTAGTTGATTCAAAGATGTGATACAAAGATGCAGATAAAAAACACCACATAGCATATGTGATCAAACTTCACAGCATAGAATATTAACTAACACACTAGGTTTAATATTTTTCTTACACAAATTATTGTACACACAAGCATGCCTCCCCACAAACATGTATTCACCGATTTACCCCATAGATGCAACAAAACAATTCACACAGTGACATTCAGAACCACAGTATTCATACACCAATCAGCGCACATATACCAAAAAGTGTATACATCATGAGACCACACGCATACAAAATATGATAGTACGTGGATTGTGCAGAGTGAAATTATGGGTTATAATGGAAACAAATTTAGCAGAACTGAAAACTAGCAACACGACTCCAGTTTGACAGAAAGAATGAGATACAGCGCACTTGTCATAAATCTTAAATGTGGAATTACTCCATGAAAAATAAGACAAAATCTTAAATGTGGAATTACTCCATTAAAAAAAATGACATCCCAACAGAGAGCATGTATTGCAGCTCTATGCTCCGTGGGGAACAATTAGATATGATAATAGATAACGAATGAATCTTTTTTAGGATTACAAGGGGTCCATGTAATAATATACAGCTTTGATGAGAAATCAAAGGTAGCAAATGTTGCAGTTATAATAAGTCTGGCACGGAACATGAAGGTGAAATAAACAAATCTTTACTTGCAGCTATTTTTGCTAAACAATCAAAACGTGTTTCTTCTAAGAAGCATTCAGCCTAAAATAACAGTCTTTGTTTCAGAAGCAGCTCTGATAACTCCAATGAAAGCTATTATATGTTTGCTGCACAACAACATTCTCGCATGATGAGTGACGTGGAAACAAATTCAGCATAGATACATACATTTTCAATAGTACATATAAATATGAACATATTTTGAACTCGCAAACCTACAACATGACATATATGTACTGCACATATGGTTAATTTCTCGGCTTTTTTGGTTCACCCTGAGTCGCATGAGAGGGTCAGATGTGGACTGAAGAGATGCTAATATTTCTTGGTTAGGAATCAGACTGATCAGGATCGCTCTTCATCTTCCCTGAGATGTCTTGGAAATTAATAATCATGCGAGCACAAGAAGAATTGCCGATTATCTCCAATGTGATACAGCTTGCACACTGTGAGACTGCAACAGAATCACAGCAAGTCCCATGATGATGGTAGGTTATCAACACCCATGTGTTGCACACCCCAGACAGAGAGCACATGAACATGTTGGTAACAAGTGTGTTGCTTGATGGAACTAAACCGTGACCACCTAATTCCAACATTTCCTACAAGAGTGAACAGCTTGATGTGACAAAGCTCACTTATGATCAGAAGTTGGGCTTGACTGTCAGAAAGAGTATTTGACAACACATGCCACGGAACATACTTAAGCAGTGTGAGCTTATTTTGCTACAGACCCTGGCCAATGACAACCCTTTGGAGCCATGTCAATGGGAAGTTACAGAAACTGATCCAGTAGCTTGCATTACATCAAGTGCTAATGGTATGTGCTAAAGGTGATTGAGATCAACTCACTGGACAACTCACAAACCAAAAGCATGGCAATGACACATGAAATGGTACGTAAATTTGCACTTCTCATTCACAACAAATGTGGGTGACATAATTAGGCAGTCACTGGACACCTGTGACAGCCATCAAGGATTAGCTAAGTTTGTGTCCTCGAACTCAATATCCCTTGTCCTCCGACAGTCACCAAGGATCGCCTGAGTTTGCGTCCACTGACAGTCATTGAGGATCATCATGGCTTGTGTCCACTGACACAATATTCCTTCTCAACAATTAAAACAACGCAACAAACTACATTAACACACACATTTCTTAGACTACAATGTAACAAACTGAATCAAAATAATAATAATTATAATATTAGTAGTAGTAGGATTAGTAGTAGTAACAGCAGTAAGAGCAGTAGTACTAGGAGCAGTAGTAGTAATAGTAGTAGCAGGAAAAGGAGGTGTAGTAGTAGTAGTAGTAATAGTAGTAGGAATAGTAGCAGTAGTAGTAGTAAAATGTGATTAACCCTTCCCCACGTTTTGAGGTGCATTGGGTATATGGCCCCGTATTATCATAGACTGGTCAGCATTCGATGGATGATGTGGTGAATATCACTCTGGCTGCCTTTACTTCCCAGGACATTTCCTGGTACCCATTTGAGCCTGGGTTGACCTTAGAGTGCAGGTCAATTAAAAAACAATCTGCCTCAATGAGGATTTGAACACATGCCCACTGGATTGGCTGGTCAGTGTGCTAACCCCTGCACCACTATGGCTCCTGAAGGTAGTAGTAGTAGTAGTAAACTCTACTGACATGCATGTGCAACAGGGGGCGTCTCCAGGACTCCACTTAGATAATGTTTGGGACTCTTGATTTCCTTCATATTCTAGGGGAGTGGGTAATGACTCATCAGTTTCTGCACAATCTCCGGGGTGTATATATGTATAGGTGCACACATGCACTCACTCACTCAAACAAGCAGAGGGCAACGAAAGCTGGAGACACCACAATCAAGGTGTGAACTTTGACACAGCATAATTTGAGATAGCTGCAGATATCACAGACAAAATGTAAACTTTGACACATCCTTTTAGGAAATCTCGAGATATCACATTCAAGATGTGAACTTTTAGACAACACTTTGATACAGCTGGAGATAACACAGCCAACACATGAATTTTGACACAACATTTTCTCATAAAGATGCCAGTTGATGTTAACATTTTGACACTTAATGACCTTACAGAACTGTAAAACCAATAAAGCAGGCAGCCTTAAAAGACCTCTAAAAGACACCAGATATATGTCTGAAGTATTTAAAGTCCAGTTAATTCCTACTCTCTACAATATATTTGGAAATAAGAAGGAAGGCAGACTTGCCAAGGAGGGATGATGGTGGAACACTGAGACTGAAGACAAACATATCAAGAAAACTCATCCATACATTTCCCAGAAGAGATCTTGTGAACAAAACACATTCAAAAGATTGAAAATGAGGATATGAATCCACGTGGGGAGAGCAACAAAACAAATCAACCAGTACACCATGCCCTCTAAGACTGTTAGTTTGATGAGAGCTGCAGAGAGGTGTGATGGCGACATGAATTTACCCATCCCAGCTCAAGAAAAACTATCACCATGGGAGAAATACAAGACAGACTGCCACAACTGTGAGCTAGTTGTGGATAATCCACAGCAGCAGAAGAAGAACTAGAAGATGAAGATTCACGGACACACACCATCTAATTTTAACCACCTTTTGTCTATAATAAAAATATGGTTACATAAAAATGAATATACAATTATAAAAAAATGAAATAACAAGAAATAATAATGTAACAACAAAATAAATAAAAATGGCAGGCAAGGTAAAAGAAGAAATATATAGCATTCAATTTCATTCATCCATGATACAATTATGTTAAATAAATCCGTCTTCAAAAACAAAAAAATAAATAAAAAAGCTAAGAAAGGATGAAGAACAAATATGCAACATATAATTTTCATTGCCTCCTGGATATATAATGAAAATATGACAAGTGTATATTGATAAAAGGTCAATGAATATAAAAAACAGGCAAGATAGAATAAGAACATGTAACATTCCATGTAGTTCTGGTGATGATGACTATGATCTGTGAGAAATAAAGACATGGTAACCAAGACAGCAAGAGTGTTAATGCTATGCCAGATTGGCCCACTTTGATACATTAACTGGTGTAGGTGCCGGGGATATAGACCATGACGTTGCTGCCGAGAGATTCCGTGAACTCACACTCCACTTGCTTGAACTTTGCATCCACAATGACCAGTGAGGATCTTGAAGGAGTCATCAGGTAGTTGCTGAGGCTGTTTCCAGTTACTATGTGGCGCTGGATGGGTGACGGCTTCCACGAAGCAGAAGTCTCTGGGTATTTTGAACCTACAGAAATTGGAAGATCAGAAGTGTACATTTTCTTTGTAACTTCTGAGGGAAAAAAAAGGTTTAAATGCAAGGTAATAATTTAACCAAACTGGGTTTGACCCCCATCTGGCTCAGTTTCTCTCAGTAGAATGGCAAACCATTTGCTGAGAGCATTGCATACAACATAGACTCCCTCCGTGGCCACAGTGACAACCCCCAGGAGTTTCTGGAAAAATTGCACTCGTGGTCTGAGTGTGCAGTCCGAAAACAAACCGATGGCTTCAGAGTGCGAGATGGGTGGCTTGACTGCTTCGCCACAGAGTCTCCCTCTGAGAAATGAACCATAACTGTTTCTGATGTTTACAGTCTTAAAAGTTGATTATCGATTAAGACGTTTCTGATGTTTACAATGGCCTCTAGTATCAAATTTCATTTCCTTTGCATTCTTTCTCCATGTATAGATGCAAATGAACACACTACTATTTTGATCTCGATGTGTAATCAAGAATAAGATGATGTCATATGATAACAAATGAAGATTTTTTTAATGAAATAGACCCTTATCCTTGGATGTTATCAAAAGAGTTCTTGCATGTTACACAGATCTAATTTTAACATCTTCTTCTTCTTCTTCTTCTTCTTCAGCGTTCCGAGCCATTGAGGTTCTTTGCTGCAAATACAATCCGTCTCCATTCGTCTCTCTGGTGGACCTTCTCTTGCCAGTCGTTGATTCCAAGTGCTTGTAGGTCTGTATATGTATTATCTCTCCACCGCCTTCTTGGTCTACCTCGGGGTCTACGGTCATTTATTTCCTGAGTGTAAGCGAGTTTTGTTTCCCTATTATCTTCCATTCTTTCTATATGCCCCAGCCATTGTAGTCTATTAGCCTTCATGATACCAGTGATTAGCGGGGACTTAAACAGATCATAAATGTCTTTGTTACTTCTTCTTTTCCACTCTCCACTTTGTGCATCCCTAATGGGTCCAAAGATGCGTCTTAAAATTTTGTTCTCAAAGGTTTGTAACAAGGCTTCGTCTCCTTTCGTTGTACTCCAGGTTTCAGAGCCATACAGCACAACTGGTCTGATCAGTGTTTTGTATATTGTGATTTTGGTGTTACGAGATAGCGTCTTTGATTTTAGTAGATGTTGTAGTGCATAGTATATCTTATTTCCAGAGTTGATTCTAGTTTGTATTTCTTCCCTTATGATGTTGGAGCAGTTGAAGATCGTACCCAGGTATTTGTATGTTTCCATTCTTTTAATGATCATATTATCTATTTGTATGTGGCCAGAGTTTCTAGCCATTCCGTCTCTTGAAATTACCATATATTCTGTCTTATCTTGGTTGATAACCAGCCCCATCTGTTGGGCTTTTTCCTTTAAGTGAGTCAATATTTCCAATATCTTTTGTTCACTTTGCCCTATAATATCTATATCATCTGCATAACCAAGCAGCTTGGATGTTCCTCCAATATCACATTCCTCCTTTACCTTCCTTACAACTTTCTCTAGAGCCAGATTGAAGAGTAGCGGCGATAGCGCATCACCCTGTTTCAAGCCAGATGTTATTTGGAAGGGGTCTGATTTCCTGCCTTTATATGTTACTATATTATAAGTATCTTCCATGCATAGTCTGGTCATGTTGATTAACTTCCTTGGTATTCCAAATTCCTGCATAGCATTCCATAGACTATTCCTATGGACACTATCATAAGCCTTTTTAAAATCCACAAAAATGTTATGGAGATCTCTTTTATATTCCCAATGTTTCTCGGCTATTTGTCGTAAGATAAATATCTGATCTATTATTGATCTGTTTTGTCTAAAACCCGCCTGGTAGTCACCTAATATGTCTTCTGAATATGGTTTTAGTCTATTTAGTAATACTGCGGATAGTATCTTATAGCTTGTGGACAGTAGTGATATTCCTCTATAATTTCCACATTGGAACTTGTCTCCTTTCTTAAAGATAGGTATCAATAATGACTCTTTCCAGTCATGGGGTAATTCTTCTGTCCTCCAGATTTTTATTATTAGTTCGTATAGCTTTAGATGTAATGCATGGCCACCTGCCTTTATAAATTCAGCAGCAATTCCATCAGTCCCAGTTGCCTTATTGTTTTTAAGTCGTGTGATTACATATAGGATTTCTTCAAATGTAGGTTCTTCAATTTGTGGTTCGCATGTTAGAACCTCTTCCTGTGAGAAAATGTTACTTGGAGCTTCACAATTTAGTAATTCAATAAAATATTCTTTCCATGTGTTGCACATTTCCTCATTGGTATTTATCATATTCCCATTTTTGTCTTTTAAACCATATGTGTTTTGTTGGTGCCCTCGTTTCATTGACTTCAGTTCTTTAAAAAATTTTCTGGATTCATTTTTCTGGTGATTAGTTTCCATATCTTTGATTATATTACTCATATATTCTCGCTTCTGCTGTCTGACTATTTTTGTAGCCTCTTTACATTCATTTCTATAATGCTCTTCCTTTTGGATGTTATTGATGTCATTTAACCATACATGTCTGGCATTCTTCTTCCTAATGACTGCTTCTTCACATTTTTGATTGAACCATCTGTTCTTTCTATGCGTGGTTAACACACCGAGACATTCTTCTGCGGTAGACTGAATTGTATTCTTGATGTTCAACCAAGTTTGGTCAATGCTTTCCTCCAAAGGGTTTTGCAGAGTTTCAAGTTTACATTTTATTTCATCTGTAAATTTCTCTTTGACTGTAATGTCTTGCAGTTTTTCTCTGTTATATGTTGGGTGTAATCTTTGTAATTTAGTATAGAAAGCTCTCTTAATTTTCATTTTAAATTTTGCTCCAACGAGGAAGTGGTCACTGTGGCACTCAGCTCCTCTATAACTTCTGACTTGCTGTATGTTTGATGCATTTCTGTTGTTAATTAAAATGTGATCTATTTGATTATAGGTTCTCTTGTCACATGATTTCCAGGTTTGTTTGTGTATATCCTTTCTTTGTAGTCTGGTACTGCTAACCTGCAGTCCTTTGGCTTCTGCCAGGTTGATGACTCTCCATCCATTATCATTTGAAGTTGTATGTAGGCTTTCCATACCGGCCACTTTTTTATTAGTTTGCTCTCTACCTATTTTTGCATTGAAGTCTCCCAGCACAATCAGGATGTCCTGTTTGGGGGTTTCTTCTATGACATCTTCCAGATCATTATAAAAGTCTTCTTTAATATCATCTTCTAATTTTAACATACAGCAGCAAATATTGGACAAATAGTAAACAGGCCAAAAAATCCAAAATGAGCAATGGACATTTTGAGGGAGGCTAAGTCACAAAGACAACTGATCACGAACATCAGAAATAAGCAGTCATCATCTTTTGTCCACATTATGAGAAGACAAAAATTGGAACATGTTGTGACAACCAGAAAGAGTTGTGGAAAGAGAGAAAGAGGAATACAGCGTGAAAAAATTCTTCAGTCTTGTGTCTTGGCGCGGAAGGGAGTCAACACACGAATTGATCTGTGCCATCAGAGATCGCAATTTGTGTAGAAGTATGAGTGCCCACGCCAGCCAGCTAAGCACTGGATAATGTAATAAGATGACATAACAACATGGAAGATATTCAATGTATAATAAGGACATGGACAATCTGACATATACAACTTAGAAACTGTCCTTGTGATTCTTGAGAGCTGAGACATTGCGGTGCAGAGATTAGAACACTGGTTTGCATGGCAGGTCAATCCACAGGATAAGAAAGCTTCTAACAATATGACTAAAGTTGAAGGAACTGTCACTGCATAATGGTTAGTTCACTCACTTAACAAGTCAGTGGTCTGGATTCAATACCAAGCACAGGTAGTCAGGAATAATAATAAAATTCATATGCATTAAAATATGTAATAAACGAACATTGAAACATAACTGGAATGTTATGCCCGTGGCAAAAGACTTTCAAATAACTTTCAAATTTATTAAGCTGAAGAAGAAGAAATTTCATTTATTTCATGTGATATTTAATTGAAACTTAATTGTAAATTCAAAACAATTTATTCCTATAGTGAATATGAATAATGAAAACAAATAATAGGGTGCAGTCTGCAGAAACAAAAAACACATGATAGCTTCAAATGACCATGGCAGACAATTTAAATTGCTTTGGGATTATGTGTTTTGTATTTATTCAGCTTGAAGGATTTATCGTTTTGCTTTAGTTTATGTTGTGTGAATTCTGCAGCATACACCTGATGAATTACAGAAAAATACGCCAGTCAATGATGGCCAGGGAAACTAATAATAGGGAAAGCTAATCCACATGCAAAAATCAGTCCAGTGCACTAGAAGTAGGGGCATGTATATAGACTATGCTTGAGTTAAAAGAGAGTGAATGAACGAACAATTTTTTTTTACAATTTATTGTTTGTGTTTTCATTACTCAAACTTAACCAGAAATCAAAATATATTCTTCTTCAGAGGATACTGCTGTATAAGGTCCACAAATACACCATTTGAACAGAAGCAGTGACGATAAATGCCAATCTACTCTTAATCATATTATTAAAATATGAATATGAACAACTTCAATGAAAATATGCACAAACCTTTCAGTTTCTCAATCTTTCCAGTCAGCAAATTCATGACCATGATGTCATCGTTTTCAGCAGATGTCAGAACTAGGTCATAGCCCTGGTGCGTCATCGAGATCATAAACACAGCACTGCTGATGCTGGCACTCACCGTCACATCATAGGTGACCTCCAGGACGCCTGCAACAATGTCACAGTGTGATGACTGAATACTTCATATTACCTTTGTTACAGTATTACCATTGAGGGAACTATGCTACATGGGGTTCAGTGTCTCAGTGAGGAAATTAGACCATGTACAGTCCAGTGTTTGATAGAGGGAACTAGACCCTGTATGGTAGAGTGTCTCATGGAGGGAACTAGACCCTGTACAGTCTAGTGTTTGATAGAGGGCAACTAGGCCCTGTACAGTCTAGTGTTTGATAGAGGGAACTAGACCCTGTATGGTAGAGTGTCTCATGGAGAGAACTAGACCGTTTAGTGGAGTGTTTGATGGAGAGAACCAGACTTTGTATGGTGAAGTATTTCATGAGAGAACTAGATCTTAGACAATACAGTGCTCCATGAGGAAATTAGCCCGTAGACAAGATTGTGTCCCATGATAGGACCAGACCCAGCCATCTATAACAGTATGCAGTTGTGTTGTCACTAAAGAATAGAAACTTTGTAAACAATATACAACATGAAAGCAGGACAATATAGTTTACAGCAGACCCTGTCTAAAATAAGTGTCAGGCTGACAGTGAAAAGAACAGAAAGAAATAAAACATGCTTTACAAACTCTTAAGCTTCACCTATAACAAATGTCATTATTAAAGTATAGATTACAAGCAACTTCTCTTATCTCAGACTTAACAAATACAATGATAGATTAAAGTGTGAAATACATATGATTTACTCTCCTTGAAACAGTCCAAACCATGATTTACAATGATAAATTAAAGTGTGAAATACATATGATTTACTCTCATTGAAACAGTCCACGCCATGATTTACAATGATAAATTAAAGTATTAAATACATATGATTTACTCTCTTTGAAACAGTCCACACCATGATTTACAATGATAAATTAAAGTATTAAATACATATGATTTACTCTCATTGAAACAGTCCACACCATTATTTACAATGATAAATTAAAGTATTAAATACATATGATTTACTCTCATTGAAACAGTCCACACCATGATTTACAATGATAAATTAAAGTATTAAATACATATGATTTACTCTCATTGAAACAGTCCACACCATTATTTACAATGATAAATTAAAGTATTAAACACATATGATTTACTCTCATTGAAACAGTCCACACCATGATTTACAATGATAAATTAAAGTATTAAATACATATGATTTACTCTCATTGAAACAGTCCACACCATTATTTACAATGATAAATTAAAGTATTAAATACATATGATTTACTCTCATTGAAACAGTCCACACCATTATTTACAATGATAAATTAAAGTATTAAATACATATGATTTACTCTCTTTGAAACAGTCCACACCATGATTTACAATGATAAATTAAAGTATTAAACACATATGATTTACTCTCATTGAAACAGTCCACACCATGATTTACAATGATAAATTAAAGTATTAAATACATATGATTTACTCTCATTGAAACAGTCCACACCATTATTTACAATGATAAATTAAAGTATTAAATACATATGATTTACTCTCTTTGAAACAGTCCACACCATGATTTACAATGATAAATTAAAGTATTAAATACATATGATTTACTTTCATTGAAACAGTCCACACCATGATTTACAATGATAAGTATTAAATACATATGATTTACTCTCATTGAAACAGTCCAACCCATGATTTACAATGATAAATTAAAGTATTAAATACATATGATTTACTCTCATTGAAACAGTCCACACCATGATCAAAGGAGTTCACAGGCAAGAGGTTTAACTTCACTGCACTGGGTTTACTCCTCTTTTTGGTCTGCCAAAAGAACCACAGAGCATGAACTCTGTTGCCCCAGCTATGATCCCCTTGGAATCCCGTAAACCGAGTGATGGGGTTTGAAAATAAACCCACAACCTTTGGAGCATGAAGCAGGTGGCTAGACTACTCTGCCATGGAGACCACCACAAACAAAATGATGATGACACATACAGTTTGCAAAAGTTTGCTGGGTCATGTGGCCAGTATCATGGCAGCTACATTTACTTCCCAAGACTTTTCCTGGTAGCCATTTTTTGACCTCATCTGAATTAGATGTAATGTTGACACTGACAAAGAACAAGTAGGATTGACAAACTTTACAAACAACTTACCTTCATCAGAAATGGAAGTCACAATGACCTTGCCAGTGAACATATCCACAGTGACCAGGTGCCGAGAGTCAGGTGATGTCATTGGCTGCCCGTTGTAAGATGTTGCTGATGTAATCGTATCTGTCAGATAGTCCATGGTTAGCTGAAGTGTATGCTGGTCTGCCACGGAGACACACTGTATGATCACATGACCACCTGAAGGAAAAACGGGAAACATTTAGATTGGAAAGAAGAGTAGATTACTCTCAATCTTTTAGCCTCTAGTACAATGCTGTTTAGCAGGTCTCTATGATGAAGTAATTTAGCTGCCTCATGTTCTGAATGCTGTGGATTTATAAATCATCATGATTTGGAGGGACCAGAGGATGTGGCCGACATTCAGTATTCCAACGAAAGACCAGAGAGGATTTGGCCGATACTCAGTATTCTGAAGAAAGATCAGAGAGGATCTGGCCGATACTCAGTATTCTGAAGAAAGATCAGAGAGGATCTGGCCGATACTCAGTATTTGAAGAAAGGCCAGAGAGGCCCTGGCCATCACTCAGTATTCCAAAGAAAGGCCAGGCAGAAACATAATCAGACATCAACTGATAACACCAGTACTGGGACTCCTTGCTGGTTGCTGAAAATAAGGACAGAGCACTTATGGGAAAGTCCAGAATGGTTTCAATGTGAGTTCTGGTCTAAACTCAACTTATAGGTTTACTTTTTAGAGTGCATTGCCCAGATCTTGAGTGGAATTTTTCTGGAGACACTTAGAAGTCATGCCTGGAGCTAAGATGCCTGTGCTTTGTGTGATGGTCTCTGCAGGCAGCTTGCCATTTAATGGAGAAATAGTAAAGAGTTTACACAACAAAGGGGCATTGGGCATATGGTGATAGACCCCTATTTGTTCAGACCAATCAGCAGTAAGTGGGTCATGTGGCCAGTATCATGGCAGCTACATTTACTTCCCAAGACTTTTCCTGGTAGCTATTTTAGGCCGAGTTGACCTGGGAACCCAAGTAAATTTTAAGTCTGCTTCAATGTGGATTCAAACCATGGCCAACTGGCTGGCAGACTAGCCACTATTTACCATGGTGGTGCAGTGAAGTACATCCTTTCATCTTTAACTTTCTGACTTTTTAAAAAATAGCTTTGTAATAATTAAATTAACCAATAACGCAAATCGTGCGTCATAGAGTTACCATGTTAGCATTTACACTTACAGTAAGCAAACCTTCACAGTGCTTGATGGAGCCAGCGATCTACTTGGCAGTGCCCATCTCTTCTCCAGGTATTAGTTGCCTGGTTGGGGGACCCTCAGGAAGATCGAGTATGACCTCTCATGTGTAGGTCAGTATGGCCGAATGGATAAGAACGGAACGAGCGTACTTAAACATCCAATGTGCTGATGGTAAGGGGTTTAATCCCTAGACCGGACAGTTGGACTAAAATGTTGACCTATCATCCTTGACTTGTGGACGTTAATTACAAGTACCCCTGAAGTAGGAGTGGGTTTGCCTGATGGCGAGGGACACTGTTAATAGGGAAAGCTAACACAAACACAAAAATCAGTCCATCACTACTATAATCAGGGTGTATGGACTACGCTGGAGTTTAAAGCGAGTGAGCGCCCAAAAAAAAAAAAACTCTGAAGTCCGGTGTTTAGGTCATCGGAGCACCGAAAAAGGCTTGCATTGATCGGAGTGAGGATAGTGTAAAGACTTCTCTACCAACCTGGAACCAAAGTACCATCTACTTGGGGACTGTTGTACAACTCTCCATATCCCTCTTCAAGCTCAAAACTCAGAGAGGTGTGCTAGACCAACACTGAAACTGCACATATACAGAGAGGCATATCAGGATGTGACCAGTTCATGATTCGGCACAGCACACACGGACTGGCTGGGAGTAGGCTAGGCAATGCCATGTTTGCTCCATGGGGTCTAGGTATTTCATTGTCACAACTACAAGACCCCTATGGAATAGAATGATCAGGAAGTTTGATAACCCAGCTGAGCAAATTAGATACTTGATGATGATCTGGTTCAAGAGTCTCTCAGACACAAGATGGCCTAGCAGCATGACTTACCAATGGGGACAAAGGCAATGTTGATTGGCACACAGCCATAGTTGGCCAGATCTATGGCTTTTGTGTAGCTCATGTCTTCCAGGTTGATCTTGAACAGCCCATTCTGTCCCATGTGGGAGACATAGCCAAAGTTGAACTCGTGATTCAGGTCATTGGCGGGAGCAATGAACAGGTCCTGAACCTGTGAATAAGAGATTTGATATATATATATATATATATATATATAGTTAGTTAGTTAGTCGCAGTTCCAACTTCACAGCAACGGGTCGTCCCCATTATGCTCCGTTCCTGTGCCAGTGAATATCACACAAAATGCTCCCCACTGCCCAATGTGAAAAGTGGAAAAGACAGGAGTCTCGACAAACAACAGCCCGCACAGATTCACTGTGCATAATGCCGCCGCCATAATGTCAATACAATAGTTCCCCCACAAAACACCCAGTTCATGTCTGATGGAATCGGCAGTCATTTTCCCAACTGGATGTTTCCTAGATGTTCACCCACAGTCCACGAAATACAGTTCATCGTCGATGGCAGTGGCAGTCAACCAGAAGCCCAGCAACCACGCATTTCTGCATAAGGCAAAAACTGGTCACCTCTGGGACATAGCCACCTGCCATCGCTCCGAACATGCAGTCACGTTCCAAAAAACCTCGGGTAGATTCAAAAGCATTTCACACGAAACTCACAGCTCACAGTGTCGAGCCACGCACTCACTCAGTAGCAGGGCGACGGAACCATCAAGCCTCCTTAGTCGCCTCTTACGACATGAGTGGTAGGCTGCAGTGTTGCTATTCTTTGCTTCCCTTATGGGCCCCGGCAACACACAGGATATATATATATATATATATATATATATATATATATATATATATATATATATATATATATATATATATATATAATACAAAAGGAAGAGAGGAGGAAGAGAGAGAAGGGGGGAGACAGACAGAGCAGAGAGAGGGGGAGAGAGGTGGAGTCAGAGGAGGGAGAGGGAAGAGAGGGAGTGTGTGAGAGAGGGAGGGAGGGAGGGAGGGAGGGAGAAGAGAGAGAGAGAGAGAGAGAGAGAGAGAGAGAGAGAGAGAGAGAGAGAGAGAGAGAGAGAGAGAGAGAGAGAGAGAGAGAGAGAGAGAGAGAGAGAGAGACTAGTCACAAATGTTGATCAGACAGTAACAATCTCATCTCTATTACCTCTATCTAGAAAAGAAAAAAAAAAAAAAACACACACATAAATACAACTGCAACATTCAAGGGTTATTTTTAAGTTATCAGAGGTACACATTTTTACATTTCTTTTTTCTGGAAAGAGACCGAGCCATATTGGATAAAACTCGATGCAATGAAGTCGACCCTGTCGACTTTTAAGTGACTTTTCTTTTTAAGGTATGCTTGGTGGGTCAAATTTTAATAAAATCACAAGCTATTACTAACAATTTAAGAGAAAGCAACAAAACGTAAAGAGAAACGGTGGAAAAACTCACCAGAAAGTACAGGGAAACAGTGGAGAAAACTCACCAGATCAAAGTGGTTTCCTACAGGTTGTGTGTGAACTGAACGGTGCTGAATGTGTTGGCTGGCATCCCTGATGACAACAATGGTCTTGTTACCCTCACCATGTTCCTGGTTGCCACACAGCACCCACACCTGGTCCAGGTGCTTCACATACCACAACTTTTCTGGACGTCTGTCGGTGTCTATTACCTGAAGAAATTAAATGCAACATTGATGTCAGATGTTTCTTCAACGCTCTATGTTATAATGAGTAAGATATGTTAAAGTAGGTACTCTGTGGCGAAGGGTTTGCAAATGCAATTTGTAATCCCGCATACCAAATTCGAAATATTGCTGCGGGAGATTTGGCAGCAGACCGCCCTGCGTTTTTATAAAATGGTATGGGCGTTAGTCATTCAAAAAGCAATGGTAAACTACTGAACATAAACTTGCCAAGAGGTCACAAACAGCCAAAAAATGCTGGGGTTGACTGTGACGTCCTGTAAAGGATATGCAACTTACTTTAATACCCAGACATAAATAACCCTATCATACACCCAGACATAGATAGCCCTATCATACACCCAGACATAAATAACCCACTCATACACTCCAACACAATTCACGCTATCATACATCCACACACAATTCATTACACACCCAGGGACGCAGAGGTGTTTCCAAGGCATGAGGGCTGGGTTCTATACTGGCCAAGACCTATTGACGCGTCCTCGCCGAGCGTCCTGGGCAACAGGTTCCTTTGGGGTCCTGGCTAAAGTCAGTAGGATCGTTGATCCCTCCAAAGTCGGAGAGTGTCTGCCTGCACGGCAAGGAACCACCAGTCTGCACACCAATAAACCAGACATGGGACAACGGATACTCACGCAAACCTCAGGTCCTATATGACATCATACTGATGTTGGACAACAGGATGCCTTCATCAGACATACAGGCCAGCGAACACAAGCAAGCAAGCAAGCATCATACACCCACATGCAATTCACTTTATCACACAACCACACACAATCTAACTTCTGCCACACCCACACATAATTCACCTCCTGTCACACCCACACATAATTCATCATACACCCACACACAATTCACTTTATCACACACCCCCACACACAATCCAACTTCTGCCACACCCACACTCAATTCACCTTCTCTCACAGCCACACACAACCCACCCTACCTGCAAGGGATTCATGGTGTCCTGAGCATTCATCACAACAACTCGGTTCTGATTGGGCTGGCTAATGTAGACAAATTCCGCCCCGACATTCACCGCCCCTCCCCAATGACAATCCTCTTCTGTATGGCACAAAGTCAAAGGGCCATCCAGGGCATCAGGAATAAACTTGAAGTTGCCAAAATCACTAGACACCTCATGTCTGAGAAGGCAATTCAAGGGGTCGTAAGCTGAGATGCCTTTTGAGTGATACACTACAAATGTCCCTGCATCCTTTGGTGATTCGCTCGCTGGAAAATAATGGAATAAAATGAAGTTATATTAAGGCAGCTCTCAGCCAACGACAGTTCATTTATTTATTTATTTTTTGCATTCACTTGCTTGAACTCAAGCGTAATCCACACACATGCTACTACTACTGGTGCACTGGACTGATTTTGTGTGTGTGTGGATAAGCTTTCCCTATTACCAGTCTCCCTGGCCATCAGGCGACTCAGAAGTGCTTGTAATTTACATCCTCAAGTCAAGGGAAAGAAGTCAACATTTTAGTTCAACTGACCGGTGTAGGGGTTGAACCCGCTATTGTAGCATCAGTTCACCGGAAGTTTAAGAATGAGTGCTGTTATCCATTCTGCTATGCTGACTCCTTGAAAGTGTATGTGGAAGAGGTCACAAGATGCAAGGCTAAGACAGATGTCCAGAACAGAATACAAGGATAGATACAGGTGGCTGTCAGCAGGAACTGGCAAGGACAACACACCATTATTCACCACAGAATGGGGCTTAATATATCAAATCAATCAATCAGGTGCCATCTCCACAATGAAGATCAGCTGTAATGGATCTCCAACACTGCCTGTCTCTCGCCTTGATTGTACATTCTGTCAGATTGTTTTTTGGACATCTCTTGATGTTATCTTCCCACTTGTATCACTTGTCTTTAACCTTACCCTCCACTATAATTCTGATAAGAGTGTTTTGTCTTTTAATGTGACCAAAATATTTAATTTGCCTCTTTTATTTCTTTCATCAACTCTCTTTTCATTCCCAGTTTTTCTAGAACCTCTGCATATGTTTCCATAAAATACAGCATATTCTTATGTTAATCCACATCTCCAGGGCCTTGTTCACTGTCCAGGCTTCTGTGCCATACAGTAATGTTAAATATATGTAGCATTTGACAATTCTCATTTTTAATGCGTTGTTAATCTCTCTAGCTGTTAATACTGATTTTATTGATTAAACACAAGATTAAGCTTTGTCTCTCAGCTTTACCTTTATGCCTGCGTGGAATAAACAGTTACATTTCTGAGCATGTGCTGCATGACTGCCCTCTGTGTACTTGGCAAAGAAAGATTTACTAACCACTGATTCAACACTAAACTATGCAATTTAACAATACCCTCCCTTAGCCAATTGATAGACAAAGATAGCTGTATTACACTGCCATGTGCCATTTATCCTAACCAATTATCAAAGTCTGACACACAAAGGTAGTATATCACATTGCTATGTGCGGGAGTCCCTGAGTGAAGTGGTCAAGCTGTCTGACTCGGGATCCGAAGGTTGTGGGTTTGATTCTGGGCCGCGTCCTTCGGTTCACGAGTGCATTTTTTCAGAGACTCATGGGGGTAATCGCTGGAGCTACGGAGTTCGTGCTTTGTGCTACGCTTTCCGTGCTGCGGAAAGAGACTGAGCCATATGGGGAAAAACCTGGTGCAATGAAGCTGACACTGTCGACTTTTAAGTGACTGCTATATGCCATTAAAATTAACCAATTATCAAAGTCTGACACAATTGAAGTACAAAATATTGAAGACAACACAAGCAGACTTACATGAATGAGCAGAAGAAGGTACCACAGACACAGAGACAGACTTCTCTGTGGTTCCAGCCTGGTTGTGTACGCTGCATGTGTACGTGCCTGCATCAACATCCAACTGTGCATTGTGTATGACAATATGGCCTCCTCCAGCTGTGAAATAACACAAACAAGTTATGTTATACTGTCTGACATTATTAGAAAACTTCTACGATATACAGGTCATCCTGGAACAACCTACACCAGGCTTTCATATATACTAGGTCATGAATGATATTTTTTCCCCTTTTTGCTTTCACACGCTTTGAACTCACATGTAGTCCACACAAGTGTTACTACTTCTAGTGAAAGGGACTGATATTTGCGTGTGGATTAGCTTTCCCTATTACCAGTGTCCTTCGCCATCAGGCTAAGCAACTCTAGACTTCTGAGATACTTATAATATACATCCCTATGGGGGGGGGGGGGGCCCTGAGTGGTCTCGAGGTATGGTGTCTGCCTCGAGTGCTGGAGGTCCCGGGTTCAAGCTCCGGTGAGGACCGGGATTTTTTCACGTGGACTTCCAGTAATAAAATTTCCCCTGGTCTCTGGGTAGTGAGATCAGACGCCCATGTGTATTGTTGCGCACGTAAAAAATCCCTTGGCAGTTGGAAATCGAAAAAGAGTAGCCTAACGGCGCTGCCTGGCAAAATTTCGAGTTTAAAAATCTACCCAAAGTATTTCAGGATCCTCGCCGATGCTACGGAGTTTGTGCATTGAGCTGAGTTTCTCCAGACTCAGGTTTGAGTTAGGAGGAAAAACGGAGCACTTATGGGTTAAACCCGTGTGCCGTGATGTTGATCCAACGACTAAACTAAACTACACATCCCTATGTCAAGGATGAGAAGTCAACATTTTAGTCCAACGGACCTGCGCAGGGGTTGAACCCGCTACCTCGGCATCAGCACACAGGATGTTTAAGAACGAGCACTCTTATCTGGCTAGTGGCCCGCTCCGTAGCGAATTGTTATTATGGACGCAGTTCATAATCACGCATACCCACGTTTGAAACACAGCTGCGGGCAATTTGGCAGCAGACTGATTTGCATTGGTTTTTTACGAAATGGCATGGGTGCTGGTTGTTCAGAAAGCAATGGCAAACTACTGAATGTAAACTTGCCAAGAGATAACAACATCAAAAAAATGCTAGTGTTGACTGCAACGTCCTGTAAAGGATATGCAACTAACTCTTATCCATTCAGCGTTGCTGACCTCCTTGGTAATGGTATAATTCAAAATATACTATGCATTACTTGAAGCACCACAAATTTACCAAACTCCATTTAGAGCGGCTACAGAAGTTGCAACTCTATAAAACTAGCTTAAGAAAAACATACAGCTCTTACGCAATTCCAGTATTTCTGCACATCACTTGCGGTAATCTGTGTGTTGACACATGGTGGAATTTTCATTTGCATAAGTTGATCTTTCCGTGGTGAAGGTGTTATGGACTCGGTTCATAATCCCGCATATGCGAATTTGAAACATAGCAGTGAGCGATTTGGCAGCAGACTATTACGTTGGTATTTTACAAAATGGTATGGGTGCCAGTCGTTCAGAAAGCAATGGCAAACTACTGAATGTAAATTTGCCAAGAGATCACAACAGCGAAAAATGCTGGTGTTGACTGTGACTTCCTGTAAAGGATATGCAACTTTTTTTTAATAAGTTGATCTTAAGAAACAAACTTCAAATTACTATTATGAATTGGGATTCAAAATTTTCCCTAAAAATGAGCTTGTAAAAAAGATTTAAGCATATACACTTTGAGATAATGAGGTGGGGTGACCAGTACCCTTCTTTCCCTCCCATATAATTTTCAGAAAATTTAAAAACTAATCTAGTATCAAATTCAGAAATTAGGATCAACCCCAGAAAAGTATTTGTGAAACTGATTACAGATTACATTTTGTTTCCATCTTGATTTTCTTTGCTTTCATTTCTTAAATTATTGTACAAAGCATCTCTGCTTGCTTCTGTATACTTACAATAATGAGTAATATGAGGTGAATACTCCAGCACCTCTCCTCCCAGCTTCCATGTGATCAATGGTGCTGGCACTCCCTCGGCGTGACACTTCAGTTCAATATCTGACCCTGTGATGTGTGTCTGTGTGACAGGGCTAACTTCAACCACAGGCAGAGCTGAGAACAACAGACAAATAACACAATAATTGGAAAAGGCTCAAGGTTCATACCGGAATACGATCAGCATTGCTAGTAGTGAACTGTGCTCAATCTTCAAACAGAAAAATAATTAAAATAATGTTTTAATGAGTTGTTTTAGAACATGAAAGGTAGTCTCACAGCAGATACAACCACTGAAGCGTGAAGTGTTAGGCTTTCTCATATTCCTGGCCATGATATTATGATGAGGTGCCAAATTCCCTTTCTCAGTGACCTTCCTTTCCAGGCAATTCCCAGAAAATCCAGTTTTATGAGGCTATGTCGAACCCTGAGCTACACTGGTTGGAAAAAATAATCCTGTCTGTATTTGGAAATGAACCCAGTCATGGTAGGCAAGCAAAATAACCATTATACCACCGCGGATCTTTTAAAAAAAAAACATTTGGTTGCTAATAGCTAGTCAGGCAAATTGGTTAATAGTTTACAAAGAATCACCATCATTGTACTCCAAACAAACCTTTAAATGTTATGCACCTTCAGAAAATGTAAATGTTTATCAAATCAGCAATGCATAAGTTGTGAACACTTCGGTATCATTCCCTCCATTGGAACCTCACTTAACTCTTTCTGACCCAAGCAATTCATCATGTGTGATTGTATATTCTTCATCTGCACAAAACAAAATGTCACATGTGATTGGTTATTCTTCATGTGTACCAAACAGAATGTCACGTTTGATTGGCTATTCTTCATGTCCACCAATCAAAATATCATGTTTGATTGGCTATTCTTCATGACCACCAATCAAAATATCATGTCTGATTGGTTATTCTTCATGTGCACCAATCAGAATATCACATTTGATTTGCTATTCATTATGTAAATGTAAAGTACCCTTTTGCCGGTTTCTGTGGCAAAGGGGTAATGGACGCGGTTCGTAATCCCGCTTACCTGCATTTGAAACACAGCTGCACACGATTTGGCAGCAGATTTGTAAAATGATATGCAAAAAAAAGTAGCCTTTTAAACACAAGGGACACCGAGCCTATATTGCTAGACCTCTATTTTCACAGACCACTTAGCACCCAGTGGCTGATGTGGTAGTGTCATGCTGGCTGCTTTCATTCAAAAGACATTTTCCAGGTAGCCATTTTAGACTGGACCAACTCGGGCGTCCAGGTCCATTTTAAAATCAGCCCCAGGGTAGATTCAAACCCATGACAAATGAGCCAGCAGGTGAGCATCTAGCCACTATGCTACCGCGACTCCCATTTATCATGTGCACCAATCAAGATATCATGTGTGATTGGCTACTATTTATGTGCACCAACCAAGATATCATGTGTGATTGGCTACTCTTTATGTGCACCAATCAAAATGTCATGTGTGATTGGCTACTCTGTATGTTCACCAATCAAAATATCATGTGTGATTGGCTACTCTTTATGTGCACCAATCAAAATGTCATGTGTGATTGGCTACTCTGTATGTGCACAAATCAAAACATCATGTTGATTGTATATCTTACATTTAGTCACAGCATACTAAAGAAACATGTATTTTCTACAAAGTGTATATATTCTGTCTCTGTGAAAGTACCACACATGTAATTTGTTATTATTTTTCTGTTTTGGCAGCTGCTGTTACCATCTAAAACTGCAATATTTAAACAGTTTTACTGTTTCTCTCACACTGATTATTCACTGTCCATATTTCTGCACCTTACAGTGATGTAGAGTAAATATAACACTTGAATTCATAACTTAGCTGTTCAGACGTGAGAAGCTGTTTCATGCCACTACTGAAAATCAAACCCAGGAACACAGTACTGGCAGGCAAATGCTCTAACCACTGCACCACCATGGCTATTCATGATTACAACATGATATTAAAACTACTGGGACAATACTTACACTGAACAGTCAGCCTGTGAATCTGAGCATTGGTTTCATCATGTGGATCCATGCAGGTGTAATTACCAATGTGATGTAGACCGACCGTGCTAAAGAACAGGGCGCCGTCATCGAATACCTGGCAGGTGACACAGGACAAGGTCACATCAGAATTAAAGTTGAGTTAGCATGTTACAATGTTTATGCAAGTACGACCTTCTCTTTGGATGCTCCATGGTCTGTGCAATCAACCCCCAACCCCAAATTGATTTACTAGGAAATTTTTACATTCAGTAGTTTGCCATTGCTTTCTTAATGATAAGTCAACATTTCAGTCCAACTGAGTGACCGGCATGTGGACTGAACCCCCAACCCCTGACTTAAGTGTACTGGAAATTTAAGCACAAAATTAATTCTCATGGCCACACTGACCAATCAGAGCGACCTAAGGTCTGATAAATAGTGACCATCAGCAATTTTCTGGTACTTTTCTGTTACAAGATGTTAATCACCAGTAATTGTGATTGATTCAGTCACCTGTTATTTTATAGGTTCAGTCATTTGTAATTTTTAATGGTTCAATCACCTATTATTGTTATTGGTTTAATCACCTATTATTGGTTCAATTACCTGCTGTCATTGTTTCAGTCTCCTGTTATTGTTATTGATTCAGTCACCTATTATTGTTATTGATTCAGTAAAATGTTATTGTTATTGGTTCAGTCACCTGTTATTGGTTCATTCACCTGTTATTGGTTCAGTCTCCTGTTATTGGTTCAGTCACCTGTTATTAGTTCAGTCATCTATTATTGTTATTGATTCAGTAACCTGTTATTGTTATTGGTTCAGTCACCTGTTATTGGTTCAGTCACCTGTTATTGGTTCAGTCACCTGTTATTGGTATTGAATTAGTCACCTGTTATTGTTTGTCACCTGTTATTGTTATTGGTTCATCACCTGTTACTGTTATTGGTTCTATCCCATGTTATTGTTATTGGCTTTATCATGTTATTGATTAACAGAAGAAACTGTACACTGGTTACATTCATAAGTGATCTATCTCCCTCAGCAGATATCAATCAGTGTCATTCAAACAACCCCCGTCAACTCTGCTTTTTATACACATCTAACACATCCCTGCAATCGACATGCAACACTAATACCTGTTTGTATGTAAAGCAAAGAAATATTCTCTCTATAAATGATAGATTCATGTTCTATGAGTACAGAATTAGGTCTCAGTTAATCTCTCTATAAATGATAGATTCATGTTCTATGAGTACAGAATTAGGTCTCAGTTAATCTCTCTATAAATGATAGATTCATGTTCTATAAGTACAGAATTAGGTCTCGGCTATTCTCTCTAGAAATGATAGATTCAGGTTCAGTGAGTACAGCTTTAGGTCTCAGCTATTCTCTCTATAAATAATGGTTTGAGGTTTTGTGAGTACATCATTAGGTCTCTACTATTCTCTCTATAAATGATAGTTTCATGTGTTGTGAGTACAACATTATGTTTCGTCTCTTCTCTCAATAAATGACAGATTCAGGGTTCTATGAGTATAGCATAAGGTCTCAGTTATTCTCTCCTTAAATGACAGATTCAGGGTTCTGAGTACAGCATTAGGTCTTGGTTATTATCTCCATAAATGGCAGATTCAGGGTTCTATGAGTACAGCATTAGGTTTCAGTTATTATCTCTATAAATGATAGATTCAGGTTCTGTGAGTACAGCATTAGGTCTCAACTATTATCTCTATAAATGATAGATTCATGGTTCCATGAGAACAGAATGAGGTCTGTGCTATACTCTCTATAAATAATAGTGTGAGGTTTTGTGAGTACAGCATTAGGTCTCAGCCAATCTCCCTATAAACGGCCTTCCAACAGTTTACAGTCAGAAGCAGGTTTACACCGAGCAACTTACCATCAGTTGATGACTGCGTTTATCATCTGAGAGCTGAGCACCGTGCCTCCTCCAAATAATTGTCTCAGCATCAATTCCACACTTAAGCTCCAAACCATTTCCTGCTGAAGCCAGGGTAGAGATCACCTCAACCGGAGCATGTGGTGGGATGGAGGGGACTGGTGGTTCTGTTAGACAAAACAAAAATATATTAACTATTAGACAACAGACAAATAACAGCTCAACAGCAGAACTCACAAGTGTGCAATCTCACTAAGCAGATGTATAGGGAGTCTCCATGGTGAAGTGGTCAAGCCATTTGACTCAGGCTCTGAAGGTTGTGGGTTCGATTCCGGGCCACGTCCTTCGGTTCACAAGTGCATTTTTTAAACTTTTGGGGATTATCGCTGGAGCTACCGAGTTCGTGCTTTGTGTGACGCTTTCCACGCAGCGGAAAGATTTCTGAGATATAAGGGATAAAAATCTGGTGCAATGAAGTCGACCTTGTCGACTTTTAAGCAATACTTTAAATTAAGATGTATACACAGAAAACTTCGGCTGTGTTTACTTCCTGTTATGGTGCTCATTTTAGGCTGGGTCGACTTTGAGTTCAGGTCAACTGTAACAAATCCCTGCTTCAATGGGGGACTAAATAAATGACCTCCCAGTGGGAATAATGGAGCACTGCATTGTCAGACTTTGCCCACATTGCCTGGTTAATAGGTGGTGGTAGGATATCATAAACCTATCTGATAATGAAACTTGGTCACATGGGTGCCATGTGTCATATGTCATTAAAGGTGGGAGACATCTTCCAAGCCCCTTTCCATGACACCCACTGGCCCTGTTGAGACTGTTGCACAGACTTTTGCATTATTATTGTCTTCTACTTCACACATTTCCTGGACCACAAATAATTCATGAAAAAAAATGTTGTTTTGAATTTCATGTACCAAATTCATTAATGAACAAAGCCTAAAAATGGTCAATGCATTAGTGAGCAAAGTCTTACACTTCCAAAGTTGTTAGTTGCATATCCTTTACAGGGCATCGCAGTCAACCCCAGAATTTTTTGCTGTTTGTGATCTCTTGCAAGTTTACGTTCAGTAGACTGTCATTGCTTTCTGTACGACCGACACCCATACCATTTAGTAAAACACCAACACAAGTCGGTCTGCTGCCAAACAGCCAACAGCTGTGTTTTGAACGCGGTATGGGGGATTATGAACTGTGTCCGTAACCCCTTTGCCATGGAGCCGGCACCCTAGCAAAGACACTACACAAGACAGATACTAAAAGTCCTAACAAAAACAACTTTACATACCAAAAGCACTGGTGAACTCTGACACGGTCAGTTTGCCGTCTGCTACCAGGTTGTCTGCGTACTTGATAAAGTCATGGAGGTGACACTTCAAGAGGATGTTTTTGTTGAAGTGCTCATCCCGCTCCTTATCATTCAATTCGTCCGCAGTGAGGTAGTAGTCAAAGTTCTTGTCGTAGTAACTGTACACAAGCATGGCCAGATACTCACGGTCTGGGGAGAATGATGTAAGCACTCGTAAGGCTACAACGAGCATGTCACAAATCTTCAGTGGATAAATGACATGTTTATGAGCATGTCACAAATCTTCAATGGAGAAGTGAGATAGTTTAGGAACATGTTACAAACCTTCACTAGAGGAGTAAGATAGAAAATATACCTTTAAATATCAAAGGTTTTAATTAATACAAGTTGGCATACCTAAAGATTTATGAAAATAACCTCACAGACATACACACACTAAAAACACTAGCAAACACAACCTTACTGATCAAAGAAGGTCTATTTAACAATCTACCCAGCAGAAGGTCCATTTAATACAACCTCACATAGCAGAAGGTCCATTTAATACAACCTCACACAGGAGAAGGTCCATTTAATATAACCTCACACAGGAGAAGGTCCATTTAATACAACCTCACATAGCAGAAGGTCCAATTAATACAACCTAACACAGCAGACGGTCCATTTAATACAACCTCACACAGCAGAAGGTCCATTTAATACAACCTCACACAGGAGAAGGTCCATTTAATATAACCTCACACAGGAGAAGGTCCATTTAATATAACCTCACATAGCAGAAGGTCCAATTAATACAACCTAACACAGCAGACGGTCCATTTAATACAACCTCACACAGCAGAAGGCCCATTTAATACAACCTCACACAGCAGAAGGTCCATTTAATACAACCTCACACAGCAGAAGGTCCATTTAATACAACCTCACACAGCTGAAGGTCCATTTAATACAACCTCACACAGCAGAAGGTCCATTTAATACAACCTCACACAGCAGAAGGTCCATTTAGTACAACCTCACACAGCTGAAGGTCTATTTAACTACAACATCACACAGCAGAAGGTCCATATAACACAACCTCACATAGCAGGTTCATATAACACAACCTCACATAGTAGAAGGTTCATATAACTCAACTTCATACAGCTGAAGGCCTATTTTAACAATTTACCTAGCAGAAAGTCTATTATACACACCCTCACATAGCAGAAGCTTCATATAACACAACCTCACATAGCAGAAGGTCCATATAACACAACCTCACATAGCAGAAGGTCGATATAACACAACCTCACATAGCAGAAGGTCCATATAACACAACCTCACATAGCAGAAGGTCCATATAACACAACCTCAAATAGCAGAAGGTCCATATAACACAACCTCACATAGCAGGTTCATATAACACAACCTCACATAGCAGTAGGTCCATATAACACAACCTCACATAGCAGAAGGTCCATATAACACAACCTCACATAGCAGAAGGTCCATATAACACAACCTCACATAGCAGAAGGTCCATATAACACAACCTCACATAGCAGAAGGTCCATATAACACAACCTCACATAGCAGTAGGTCCATATAACACAACCTCACATAGCAGGTTCATATAACACAACCTCACATAGCAGTAGGTCCATATAACACAACCTCACATAGCAGGTTCATATAACACAACCTCACATAGTAGAAGGTTCATATAACTCAACTTCATACAGCTGAAGGCCTATTTTAACAATTTACCTAGCAGAAAGTCTATTATACACACCCTCACATAGCAGAAGCTTCATATAACACAACCTCACATAGCAGAAGCTTCATATAACACAACCTCACATAGCAGAAGGTCCATATAACACAACCTCACATAGCAGAAGGTCCATATAACACAACCTCATATAGCAGAAGGTCCATATAACACAACCTCACATAGCAGAAGGTCCATATAACACAACCTCACATAGCAGAAGGTTCATATAACACAACCTCACATAGCAGAAGGTCCATATAACACAACCTCATATAGCAGAAGGTCCATATAACACAACCTCACATAGCAGAAGGTCCATATAACACAACCTCACATAGCAGAAGGTCCATATAACACAACCTCACATAGCAGAAGGTCCATATAACACAACCTCACATAGCAGAAGGTCCATATAACACAACCTCACATAGCAGAAGGTCCATATAACACAACCTCACATAGCAGGTTCATATAACACAACCTCACATAGCAGAAGGTTCATATAACACAACCTCACATAGCAGAAGGTCCATATAACACATCCTCACATAGCAGAAGGCCCATATAACACAACCTCACATAGCAGGTTCATATAACACAACATCACATAGCAGAAGGTCCATATAACACAACCTCACATAGTAGAAGGTTCATATAACACAGCCTCACATAGCAGTAGGTCCATATAACACAACCTCACATAGCAGTAGGCCCATATAACACAACCTCACATAGCAGAAGGTCCATATAACACAACCTCACATAGCAGTAGGTCCATATAACACAACCTCACATAGCAGAAGGTCCATATAACACAACCTCACATAGCAGGTTCATATAACACAACCTCACATAGCAGAAGGTCCATATAACACAACCTCACATAGTAGAAGGTTCATATAACACAACCTCACATAGCAGTAGGTCCATATAACACAACCTCACATAGCAGTAGGTCCATATAACACAACCTCACATAGCAGAAGGTCCATATAACACAACCTCACATAGCAGGTTCATATAACACAACCTCACATAGCAGAAGGTCCATATAACACAACCTCACATAGCAGGTTCATATAACACAACCTCACATAGCAGTAGGTCCATATAACACAACCTCACATTACAGAAGGTCCATATAACACAACCTCACATAGCAGAAGGTCCATATAACACAACCTCACATAGCAGTAGGTCCATATAACACAACCTCACATAGCAGGTTCATATAACACAACCTCACATAGCAGTAGGTCCATATAACACAACCTCACATAGCAGGTTCATATAACACAACCTCACATAGCAGTAGGTCCATATAACACAACCTCACATAGCAGAAGGTCCATATAACACGACCTCACATAGCAGTAGGTCCATATAACACAACCTCACATAGCAGGTTCATATAACACAACCTCACATAGCAGAAGGTCCATATAACACAACCTCACATAGCAGGTTCATATAACACAACCTCACATAGTAGAAGGTTCATATAACTCAACTTCATACAGCTGAAGGCCTATTTTAACAATTTACCTAGCAGAAAGTCTATTATACACACCCTCACATAGCAGAAGCTTCATATAACACAACCTCACATAGCAGAAGGTTCATATAATACAACCTCACATAGCAGAAGGTCCATATAACACAACCTCACATAGCAGAAGGTCCATATAACACAACCTCACATAGCAGAAGGTCCATATAACACAACCTCACATAGCAGAAGGTCCATATAACACAACCTCACATAGCAGTAGGTCCATATAACACAACCTCACATAGCAGAAGGTCCATATAACACAACCTCACATAGCAGTAGGTCCATATAACACAACCTCACATAGGAGAAGGTCAATATAACACAACCTCACATAGCAGAAGGTCCATATGTCACAACCTCACATAGCAGAACGTCCATATAACACAACTTCATATAGCTGAAGGCCTATTTTAACAATTTACCTAGCAGAAGGTCTAATTTAACAATTTATCTAGCAGGTCTATTTTAACAATTTACCTAGCAGAAGGTCTATTTTACACACTCTCACACAGCAGAAGGTCTATTTTACACACTCTCACACAGCAGAAGGTCTATTTTAGACACTCTCACACAGCAGAAGGTCAATTTAACAATCTACCTACCTATTTTGACTTCCTCCTTGCAGTTGGGCTCCACAAACTTCTGACAATAGAACATCAGCAGGTCATCCTTGAACTTGCCCATGTCTTTCCAAGTGCATTCTCTGTTGGCCTCGGGGACTCTGTCTGTTGTGGTTGTCCTCTCTGTGGATACAGCAGCCGGCTCTTCTTTTACTTGAGGAAGGATGTTCGCACCAGAAGATTGTGGCTCTGTCATAAAGAAGTCAGTATTGACATTTGTACAAGGAGTGACACTAGAATAAGTAACAAGTTTCTCATTCAAGGCATAAATGAAAAATAAATAAACAATAGAAAAGAAATGGGGAAAAATACATTCAACAGCATGACAAAATTTAATTATCAATAAGAATGAGAAAAACTAAGTGTTTTATATACTCCACACTTTGTACTTGACTTGGGGACATAAATTACAAGTAGCACTGAAGTCAGAGCGGATTCGCCTGAGGGCGAGGGACAAGTGGTTATAGGGAAAGCTAATCCACACACAAAATACTACTTGAAGTAGTGTGTATGAACTATGCTTGAGTTCAAGGCAAGCTAGTGAAAAAAAAAAATACTCAACACCACAGAGGCATGGATGAAAAATAAGCAACTGAAAATCCAAGAGAAGCTCTAGATGTGGACATAGAGAAGAGTATGCCTTGTGGTGGGAGCTAAGGCAGGGCAGTGGCTACCACGATTGCCTGCAGGTCATGGGTTCACATTCTCATCAAGGCAGAATGTTGAAATTGGCCTGGGCTCCAAGTCTGACCCAGTCTAAGGTAGGTACCAGGAAATGTCATCAGAAGTAAAGGCAGTCGACGTGATACTGATCACATCAACTCTCGAGAGCTAATTGGTCTATAAAGTTATGAGGCTAGCACTATATGCACAATACACATGAAGGCGTGTAAACAGAAAGCTTTATTTTATCTGTAATTTTACGCCTCATGTGGGAAGGAAAAAACAAAGCTAAATAAAAAGTTTGGCCACATTAACAGGCGTGGCACTTTAAAAAATATATACCAGAGTGAAATGAAGGCAAGAGATGAGTAAGAAACAGTCAGATACAACTGAAAGGATCTGCCAAGAGATGAATGGACAGTAGCTGTGACAGTGTATCAGAGTGAGAGACAGAATGTGTTGGAGATCCATTGCAGTGTCAAGCTGCATTATGGATACTTCATCTTCATTCCTCTTTCGAGGTGTCTGTGCACCACCTAGTTATACATCTCAGTGTTCAATCAATATGTCTAACTTCAGACTGCATTTTTATTAGGTATTGCTACCTCTAGACCATGGGTGAGGAATTTTTTTTTCTGCCAAGAGCTATTTGGATATTTTAAGTATTCATTTGCGGGCCATACAAAATTATTAACTGAAATATTAGACTGCTATATTTGGTTAGCTGGCTTCCTGGCCTAGAGGTTAGCAACTTTTCTCCGTAATCTCGTATACTATCGTAAGTAACGTGACGACGGTGAGAATTAGCAGTGGTTCGAATCGCGCTGGTAACTTACAGGGTATGTGAGCCGGCCGCTCAGAAAGCAATGGCAAACTAGCGTAATCTTGCCAAGAAATCACAATCAGCTGAAAGATGCTGATGTTGACAGCGATGTCCTGTAAAGGATATGCAAACATTTTTTTAAATATTTGGTGAAATATTTAATTAACTCATCCCTAATGTGATGGCTGCAACGGCTTCTCTTTGGTGAGGCGCACAATATTGCTACTATATTTATTTATGACTGTTTATAAAGCTCCTAGATTTATTGAATTTTGATTCTTGCCTGCTGTTGCCTTGGCAGAGCCAGACCAAATGATTTTGCAGGCTTTATATGGCCCGGGGGCCAGACATTTTGCACCCCTACTCTAGAGAGATTCCATCCAAAGGAACGGGCTCTATTGATCCAGGTGTAGGTTTCATTTTCCTAAAAACTGTTTGCCAGAGCAGCAGCAGCAGTCTTATCTTTGTGACTTCCAACTATTGCCAGATGTTTAACATGCATGTGTGTAAAATATTTTTGCGCTCGCTCGCTTTCAACTCAAGCATAGTCCATATACACAACTTCTAGTAGTGCTGGACAAAATTTTGTGTGTGGATTAGCTTTCCCTGTTAAAAGTGTCCCTCACCATCATGTGCACCCACTCCAACTTCAGAGATACTTTTAATTTACGTCCCTAATTCAAGGACGATAGGTCAACATTTTAGTCCAACTGTCCAGTGTAGGGGTTGAACCCCTTACCCTTACACCGGATGTTTAAGAACACACATTCTTATCCATTCAGCCATGCTGACCTACATGTGTGTACATAATGTACACATTCCAAGGCGTATTTGGTCTGTGGGGCTAGCTACATATATTTATAGACCAATCAGCACTGAAGGGAAGACGTAAATACCATGCCTGCTGCCTTCACTTCCCAAGTCATCTCCTGGTACCGTTTGATGTACATCCATCATCTGATATGACCCATTTGCCTGGATACTTACATTTCTCCACCTGCCAAAAATTAATACTACTGATTTGACTTGTACATTTAGACATGCTCCATTTCTCTGATATAGCCATTACTTCCAATTATTTAAGCTGACACCAATTCATCACTTCATACAATCACTATCTATCATTTTCTGACTTACTGATATCAAGACGGTAATATCAGCGTAACGTTAAGTTATTTACATTCAAACGGTAGAGGGATAACATTTGTGCGAAGGATTATATTTTTGGCCCTCAACACCCAAGAGACCTAACATCTATTAGATTCTCAGGCACCAGACCCTATACCCTACTAGGCTTAGACATGAGCAATACACATCTCCCTTGGTGAAACCTTACTTCACGAGGCAGAATCTACTATTTAGGTAGCAATGCCGACAAAGATAAAATCATTAAAATAAGAATACCAACAGTAAAAGGAGCATTCATAATACTAGGATATTTGTGAAGTCTAAAGAAATTAGGCAGAGCACCAAACTTTGAATTGTTAACTCCAACATTAAACCAGTACTTACTATATGGAGCAGAAACATGAACAATGACTAACCAAGAAGGACTAAAAAAATACAAACAATCAATAACTGGTGTCGCAGCAGACTAGTGGGACACTAAAATGGTATGAAGCAAATCACCAATGTGGAGCTCACTTAGAGAACTACACAAATTCTAGTGAATCAATAGGTGAGTAAAAGACGCTGACGCTGGATAGGGCACACTGAAATAGCCTGAGCATAGTTTAACTAAACACTTGCTTGTCTGGGACCAACAGGGCAAATAAAATAGTGGAGGATTTAAAAACACATGGAGCAGAGAATTACAGTCAGAGATAAATAATATGAGAACATGGAATGAATTACAGGAGACAGCAACAAATAGGATGGCAAGAATCAGGTTGGTTGAAGACCTATGCCCCAATCAGAGATAAAAGGTGAAAGAAGAAGAATGTACATCTGAGCTCTACAACTAGCCCTGGGCACTGTAGAAATCGCAAGCACATTGTCACGGCCAGTACCTTTCTGGAGGTCTTGAGACGCTAGAGTCTGCTGGGCTGGCATGTGGATGCTCTGATCAGATTGTGCTTTCTGCCTGGCCTGTTCCTCTTGCAACAAGCGCTCCTGCTCCATCAGCCAGCTCTTCTCTGAGAACAATGATGCTTTTCATTTACTGCACATGTTTCAGAGGATTTCTATTTAGACATTACACAAACAAAAACTGCTAATATAGTATTGCATAACATGCAATGATGCTTTTCATTTACTGCACATGTTTCAGAGGATTTCTATTTAGACATTACACAAACAAAAACTGCTAATATAGTATTGCATAACATGCCTCCCCCTTAACCAGACAAACACACAACAGCGCTTATATAGTTTTTGATGATTTTATCTAAATCATCTATAATTTCTTCAAGGTGTTCAATTTTATTTTAAGGAACTGCGGCGCCAGGGTACTTAGCCAGTTGTTGACTCCATCCATGAGCTCCTTGGTGGTGTCAAAGTGCTGGGTAGCCAGTCAGACCTTCATCTTGCCGAAGAGATGATAATCGCTTGATGCCAGGTTCAGACTGTAAGGGGGTGGTTGAAAATTTCCCACTTAAACTGCTTAAGCCAATGTGCGAGCAGCAGTGTAGGACCACGTGTTGTCACACAGGATAATGATGCCACTGGTAAGGATTCTGTGCTGTTTGTTTTGGATCAAATGACGAAGCTTCTTCAGTGTTTCATAATAAACTCCTGACATTATTGTGGTTCCTAGTGTCATGAATTCCATCAACAAATGCCCTTGCGGTCCCAGAACACTGTAACCATCATGTTTTTGTTTGCTTGAATTTTTCGAGCTTGTTTGGAGAATGAGCATGCATCCACTGTTTTGACTGTTCCTTCGTCTCTGCATTATGAAGTGAACCCATGTCTCACCCCCAGTCATTATTCTGCAGAGAAAAGCCACTGTGAACAGAATTTGTGGTAACCTAACTCTCTGTAACAATTTGAAACAGACTAGTCCTATAAGTTTGTGGATATTCTGTAGAAAGATCTGACATTGTGAAATAACGCTTTTCCACTACAAATTGGTCAACTTTTTGAATGAGCTCATCTGTCACACATGAATGTTATCTTTGTCCACCCTCATTATGCACATCTTTACACCCAACACTAAATTTCCTGCACCAGTCCCTCACAGAACTGTCACTCATAATGTTATCACTGTACACATGGCACAATCAACAATGAATCTCAGCTGCATTGTGATCTTCTGCTTGAAGAGAACGAATCACACCATAAATTTCATAGCTGGCCGAAAAGGCAATAACAGTGTCCCTGTTTATTCGTTTGTGATTCGTGAACCACTGAAAAATGCGTCTGTAGGTTAATGTGTAGAGAGCTAAAATACTACCGAATGATGCAAGTAAAAACTGGCAACTGGTTTATTTTTACCAGCCAATCGGAGATTGACTTTGGATTAACTCTCGTACATTCAACAGAAAAACAGAAAAGCTATTGTAACACACACATTCAACAGTGAAACAGGAACACTATAACAGCACACACATTCAACAGTGATACAGGAATGCTATAATAGCACACACATTCAATAGTGAAACAGGAACACCATAGCAGCAGACATATATTCAAAAGTGAAAAAGGAACACAATAGTAGCACACACATTCAGCAGTGAATCAGGAACGCAACAGTAGCATACACACTCAATGGTGAAATAGGAATGCTATAGTCAACAGTGAAACAGGAATACTATAACAGCACACACATTCAACAGTGAAACAGGAATACTATAACAGCACACACATTCAACAGTGAAACAGGAATGCCATAGTAGCACACACACTCAATGGTGAAACAGGAAAGTTACAATAACACACACATACAACAATGAAACAGAAATGCCATGGTAGCACACACACTCAATGGTGAAACAGGAAAGTCACATTAACACATACATACAACAGTGAAATAGAAATGCTATAGGAGTACACACACTCAAAAAGAATGAACTCTTGTCTACAATACCATGTTCTTCAATCTCCTTCTGAAAGCATTTGCCCCTTCTGTCTGCTCTGATGTGAACACGGTTGACACAAGCTGTTCGATGGAGTTCACAGTGGGAGTCGTACTGCTTCCCATCTGACCCACATATTGGCTTGTGGTGACCAGCACACATGGCGGGCGTGTAGCACTTGCAGACACCAAGGACACATGTGCGGCCTGCACGACACTCATAGTCCACTCGACAGAACTCTGTAGACATGAATATTCATGTTTGATATGACAAGGTCAAATAAAATCAACACATCAGGATGCTAATAAAATCTGAAATGAAATCCATATGCAAGATGACATAACATTTTATATGCCATAATATGTAAGATGTCATAATATGTAAGATGGCATAATATGCTAGATGCCATAATATGTGAGATACCATAATATGTGAGATACCATAATATGTGAGATACCATAATATGTGAGATACCATAATATGTGAGATACCATAATATTTAAGATACCATAATATTTAAGATACCATAATATGTGAGATACCATAATATGTGAGATACCATAATATGTAAGATGGCATAATATTTAAGATACCATAATATGTGAGATACCATAATATATAAGATGCCGTACCAAGCTAGGATATTCAGCTCCAAGAATGGTATCAAGTATATTTTGGCTTAGCTTTGCCCAGCCCAAGAATTTATTCATGGGAAACTAATTTGTAGTGGTTTCCCCTTGACTTTTCATCCACATTTGAGATATACATCTCTCAGAAGACATATTCCAGAGTGGATAGCTTTTGTAATAAAAGACATGTTATCAAGGAAGCCACCAACTGCAGACTACCATAATTTCCAACTGTCAGAGGATTCTTAATGCATGCAGCATGTGCACAGGACTTCCCATTTTATCAACCTTATCTGAGCGGGTTAGACATCTGATCCAGTACCGGAGGATCAGAGTGGTAGTGTAACTTCCATGGGGTGCATTATTTTGTAACATAACAAACACATCAACAACAACTGGATTTTGATCTTACACTTTTACAAGTAGAGGTGGATTTATTATATATAAAAAGATTAAATAAAAGAAACCCACACACCCACCCACACATTATCTGCATATTTCTAACTTAAATAAAATTTACATATGCATGATGCAGCATAATACCCAACAAATATGGATGATATAGCACATTAATTAAACTTAATACAAATGCATGACATAACAAATTAAATAAGATGTATAACATTAAATCAGATTAATGTGTGTGTATAATCAATCAATCAATCATGTGCCATGCCGGAAAGCGTGGGCAGTCATATAATATAACATATTAAATTAGATGGATATGTATTTATGATTAAATATTAAATACGATTAGTAAAAATTATGATAAAGAATAGATACATAATATTTATATCCCCTTGACTTTTACATCCACATTTGAGATATTCATCTCTCATAATAAATATTCCAGTCACATAAGATTAATAGATATGTATTATACAACATATTTTTTTTCTTGCATATCCTATTTACAGGACATCACTGTCAACACCAGTATTTTACTGCTGTTGTTGATGTCTTGGCAAGTTTACGTTCAGTAGTTTGCCATTGCTTTCTGAACAACCGGCTCCCATACCAACACGTTAAAACTCAGCGTAATGCGGTCTGCTGCCAAATCGGTCGCAGCTGTGTTTCGAACGCAGGTAAGCAGTCTTACGAATCGTGTTCGTAAGCCCTTTGCCACGGAGACAGGCTATAACATATTACATAAGATTAATAGATATGCATATTACACAAGATTAGTAAAAACTACGATAAAGCATATTTAATAAGATTAACATATTCGCACAATATAACATTTAAAAAAATTTTTTTTATTCGCATATCCTTTACAGGACATCGCTGTAAACAGCAGCATCCTTCAGCTGTCTGTTGATTTCTTGACAAGATTACGCTCAGTAGTTTGCCATTGCTATCTCAGCGGCCGGCTCAGTTATCCCGCAAGTCACCAGCGGGGGTCGAACCGCTTCCAGCTCTCGCCCGCTACGAGACTGCGTGATAAACGGGATTACGGAGAAAGTGTTGTAACCCCTTGGCCAGAAAGACCGGCAGTTTATTACACAACATTAATAGATATTATGATATAACATATTACATAAGATTGTTGTCTTCTCATAATGTGGCCAAAAAATGATAACTGCCTCTTTCTAATGTTTGTGGAAAGTTGTCTTTGCGACTTAGCAGCATAAATATACAATTTATTAATATGAAATGATCCCCCATTTTATCCAAACAATAAGTTATCGTACTTTCAAACTTGAAAACATCATGCACACAATACATCAATCTGCCACGATAAGAAATTTACAATAGCTGCCTACTAATCTACAACTACACAACAACACATCGTTGCTAAAATAGCTAGACATCTATTACAGATAGCTGAAATACAAACTTGGCAAAACATCTGCATAAACAACTGAACAATGGGGTATTTTCCTGTAATACTAATATACAGAAAACAGGCATTTGTAAAACAGAATTTACTTCATCTAGGTCACTGTGGTTACAGTTATGTCTACACAAGACATCCAGATTTTCTGATGATTCTTAATATAGATAATGTTGCTATAGCTTTGTATGGATGTTTGACTCTATTGCTGTGGGTGAATTTTTGTCTCTATAGATGTATGTGAATGTTTGTCTCTATGACTTTATCTGGATATATGACTCTATAGCTTCGTGTGGATGTTTGATTCTATAGGTTTGTGTGGATGTTTGTCTCTATAGATGTGTCTGGATGTTTGTCTCTATTGCTGTGTGTGAATGTCTCTATAGCTTTATGGGGATGTGTGACTGTGTAGCTGTGTGTGAACATTTGTCTCTTTGACTTTGTGTGGATGTTTGATTCTAGAGCTTTGTGTAGATGTTTGTCTCTATGACTTTGTCTGGATACTTGCCGCAATGACTTTATCTGGATATTGGTCTCTATAACCTTATCTGGATATTTGTCTCTATGATTTTATCTGGATATTTGTCTCTATAACTCTATCTGGATACATGCTGCTATGACTTTAGCTGGATACTTGCCACTATGACTTTATCTGGATATTGGTCTCTATAACTTTATCTGGATATTTGCCGCTATGACTTTATCTGGATATTGGTCTCTATAACTTTATCTGGATATTTGTCTCTATAAATTTATCTGGATACTTGGCACTAGGACTTTATCTGGATATTTGTCTCTATAACTTTATCTGGATATATATCTCTATGACTTTGTCTGGATGTTAGACTCTATAGCTGTTTTATATCTGTTCTTGCTGTCTTTCCTTCTCCACCAGAAAATGCTGGAATTGATCAGGTGTCTACCTTACAAGGCTGAGTTGACCTCAGAATCATACAGGTAAAACTAATCCTGCTACAGCTGGTGGCTGGACCTAGCTCACAGTACCAGTCGACTACTGCATTAACTACTATGTCACTATGGCTCATATAATAAACATACAGCAATTATTAGTCCTAGCAGGCCAATGTACTCTCAAGATACTAATGTCTGGACATTTATGGCTGTAGGTGGGGAGAACTTACTCATAGTATAACAAGCAGCTCAGTGATTGGACATCTATGGTTGTAGGTGGGTACAAATTACTCATAGTATAACAAGCAGGTCAAAGGACATCAATAGGAGGGATAATTTATTCATAGTATAATAAGCAGCTCAATGATTGGATATCATGACTGTAGGTGGGGACAAATTACTCATAGTATAACAAGCAGCTCAATGATTGGACATCCAAAGGTGGGGATAATTTATGCATAATATAAGAAGGAGCTAAATGATTGGGCATTTATGGCTGTAGGTAGGGACAACTTACTCACAGGATAACAAGCAGCTCAGTGATTGGACATCTATGACTGTAGGTGAGGACAACTTACTCATAGTATAACAAGCAGCTCAATGATTGGAAATCCGTAGGTGGGGATAATTTATGCATAATCTGTTAAGATATGAGGCCTTTGTCCGTTTTTGCAAAGTAATGCTTCTACCTGTAGCAACTCAGTACAGCACAAAAATGGCAGCGTGTAGGTGATATTATGCAGGTTGTTTTCTGCAGAGACTTCAGTGCTAAAGGTCGTACAAGGGAAAACAACTGCATGAATTGGCATGGTCTAGAACTGGAAGACACATTTCTCACAATGTATTTAATAAACATGAATGATAGTAAAAGACCAGAAAAGCCAATAAGAAGACCAGAAAAGCCAATAGGAAGACCAGAAATGCTAGTAGAAAGACCAGAAAAGCCAGTATAAAGACCAGAAAAGCCAGTAGAAATACCAGAAGGCCAGGACCGTATGATAGTGTGATTTGACCATAGTGATATCATTGCTTGAACCTGTCTGCATGGGACATTCTTAGCATAAATTTAAAAAAAAAGTTCAAGGAGTCTATTAGATGCATTAAGGCACACTGGGCAATTTAATCAGGCCTAACAGAGGCACCAGGAGATGTCCAACACCTGATTGGTCTATACAATTCTGGGGCTAGTACCATGTACCCAGTACATCTCAAGGTGTGTACAAGAGTTCTGTACTTATTTCTGTGTGTACAAGAGTTCTGTACTTATTTCTGTGTGTACAAGAGTTCTGTACTTATTTCTGTGTGTCAAGAGTTCTGTACTTATTTCTGTGTGTACAAGAGTTCTGTACTTATTTCTGTGTGTACAAGAGTTCTGTACTTATTTCTGTGTGTACAAGAGTTCTGTACTTATTTCTGTGTGTACAAGAGTTCTGTACTTATTTCTGTGTGTACAAGAGTTCTGTACTTATTTCTGTGTGTACAAGAGTTCTGTACTTATTTCTGTGTGTACAAGAGTTCTGTACTTATTTCTGTGTGTACAAGAGTTCTGTACTTATTTCTGTGTGTACAAGAGTTCTGTACATATTTCTGTGTGTACAAGAGTTCTGTACTTATTTCTGTGTGTACAAGAGTTCTGTACTTATTTCTGTGTGTACAAAAGTTCTGTACTTATTTCTGTTGTACAAGAGTTCTGTACTTATTTCTGTGTGTACAAGAGTTCTGTACTTATTTCTGTGTGTACACAAGTTCTGTACTTATTTCTGTGTGTACAAAAGTTCTGTACTTATTTCTGTGTGTACAAGAGTTCTGTACTTATTTCTGTATGTACAAGAGTTCTGTACTTATTTCTGTGTGTACAAGAGTTCTGTACTTATTTATGTGTGTACAAGAGTTCTGTACTTATTTCTGACCAATGTCTCTGGCTTAGTATATGTGAATCCTGGAAGGTTTACCCGGTCAATAAATGCCCGAAGAAGTCGGATGTGTTACCCGAGAGTTGCAAATATTGTAAAAGCTGTAAACAAGCACAATGCAATTAAGTCTAAAACATTCTGGATGAAAGCAGAAGAAGAAGAAGAAGAAGAAGAAGAAGAAGAAGAAGAAGAAGAAGAAGAAGAAGAAGAAGAAGAAGAAGAAGAAGAAGAAGAAGAAGAAGAAGAAGAAGAAGAAGAAATGTGTGATCTCAGATAAATGGAGTGTGCTAGCCAAAATAGGAGCGATTTTCAATATTACTTGTCTGACTTGCATGTGACATCATGTGGCTTTTGATTTTACTAGCCCAAAAGACGCCTGGAATCAAGTGACTTGTGATATAGTTATAGCTACATAACCATCACAGATCCGGAGTTCAGAATGGCAGAATGGATAAGAATGATCATTCACAAACATCCGGTGTACTGATGCGGTGGTAGTGAGTTCAACCCTTACACCGGTCATTTGGATAAAAATGTTCACCTATTGTCCTTGACTTGGTGACTTAAATTACAAGTACCTCTGAAGTCAGAGTGGGTTCGACTGATGGCGAGGGACACTGGTCAATGGTATGAGATGTCGGTCAACCAGAAAGCAACTGGAAACTACTGAACATAAATACTGACCAGTAAATCCCAGTATTGCCCAGTAAATCCCAGTAAAAATTTGTTTAAGTAAATCACTAGCAGCTAAAAACGCTGGGGTTGACTGTGATGCCCTGTAAAGGATATGCAACTAACTTAAGTGTTGTGGAAGAGGCTAAGTCAAAAAGACAATTTATCACAAACTTCAGAAGGAACATTTAAACATTTTTGTCACATTAACAGATAAGAAAAACTAGAACACTTTGTAATAAATGTTACAATTAATGGCAAAAAGAGACAAGGAAGACACAGAGAGAAGACTCCGGTGTCTTGTACAATGTCTTGGAAAGCCGTCGGCACGTGAAATGATACACAGTACTAGCAAAGGCTAGCGCCGGCTCCGTGGTGAAGGGGTTATGGATGTAGTTCGTGATCCCACATACCTGTTTGAAACACAACTGTGCGCGATTTGGCAGCAGACCACGTTGCATTATTTTTTTTACATATGGGTGCCGGTCATTCAGAAAGCAATGGCAAACTACTGAACGTAAATATACCAAGAGATCACAACAGCAAAAAATGCCGGTGTTAACTGCAACGTCCTGTAAAGGATATGCAACTAACTTAACTAGCAAAGGAGGAGCTGCAGTAGTGGAGTGGCTAGGACACTTGCCCTGTGGTTGAATCCCTGTTGAGGCGGGCATTTTAACCATTGAACTGGACTCGCAGGTTGACCCAGCCTAGAACAGAAAAAACTCAGGGAAGACATTGAGCACATCAACTATTGTGTGCTGCCGTATTTGTTCATAAAAACATAGGGCCAGCACCATATACCCTATATCGCTCAAGGCGTGGAAGAGGGTCTGTCTCTTTCTGTGCTACCAAAAGAGGGACCTGCAGTCATGCAGTGGCTAGTATGCTTACCTTGTGGCCATGTCTTCATCTTTCTGTAAAGATGGGGCATTTTTTAAAACCACTGGCACAACATAAAAATGGGTATTAGGACATTTTAAGGGACCTACAGGCAACCGATGAGTCACTCAGCCCATTCCATCAAGTGCCAAGTGGTCTAAAAAATTATGGACTAGCACCACGTACCCATTATTCTTCATGGTTAAAAGATGGTTCTTAACAGAAGTTGTGGAGAGGAAAGACTGCCTGCATTAGTTGAAAAGTCTCTGGAGTATGATGATGATGATGATGATGATGATGATGATGATGATGATGATAACATTCTAGTATAAAACAACACACACAACAAAGAAATAATTAATAACAAACTCTGAGAGAGAACAAAGCAAAACAGTTTGGACAAACAGAATGGACAGAAAATCCCCCAAAACCAGAGGTAAAATAACAGTGAAAATGGGCCAAATCTGCTTAGACAATAGTAGAGACAGCACACTGATGCAAAACTACCCAAAAATCCTTTAACATGTGCTCCAATCTGGCAAATCCTAATGAACAGTTTGGTGCTGTTTTTAGTTTAATTAAAATCAGAATGTTTGTTGGCATATTAGTTCTAGCATTAAATACAGACATTATCAGCGCCCCACATATTTAAGTTTCTCCTGCGCGTGAATACCTAGGAATGGCACTCCGACAGAATAAACACTGGCTAAGGCTCCCTAATCAAAAGGCTGGCTGAATTAGCAGACGCGAAATGCTCAGAAATAGGAGGGAAAAAGTTCTTTGTAGGTTTTGTGGCAAACTTCAAACATTCTATTGTGAATGTTGTAGCCAACATTGATTACACAAAATTAATTGGGTTTCCTGGACTAATATTTGCTAGTGGACTTGA
>OY992876.1:15895183-16040183 GCA_963921405.1 Cepaea hortensis
TGCATGTCTGTGTGCATATATCAAAAAAAGTTTAGTTGTATTTCTTTACAGAATAACATCGCCTGCAGCTGTGTTTCAAATGCAGTATGATTACAAATTGCATCGGTAACCCCTTCACCACAAAGCTGGCAAAGACATTTATGTGCATATACACACAAACACACACAAGACACTAATATGTTCAATATCTACCACAAATACAAAAGTAATATTCAAAAGATGCCACATTCTGCAGACACCTCCAATAGCTATATAAATATGCACAGTAGCATTGCCAAGTAGGACAGCAGCAGAATTACTGCCAGTGAGCAGTGCTGTAATGTTAGCATTTGATGGATGGCATTTCCCTGTGGGCTTGGCAGTGTGCTGGTCAACTGTTGGGGATGTTTGGAGAATCAATACATCTTATTGGTCTGTCAAATGAGTAGTGATTTTCTATATGTGTGCTTGTATGTGTGTCGGTGTCTCTATGTGTGTGTGTATGTGTTTGTGCATGCATGTCTATAGATGTGTGTATGTTTGTGTTTGGTGTGCACCTGTGATTGGTGTGTCTTTGTGTGGTGTGTTTCTACGAATGTGTTTGTGTGTGTGTATGTATGTGTCTATGAATGTGTATCTGTTTGCCTGTCTGGTGTGTGTCTGTGGTTAGTGTGTCTTCATAGGTGTGGGTGATGTATGTGATGAGGTGTGCATTGATGTGTGTGTGTATTGTGTCTATGGATGTGTGTGTGTGTGTGTCTGTATGCCTGTGTCTGGTGTGTGCCTGTGATTGGTGTCTTTGTATGGTGTGGATCTGTGTATGTCTATTGATGTTTGTGTATGTGTCTATGGATGTGTATGTATGTGTGTTGATGGATGTGTGCATGTATGTTTGCCTGTGTCTGGTGTGTGCGTGTGACTGGTGTGCAGTTGTATGGTGTGGATCTGTGTGTGTCTATTGGTGTGCAGTTGTATGGTGTGGATCTGTGCATGTCTATTGATGTGTGCATGGATGTGTTACAACCACAGCCCTCAAATCCCACCATCTGGTTTCTTCTCTGTCCATAATTTGTTAACATTCTTTAAAAAAAAACCCACACTGTCACTGTCTCCAGTTTCCTCGGCATTTATCATTCATTGTCCAGCATGCATTGTGCTGCATTCACATCCATGTAAAAAACAGGCCATGGACAACTTTCCAATATGCCGATATTTGTACTTGTGATTGGTGGGGGGTCTGGGATGTCAGGCATTGGTAGTACCTTTGGTAAGGATGACTGTCACGCCCTTTTCAGGGACCATCCACCACTGGTCCAAGCCTGACAATCAGCTCGTGCCTGTGGCTCCCAGTAGCTGTCAGCATGCGACAGCAGCCACCACTCCCCCCGCCCCACAGGGCAACAGCTGTGACAGGCTGGCTAAACCAGGCGTGGGTAGCCGATTTGGTGTCAAACCAATCGGTGAACTAGGGTATGCCTACCCAGCATGTGAAGACAAGATTCGGCAGACTGCGTAGAAGAAATCATTGATGATTAAATGGGCAAGACGGCGTTTACCTGCAAAGCGTTGTGGAACGTAATGAGCACGGCAAGGCACATAGAGCACCGTGGTCATCCACTGCACCTGTATTCGTCTCCAGTCGTCTCGACTTGTCTTGCCACTGGATTCAGATGGACTCAGGCGAGAGAGTGTGGTCGACAAATTGCGCAACTCTTCCTCACTTTGATCCAATTCATCACGCAAGTTATTCTTCATCTAGTCAAGCATTCTTTGTCCACATTGACAAAGTACATTTCGAGCCAAATTGGGGCCTTATCAACCATCTTAGAACTCATGGCTCCATACTTTCAACCCCACTGGATGAAATAAATGGTCATCACCATTCTTGATGGACAAACAACATTTGTACTTGTATGTAAGTACACTCAAACTGAAGAAGACTGGGTTAAGTGTACTTGTGTGTTATTGAGTAAGTGTATAACTGTGAGAGTTTGTGTAAATGATTAAGTATGTATGCAGGTATGTATGTATGTATGTGTTTATGCTTGTGCGTATCCTATAAACAGACAACTTTTACACAAACACCCAGGTAACTTCTAAGAAACAACTGAGCAAACCTGTATCAATAAAAAAAATCAATGACACAATCAAATATCTAAGAGAACTAGCATAGGGTAAGGTTAAGAACACAGTATGAAAACAAGAGCTGCAGTGTCAATAAATGTCTGCCAAGTGGTTTATTTCTGTAGACAAACATCATTAGAAAAATTAGATGTAGACAGTCAAAATTGTTTGGTCATGTTATGAGAAGAAATAAATTGGAGAACTTGGTGACAACTGGTAAGATTGAGGGGAAGAGAACAAGGGGAAAGCAGAGAAGTAAATACCTGGATGGCTTGGCCATGTGGCATGGTTGAGACAAGAACACAGAGCTGATCCACGACTCTGGTGATCAAGTGAGATGGCGAAACAAGACTGTCCATGCTTATCAGGATGGCACATGATGATGATGATGAAAATCATTACAAGCAGCTGCTGAAGCCAACAATCAATACTTTCATCTGGACAGCAATGTCTGTGGTAATCTGTGACAAGGGAGGAACAGACAAGCAGTACCTCTGCAGCCTGAGACAGCTCGCAGCCAGTGACTTTCTCCTGGTCTGACTGATAATAATATCTGTGTCAACGTGTTAGGTAGGACATATATAGGACAGGAGACAGAATAGGAGTAAGGACAGATAGGACGTAGATAAGGACCTCTACTAGGGAGTAGATAGAATTGAGACAGACCGCAAGGGATAACTTAGGACAGTTATAAGACAGGACTTAGATGAGGACACGGACGTGTTATATCTAGGACATTAGCGGGGCTAACCCCGAGGATGGGGCGGGGGATGCTAGGTCACAGGACAACACCCGTAAACAGAGTTAGCAATAGGGCAACCCAAGGTTGACACGGACAGGACTACTATACTACGTGACGAGTGGGACAGCACGGGGGTTTGCTGACCGCACGGAGTTTAGAACGACAAGGGCAGCGAGTGGACTGAGGTTATTCAGACAGGACCCGACAGTCTTCCAGACAGGACGTGTGATTGTTTTCCGAAAGCCAATGTGTAGTTTACAAGAGCGCATGTTATAGATCGTGAGTGTGAGATTGTATTTGAGTATGTACGGGTTGTTGTGAGGAAAGGCGACATGTATATTTTAGGCAGGCAATTACCGCCTGATCTTGTGTATGTAAATATAGCAGGTTCGCCTGTAATAAAATAGATAATGTCCATTCACACATGAAGTTTCGTTGAGGTGTGAATGAAGTGGCGAGAGTGCCTGGATGCAATTTGAGTTGTTGACAGGCAGCCCAACATGGTGTCAGAAGTTCGAATGAAGTCACAACCTACAAGAATGTGTGCCAACATGGTGTCAGAAGTTTGAATGAATTTACAGCTTGCATGAATGACCAAACAAGAACGTTTAAATAGAATTATGATGACTGTTTCAGATCATAGATTAAGATCGAAATAGCAAGTTGCGCTTGAGTGTATAGTTCGCATAACTGAAAGAAAGACTACGAGTGTGTGCAATGTGTTAAAACGCATGAAATTGTGATCACTATATTATGTAAATTATGTGCACACATACGTTTCATTTGATGCCCAAGCCAGTGAAGACTACACAACACAGACAATACGACGACAGACACATATAACAATATTTCGTATGGGCTTTCTTCATGTCTGACGGGTAGTGATACAATTTGCTTTGGTGTTATGTTTTAATGTTATGTTTACTTGGTCTAACAGAAAAGATAAGATCTGCCTTAATGTGATGTTTAGCTGGTCTAACAGATAACGTACAATCTGCCAAGATGTAATGTTTTATTGGTCTAACAGATAAACTAAGATCCACCTAGATGTGATGTTTTCCTGGTCTAAAAGATAAGATCTGTCTTGATGTTACTTTCTTATTATCTAACACATAGTGATAAGATCAGTTTGATGTGGCTTTCTCTGTGGTCTTAAAAAAAAAGGTTGCTTAAAGGTTGACAGGGTCAACTTCATTGCACTGTTTTTTTAAATCCCATATGGCTCAGTCTCTTTCCGCAGCGAACGGTCGAAAGCATCGCACAAAGCACGAACTCCGTAGCTCCAGCGACAACCCTTAGGAGTCTCCGAACATATGCACTCATAAACCGAAGGACGCGGCCCAGAATAGAACCCACAACCTTCGGAGCCCAAGTCAGACGGCTTGACCACTTCGCCACGGAGACTTCCTCTGTGGTCTAATTGTGTGAAATCCTGACTAGACGTAACTGTTTCTGTGGTGTAACAGTGAGAAATCCTGACTAGATGTAATTGCATATTTGGTCTAACAGTGTAAAGTCTTTCTAGATGTGTGTATTTGAGCTACCAGTGTGAAATCCTGTCTATATGTAATTGTGTATTTGGTCTAACAGTGTGAAATCCTGACTAGATGTAACTGTTTTCTTGGTCTAACAGTGAGAAGTCCTGTCTAGATATATGTAGTTGTTGCTTTGGTCTGAGAGAGTGAGAAATCCTGCATAAAGTGCTGTAACGTAATGACTACATACAACTAGTTTAATCTGGAATTCTACACTTTTGGAGAATAGGCAGAAGGATCTGTGGTATTTTGTATGTGTTTGTGTGTGTATGTGTGTGGGACATAAACCATTAAAAAAGGCTTGTGAGATACACACCACAAAACAATCCTGGCAGACAACATAACCACGTAATCTTGTAACACGATCACCATGCATTATTGATTCATGCTAAATGCCACAGCTGTCATTCATAAACTACTTGATGAATGGCGCAGATATTTGGCGTTTGTTTACTGCTCGCCATGTGGCCGAATGTCCAATGACTATTCACAGACACATGAGATTGTTTTGAGGGAACGAGATTGTTTTGAGGGAAATGAATATTGTCATTACTTGTTGTTGTGCTACACAGATTCAAGATCAATACAGATATTATTGATTGTACTGATTCCATCTCTCACTGGACATTGAAATGGGGTCTGCTGACAATGAAACACCTCAAACATGTGGAGGAAACATAACCGACCTTGGCCTAATCTTAACCTGTCTGTTTGCACTGTGCTGAATCACCACTTGGCTATATCCTAATATGCCCTGTTGCAGAGGTGAAACTTCAGTACTGGTTTTGCACCTCCGTCTAGTTTCTGAGAGTGGAGAGGGGAAGAGGAGTTCTGTGACACAGTCACCACGGAGATGGTACATTGGTACAGAGTTGTGAGGAAAGTCTCTAAACTAGTCTGACTACCATAGATGCAAGCCCTTGTAAGGGATCAAATCAATGCATCAGACTTACTTGATCATAAATGCATCCAACTTACGAGATAAAATTCAGCCTTCTAGAGGATTAAACAACCAGCCAATCAACAACGCAACCGACCAGCCAGCAAGCCAAGCCAACCCAAGCCAACCAACCAACCAACCAACCGAGTCCATTGGATGGTTTAGTTCACCATACATTTCAACAATTTAATCCATTTTTCACTTAACTTCAAGGTCATAATTTCACTGTCACGTGCCCTGACAACTGGAAATTGTCGATAAGGCAGAGATAACATACTGCCAGGTGGACGTGGAAGTCATGGGGAAACAACCACATTATCTTCACATGTTTAGATGAGTCAAAGTAAATCAGAGAACAATGTTAATGGTCGTCTTAGGACATCCTCCTCTGTATGGATTATCACTAGCCACAGGTGACACCAGACACTCATGAAGCTTCAGATGGTAAAATCAAAACCAACCAATTTAGAATGATAATGGGAATGTCAGGAAATTAGCAGAAATAGAAAAGTTAATGTAATAAAAGAAATGGAAAACAAAATTAATAACCTAGGAATGAACAGGATGAGGTGAAAGTGATCTGGCAAAAAAGTAATGGACAAACACACAATATATTCCGGAAGTAACTAACTGGCACCTTGCTGTCTTGACAGTCGATAGTTTGTTACAATGTGCTTAAGAAAAAAGCGTAATAACTGCAACCCGTGGCGGTAGCGAATGTGACTGATCAGAACAGTTCACATGGTAAATGTTTGTCCACAATGGATGCATATAAAAACATGGTCATTTCCACTATCACGCACCATCTGATGTCTCACAGACTCATTGTGCGACCTATCTTCAATCATTTTCTCCTTTGTCTTTATTCCATTCCTGATCTTTTTCCTCCATGCAACGCGATCAGGGGCTACTTGCTCCCAAGATGCAATATCAATGATTGTATCACTCATGTTCTGCTTAACACATCTTTGTATCGTAGTAGAGGCTGGCCCTGAGATCTTTTATCCATCTGTAATTCACCACCCAAAAAAATGTCCTTTGGTATTCTACCATCATCAATCTTCCTAATGTGCTCTACCCATCTAAGTTCACAAAGACTAATCATGGAACTAATCGTCACACAACCCGATCTGTCCAATTCTTAGATATTTATGATCTTATCTTGATTAAGGAAGTGTTCAACATGGAAAAGGCGTAGGATTACTGTTCAATGAGGAAATCAATCAATATTTAATGGAGTATTTCTGGTAAGGTTATTATGGTTAAAACTAAAGGCAAATCAATACATATAAATATTAACAAGAATATGCACCAACAACAAGCGGTAGTGAAGAAGAAATGCAAAGATTGTCTGTCAAAACAGAAACGACAATCTCTCAAACCTAATCACAAGAAGTCAAAATAATACTCGGAGATTTCAAGGCAAATGTAGGAAAATAGAGAATGGAAGATGTGGCTTGTGGCTACGGTCTAGGATTAAGAAATGGAAGAGGAAAAAATCTGAAAGAATGGTAAAAAATAAATGATATGTTGATTTGAAACATTTCATTTAAACAACGTAAAAAGTGATTACACACATGGACAAATCCTCATAACAAATTATTCAACCAAACTGACTACATAATGATTACTAACAGATTTAAAAATGCATTGATAAGATAAATTTAGAAATATAATAGATAGAAAACAAGAGGAAGACCATATAAAAGAACAACCTTAGAGAAATGAATACCAACTTACAAACAGCATTTTCAAAAGTGCACAAACAATCTTTACATCCCCCCCCCCCCCCCCCCCTTCACTAAGGTAAGTGGAAGAAGTGGAAGAAGAGAAGAAGAAGGGGAATTGATACACGTGAAGACAATGTCTGGAACTGATTACAATGGTGATCACATCTCATTATGTGGACAAGTAAAAATGAGATTGAAAAGAAAGAAAATCAAAGAGGTTAAGATTATTAGGTTTAAGAATGATATTCTAAGAGCAAAGACATTCAAAAGTGATTGTGAGAAACAGATACAATGCAATATCTAAAATAAAACATGATAAATGCAGAATAACTGGTCATCAACCAAGCAAACAGATATTACTGGAAAGACGACAAAAAGCTGATCCAAATGGGTGATGGATGAAACCTTAAAGTTGATGTACAAAGGATAACAAAGTAAAATTCATAAAAAAATAATATAATAAGTTAAATTTTAAAAAGAAACAAATTAAGAAATAAACACATCAAGGAAACAGAAAATTGGTTAAAGAAAACAGAAAATTGGTTAAATGCAATAGAATGAAGCAATGCAACAAAACTGAATTAAATTATATTAAAGATACAAAACAATTTGCACAGACAAATCAACGATTTGACAGGCAGAAAAAGATTAAAACCAGATGTTTGAAATCAAGACATAAAAGGTATTAATGGAAGAAGATGCTATGATAAAGAGATGGAAAGAATACATAAGAGAATGCATATGATGGAGAAAGAGTAGAATTAACAGAAAAAAGCAATTTAGAAGGTCCACCTATATAAAATGATGAAGTCACGGATGCTATCAAACATATGAAGACTGGAAAAATGGCCTGGCCAGATGAAATCACGGTAGAAGAATTAAAAGTGCAAGGCAAATTGAAAATAGAAATATGAACTAAAATGTTACATGATAATAACAAGTTATATAATAATATTTGTATTTTTATAGCTTTACACAAGAGACCATGAGTAGCTGAATTCACAAACTTTATAAAATCAACCTCACAAACCATGTCACTAAACGTCTGCTCAGAATTATTATGGGAAAAGCAAGAAGGAAAAGAAGGGTGGAAATTTGTGAAAACTGTATGGATTTGTGGAAGGGAAAGGAACAAATAATGCAATTCACATGTCAAACACTGAGAAATAATACATAAACAAAGACACAGACGGACCTTTACTTGTGCTTTATAGACTACCCCAAAGCATTTGATAAAGTGAAACATGCTGAAATTAGGAAAATGCTGGAGGATATTAAAATTGATGAGAAAGTTCTCAGAATAAGCAATAAATTACTGGAAACAAGCATCAGTAATTAAAATAGGAAATAAAGTATGCACATATGAATAAATAAAGCTAGGAGTAATGTATGGATGTGTTTTGTCACAGGGTCTCTTCTCATTCTATAGCAAAATAATAATGAGAGGCTTCGTAGACAGATAAGGAATTTGAGTTGGAGGCTACACTATATAAAATCTTTGTTATGAAGATTAAACCGTAATGATAGCTGAAAACCCAAAAGAGCTACAACTGTTGTAGATATTATAGTAATAAATAGTGCAAAAGATATTACAGTAATTTAAGTTAGTTGCATATCCTTTACAGGACGTAGCAGTCAACACCAGCATTTTTTTGCTGTTATGATCTCTTGGCAAATTTACATTCTGAACGACCGGCACCCATACCATTTTGTAACAAACCAACGCAACGCTGTCTGCTGACAAATCACCCGCAGCTGTGTTTCAAACGCGGGTATGCAGGATCATGAATTTAGTTCGTAACCCCTTCGCCACGGAGCCGGCATTATAGTAATAGACAGTGCAAATCAGGACATTTCTTGAATATCAAGAAAACAGAAACAATGGTTTTATCAAAGAAAAAGACAAACCAAAATTTGATATTACAATAGCAGGAAAAATTCTTAACCAAGTCAAATTCACATACTTGTGGGCAAACACAACATCAGACAGAAGAAGCATGACACAGATTAAGAGCAGAATAAGTCAGGCCAAAGCTGCATTTCAGAATATGTTATATAATAAGTAACTTTAACTGAAAGTCAGAAAGAGAGTACTGAAATGCTATATTGAATGTGTCCTGCTGTATGGCAGTGAATCTAGGGATGTGAATGAACAAATTAGGAAGAACACGGAGGCAGAGAAGATGTGGTTTCTGAGATGGATGTTACGAATACCTTGGACTGCCAGAATAACTAATGATTACGTGAATGCTGAGTAGAGGCTATTGAAAGTAGAACACTATACATAACTAAAATAAAGAGACAAACAGTGTTCTTTGATCATATCATGAGAAGACAGGCATTGGAGAACTTTGTGACAATTGGAGACATCTGCGGTGGAAGAGCCAGAGGCAGACTTAGAAAGGTGCTGGATGGTCTAAGACAGTGGTTCTCAACCATTTTTGGCTCATGCACCCTTTCACCATATGTCAGAATGTCATTACCCCCCTTCCAGCGAACAAAAGAAGAAGAATTCCCCCCTATCCAAAATTGTCAGCCTCAAAAGGTGCATTAAAAATAACATGCCTATAATACTGAAAATTCGTATTTTCTTCCATATTTGTACATATACCTTTACATGCATAGATTAATTTTAGTGTAGTAAAATGTCAAAGAATTGTCACTTAATACATGACACCAGAATGCCAGAAAACTGTGCTTCACCAAACAAAATGCTCAATAGAAAAGCCATTTTGAGTCTGCCAACCTGTGGTCTTAATCTCTTCCCCCCCCCCCCCCCCCCCCCCCCAGCCTGAAAACCTAAAATTCCCCCTTGGAGGGAGTTCCCACTGGTTGAGAACCACTGGTCTAAGATGTTGGCATGGAGGTATATCATTAACAGAATTGATTCACAACACCACGGACTGAGACATGAATGCCAATACCACCTGGCAATACACATAATGCTAGTTTTTCAGCACCTCCTTTGTAACAATGTTGAACATCAATATACTTTAAACAAACACAACTTTGATCTAACTGCCCCTTCAACAGTATCAATGTACAGAAACTCACAGAGGACAAATATCCTGATGCCAATCATTGAAATCCCCTTGTATCCTATAGAACTTAATGTGTTGAATAAGGTAATGGCAGTCCCAAGGCTCTAGGGCATGAAACAGCAGCTTTTAACATAATCTAAGTGCAATGAGATGAGGTGATCAGTTATCTTCCTCACAGCCCAAACACACCCCAGAAAGTCTCAAAATTACCTGGTACTCATTATATCAGTCAGGGTTGACCCCAATGCTGCATTGATCAGAACAATGAGCACTGCCAGTGTAGAGAGCGAACCTGAGTCCATGACCACCAACCCACCAGGCAAGTGAACTAGCCCTAACATTATCAGTGTAGTTTTATATATACATGCATATATTTTGAGGCATTCACAAGCTTTGAACTCAGTCCATACATGTGCTACTACTTCTAGTGCTCTGGACTGATTTTTGCATGTGGATTAGCTTTCCCTATTACCAGTGTCCTCCGCCATCAAGTGAACCCACTCCGACTTTTGAGGTACTTGTAATTTATGTTCCCAAGTCAAGGACAAGAAATCAACATTTAGTCCTGCCGACCGGCGTAAGGACTGAACCTGCTAACTCGACATTAGCTCACTGGTTGTTTAAGAACAAGCATTCTTATCCATTCGGCCATGCTGACCTTCGAGTTTTATATATAATTCAAAGCAATTGCAGTCTGCCTACACACAGCTGATCTGAAGTTCTAACTACATCCAACACTGAATGAAGTAGCTGAAAAACATATCCAAACACAGCTAACACAAACTATATTAATGTAATATGCATGGAAGAGAAAGCAAATAATATACAATACATTCTGCTTGCGGGGGGAAATTTACAACACCAAATATACAGGTAGCTATATAAGCCTAGCATCCTGGGATAGGAAGTTGAAGGCTAGTGGAAGGCCAGTGAGAAGCCTGGGTTTCATGCCTTTAGCTTTTGATGTTTTAGGGTCAGACCATATGAGGGCAAAGGAATATTCACAGAGAACCAGCAATGGTGATGGTTAGAATAGAATGTGTCAATGCAACAACTTAACTGTATGCAAGAGGCTGAGGCAGCCATATGATGTATGAAATAGCCAACACATATACAGTCACTTGTCTGTACAACCTGAGTTCACTATGTGTTTGTTGTCTTGATTGAAGGCTGTGTCTACATATGCAGACAGTGTCTAAATTTGTTGACTGGAGACTTATGTCTACATTTGTTGACTGGAGACTATGTCTACATTTGTTGACTGGAGACTACAACATTTGTTGACAGCACAGGTTTGGTAAATTAAAGCTTTTGTGTTGCCCTTTTAAAATAACCTTTCAGCCATTGAAGTTCTGATAAGGCAGTGGCCGACGTGCATGCCTACTGGTCCAGTGGATATGTGTTTGATTCCCCTTCAAAGCGAGGCTTCTGTTCATTGACCTGGGCTTCTGAATAACCCAGTCTAAAGATAGGTACCAGAAATTGACCTGGGAAGTAAAGTCAGCCGGCATGAGACTGACCACATCACCTGTTGAATGCCGACTGGTTAAAATATGTCAGCACCATATACCCAAATACCCCTCATGACATGAAAAGAGGTCCTTTATTCACTTTTCTTCACCAGGATGCTAGACTTATGCGTAGCTTGTCTAATGAAATACCAACAGTGACCATACAACTGAGTATTATAATACAATAATTGGGTACAATAAAACAGAGAACAATAATTAGACACCTAGATCCACATCAACCAGCAAGAATACCTAGAGGGAATGACAAGACGAAGCCACTGCTGTCCTCTGCCTGTTGCTGGACCAGGCTGTCAACATCAAGATTAAGGAGACCACTGTTGGCCACTGGTGTGGTGCTGGAAGCGACATCTCCGTTAGACTCCTTGTTGCTGGCCACACCTGGGGGCGGTGGATTTGGACTCGTGGACACATCAGATTCTGTATTTAGGTGACCAAGCTGGACATGAGTTACACTCGAGGATTTCTTCACCAAAGGACTCTGGAGTTCATTGTTTTCAGTGAGAGATGGGTCCTGGTTGTTGCTTTGTGCAGACATGGTGTTCTCCTCCTGAAGACTGGCTGGATGGGTGAGGTCTTTCTTGATTGATGGCTTGTGATCTGGGTTGGTTGAGTCATAGATGACACCTTTACTGTAATGTGAGTAATCAACATGACTTGCTGCTTCATCTGACTGCATACCCATCGTGTCAAAGTCAAGCTCCTTTTGGGCCTGCTTAGATGCCTGTCCCTTGTTTGATTCCTCGTCCTTCTCATTGTCCTTTCCTGAAAAAGTCACCATGCCATTTTTCTTGATGATTTTATAGGGGTCACTGTTTTTACCATCATCATTATCATCATCATCTTCATCATCGTCATCTTCATATTCATCATAATTGTGCTCTTCTTCAGTGTTATCATCCTCAATCTTAATATCACTCTTAATTTTGTTACTGTTGCTGACAGTGCTGTCCTTTTTGGATTCCTCAATACCTTTATCACTGCCATTGCTTTCATCATCATCATCTTCATAGTAGTCAAACTTGGAATTGTCCCAATCCACCCAGTCTACAAACTCATCACTGGACTTCTTTGTGGTCATTTCATCAGGTTTCTTGGTAGTCTCCACGGCAACTGCAGCAGCAGCAGCAGCTGCGGCCTGAGGATACGATAAGCTTTCTCCTTTGCCGTAAACTGCATTTGGCCCACCTGCAGTTGATACACCTTCCTTGACATCCAAATTCTTATTTTCTGGTTTGTTATCCCCCTTTAAGGAACCTAGAGACGCCTCAATATTGGCAAGAACTTCATTATTATCTTTACTTTTCATCAAAGTATTATTATTATTATTATTATTATTATTAACTATAACTTTATTTGAAGATGTAGGATTAATTTCTTTCTGGTATACATGTTGCTGACGTGGTTCTGAAGTGTCCTTTTCTTTAATAACTTGTGAAGCATTTCTGACAAGATTTAATGCCTGTGATTGGTCTCCTTGAGGCTGGTCTACCACTGGCAATATCTTATGCTCATCAGATCCACTATTTTGAATCCGTACTAGCTCACCATTATTTTCTAAGTGTATGGATGGCTTGCTCTCATGGAGGACCAATGATTCCTTATTCTCATGTGCAACCACAGTTTCTTTATTATTCTGAGAAGTCACTGGTTCTTTTCTTGGGTGGAGCTGGGAGTATGATGAATCCCAACTGTTCCTTGCATAATATTCACCACTGGAGCTGTAAAATGAAGCTGGGTCAGGTTCAACAAATGAATTCACCTCTCCTTTCTTGTAAAAAGGATGAATAAAAGTAGACTCCACAGTTTTGGTGGTGCCACTAGCTGATGTTGTCTCCGTCCTGATCTCATGCTCACGTGTGATATTACTAACTTTTTTCTCACCTGTGTTTTCAGAGACTTGTTTAGTTGTTGTGACAGTTTCGGATTCTGTGGATGGGACCTTCTCCAGCGTACTTGGGGTCACTTGGTGTGCTTTAGTATCCCACAAATCATCATCTAATTTCCCTCTCCACCATTCACCTGTGCTTGTCTCTTTCTGAAACAGACAACAAACCCAAAACAATGATCACAATCAACACAAGTAACACGTCTGCCTGTTCAAGAATACTTCATTGCACCAGTTTGATCCCATATAGCTTGATATCTTTCCACAAGGAGACGTTCTGAATGCGTCATACTGTGCATGAACTCCACAGCTCCAGTGACAACCCCCCAAAAGTCTATGAGAAAATCACACTCGTGAACCAAATGTTGTGGTCTGGAATCGAACCCACAACCTGGCCACGGAGACTCCCAATGTCTGTCCTTATTACTGTTCACTAGTTGTGCCTTTATGTACTAATGTCACAAGTCATTCTCAGCAATGTTCAAGATAGAAATTGAGACATGTTCAAGACAGAAATTGAGACATGTTCAAGATAGAAATTGAGACATGTTCAAGATAGAAATTGAGACATGTTCAAGATAGAAATTGAGACATGTTCAAGATAGAAATTGAGACATGTTCAAGATAGAAATTGAGACATGTTCAAGATAGAAATTGAGACATGTTCAAGATAGAAATTGAGACATGTTCAAGATAGAAATTGAGACATATTCAAGATAGAAATTGAGACATGTTCAAGATAGAAATTGAGACTGTTCAAGATAGAAATAGAGACCTGTTCAAGATAGAAATTGAGACATATTCAAGATAGAAATTGAGACATGTTCAAGATAGAAATTGAGACATGTTCAAGATAGAAATTGAGACATGTTCAAGATAGAAATAGAGACCTGTTCAAGATAGAAATTGAGACCTGTTCAAGGTAGAAATTGAGACATGTTCAAGATAGAAATTGAAACATGTTCAAGATAGAAATTGAGACATGTTCAAGATAGAAATTGAGACATGTTCAAGATAGAAATTGAGACATGCTGAAGATAGAAATTGAGACATGTTCAAGATAGAAATTGAGACATGTTCAAGATAGAAATTGAGACATGTTCAAGATAGAAATTGAGACATGTTCAAGATAGAAATTGAGATATGTTCAAAATAGAAATAGAGACCTGTTCAAGATAGAAATTGAGATATGTTCAAAATAGAAATAGAGACCTGTTCAAGATAGAAATTGAGACCTGTTCAAGGTAGAAATTGAGACATGTTCAAGATAGAAATTGAAACATGTTCAAGATAGAAATTGAGACATGCTGAAGATAGAAATTGAGACATGTTCAAGACAGAAATTGAGACATGTTCAAGATAGAAATTGAGACATGTTCAAGATAGAAATTGAGACATGTTCAAGATAGAAATTGAGACATGTTCAAGATAGAAATTGAGACATGTTCAAGATAGAAATTGAGATATGTTCAAAATAGAAATAGAGACCTGTTCAAGATAGAAATTGAGACATGTTCAAGATAGAAATTGAGACATGTTCAAGATAGAAATAGAGACCTGTTCAAGATAGAAATTGAGATATGTTCAAAATAGAAATAGAGATCTGTTCAAGATAGAAATTGAGACATGTTCAAAATAGAAATTGAGATATGTTCAAAATAGAAATAGAGACCTGTTCAAGATAGAAATTGAGACCTGTTCAAGGTAGAAATTGAGACATGTTCAAGATAGAAATTGAAACATGTTCAAGATAGAAATTGAGACATGTTCAAGATAGAAATTGAGACATGCTGAAGATAGAAATTGAGACATGTTCAAGACAGAAATTGAGACATGTTCAAGATAGAAATTGAGACATGCTGAAGATAGAAATTGAGACATGTTCAAGATAGAAATTGAGACATGTTAAAAATAGAAGAGACTTCCGAGTCCAACTGTGAAAAAGCTGCTGGTCTAGCACCACAAACCCAGTATGCCTTTAGGCATGAAAAAAACACACAAGACAACTGAGAATTGTGAGTTTGAATATTACAGAAAAGGTTTTAGAATATCATGACTAAGAAGAAGAAAAATACTGACATTCTTCAAGATCTGAACAAAGAAGAAAACTTTCTCATTTACAGTATCATGTCTGACGAAACTAAAATACTTTGGCTATATGAAACTTCACACACCTTGGGCATGAAGGTGCGTGAGGCGAGAGAAATGGTGGGAGAATTGGCGGGAGACTGAGACACTTTTCATGGGCCATAAGAGCAATGTTCTGCTGAGAGTGCCGTGCTGAAAAGGACCTGCTAAATGATGAAGAATCAAGGACTGTTAATGTGAATTTCAAAAACTTAGGTATAGAAAGCTATCCCGCGTGCTTTCCTGCGCTTTCTTCTCGGTGGAAAGAAAGGTGGTGTGATAGTTATGGCAGGTCATGAAGCACTGAGTGCACAATGTTCACCTCCCTGATAGTGGGGTGGCTTGTGGGCAGGCAGGCAGGCACTGTAGCATATTTGGGAATTAAGTGCAAAAAACGACTAAATGTCTTAAAACTGGAGTCAGACACCCAGAGGGTCATGATCCAAGTGAGACTGCCTCTAGAGAGTGTCAAGGAGGTAAAGAGGCCAAAATATTCACAGAAGGAAGAACCTTTCGTGCTGGGCCATAGTGGAATTTTTATCACTGTTTAAGTAACCATTGCCTGGGACTGAAAGTGTTTACAAGGACACTTACCATAGGCTCAAATGCTCTCCACTTGTCTTTATCTGTTTTAGGCTTCCACCAATCAGCAGGTTGGTGCCACTCGGGTGACCAATCAGAAGATGCCTCATTCTGGAATATAATCAACATTGAAGACAAATGGTTAAACACATGGTAAGCAATGTTGAACTTATTCAATAACTCTCATGAAAAGAAGAGTACTAACATAATTTTTGTTTTAAAATTTGCATATCCCTTAAGGGACGTTGCAGTCAACATCAGCATTTTTCAGCTGTTGTTGATGTTCTTGGCAAGATTACGCTCAGTAGTTTGCCATTGCTTTCTGAGCGACCGGCTCACATTGGTGCACTTATTCCATTGTTTTATCAGTCCTCCCAAACTTGCTGCATAGAACTGCGTGCTTTGGTTTCATTTACCGGCCATCCCACAAAACTGTGTGACTTACTTATTGACTTGCCCTCATAACTTTTTTTTCCCCCTACCCAGCTATGCACCGCTCTACGGGATAAACATTTGTCAGCATAAACATTGACAACCCACCTTGGCGGGAGGCATTTCGCGAACGACGCCGAAGTTGAATGTGAAGTGAAAACGTGGTTTAGAAAACAGAGCACGCAGTTCTATGCAGGCGGGTTGGGAGGACTGATAAAACGGTGGGATAAGTGCATCAATGTTGGTGGAAATTATGTTGAGAAATAAAGGGACGATGTATGTATACAAATAAACTGGTTTCAAGTTGTTATCATATTTAGTTATTTTTCTACAGCCATTTGTGACTTACTTATTGACTTACCCTCATAAATGACTATTTTACGTGCCTTGGGTATATGGTGCTAGACCCATATTTGTATAGACCAACCAGCACTGGGTGGCTGATGTGGCCTGTATCAAGCCAGCCGCCTTTACTTCCCAAAATATTTCTTGTACCCACTTTAGGTTGGGCAGACCTGGCAGCCCAGGCCCAATTTAAGAATCATCCCTGGTGCAGATTTGAACCCATAGCTACCAGGCCAGCAAGCAAGCGTCTAGCCACTACACTATCACAGCTCCCAGAGTGTGTATGAGTGTGGGCGATTATGTGTGTCCTCCCTAGCCTGCATAATACAGCAAAAATACATTCGATTTGCTAAAGCGGGCATGAAATATGCATGGCACGTTCCCCGGAGACTGGCAGTGGATTAATCTTATAATGACAGCACTAGCAGGGAGCACGAACACTCTGTGACCACCAGATAACGTGGAGACAGTTTTAAACCCATGCCCCTGTCCGGACCGGCCTAGCACCAGGTTCCTGTTGTATTGAGCAATTCAGTTTCTATGGTAGAGCTTTAGTGTGTGTATGTGTGTCAGGGAGAGAGAGAGAGAGAGAGAGAGAGGAGAGAGAGAGAGAGAGAGAGAGAGAGAGAGAGAGGAGAGAGAGAGAGAGAGAGAGAGAGAGAGAGAGAGAGAGAGAGAGAGAGTCCTAGGTCGAGATCCCTTTAGACGAGGCTTTAATTTTGCAAGATTATAAAAGGTGAGAGGGGCGGTGATGATAGTGATAAGTGTGTTTATGTGTGTGTGTGTGTGTGAGTGTATGTGTGCCCTAGGTCATGATCACTTTTGGCGTATAAATGGCTCTATGTTTGATTGACTATGACTCCGTTACTCCGCGCGTGTGTATGTGCTTCCGAGTATATATATATATATATATATATATATATATATATATATATATATATATATATATATATATATATATATATATATCCCCGGGTAGACTAAGTTCTTTCAATGAACAAATACGATGATCTACTCATGGACAGAGGAAAGTTCAGTCTATGAACATATATTATGATATATACCAGGGTATATCTATTTAAAGAACAGCGAACTCGTTACGATCATGCAAGTAGCCACCACATACCAACATACTGTGAGTTACAAGAAGAAAGAACAAAAGAGAACGATGGTACTTAGAGAGGGCAGAACCACTCCAAGCCAACACCCGCGCCCTTTCCCCCCAACCCAATGGTAGCTTCCCTGACTCCAGACAAAGTCATTTCCTGCACGCACGTTCCGTGTTTATTACCCGCCTACCTTCACTGATCGCATCCTAGTGTTATTTAATGCTAGGGTAGTTGAGTTCCAGTTCTGTATTGTCCACGTCTTCCTTTTACTTTTAGCTACCCTCATTGTTCTGAAGGGGAGTCGAGGTAGCGCAGTGGCCAGCACGCCTGGTTGCCGGCCAGATGGTCATATGTTCGTATCCCATTCGAACGGGTTATAAAAAATTGACCTGGCTTCCCAAGTCGACTCAGCCTGAAACTGATACGAGGAAATGTGCTGAGAAATAAAGGCGGCCGGCGCGATACTGACCGCAACACGCATGTGATTGCCGAGTGGCATTAGCACTATATGAAATACGCCTCAGGGAATGTAAACGGTCCTTTTAATGTAATTTCGTATTTTGTGGTATCTAACCTCGCCCATTCATTAACAAACATTCACTAATTGGCGTCTGCGCAGAGCAGTGGGAATAAAATGGTATGACAAAGTCACCAGTGAAGTATTCATGGATAGATCTAAACAGAATCACCAATGTCGAGCTCAGGGAGAAAACTAAACAGAATCACCAATGTCGAGCTCAGGGAGAGAACTAAACAGAATCACCAATGTCGAGCTCAGAGAGAGAACCAAACAGAATCACCAATGTCGAGCTCAATGAGAGAACCAAACAGAATCACCAATGTCGAGCTCAGGGAGAGAACTAAACAGAATCACCAATGTCGAGCTCAGGGAGAGAACTAAATAGAATCACCAATGTCGAGCACAGGGAGAGAACTAAAGAGAATCACCAATGTCGAGCTCAAGGAGAGAACTAAATAGAGTCACCAATGTCGAGCTCAAGGAGAGAACTAAACAGAATCACTAATGTCGAGCTCAAGGAGAGAACTAAACAGAATCACTAATGTCGAGCTCAAGGAGAGAACTAAACAGAATCACTAATGTCGAGCTCAAGGAGAGAACTAAACAGAATCACTAATGTCGAGCTCAAGGAGAGAACTAAACAGAATCACTAATGTCGAGCTCAAGGAGAGAACTAAACAGAATCACTAATGTCGAGCTCAAGGAGAGAACTAAACAGAATCACTAATGTCGAGCTCAAGGAGAGAACTAAACAGAATCACTAATGTCGAGCTCAAGGAGAGAACTAAACAGAATCACTAATGTCGAGCTCAAGGAGAGAACTAAACAGAATCACCAATGTCGAGCTCAAGGAGAGAACTAAACAGAATCACCAATGTCGAGCTCAAGGAGAGAACTAAACAGAATCACCAATGTCGAGCTCAAGGAGAGAACTAAACAGAATCACCAATGTCGAGCTCAAGGAGAGAACTAAACAGAATCACTAATGTCGAGCTCAAGGAGAGAACTAAACAGAATCACTAATGTCGAGCTCAAGGAGAGAACTAAACAGAATCACTAATGTCGAGCTCAAGGAGAGAACTAAACAGAATCACCAATGTCGAGCTCAAGGAGAGAACTAAACAGAATCACCAATGTCGAGCTCAAGGAGAGAACTAAACAGAATCACTAATGTCGAGCTCAAGGAGAGAACTAAACAGAATCACTAATGTCGAGCTCAAGGAGAGAACTAAACAGAATCACTAATGTCGAGCTCAAGGAGAGAACTAAACAGAATCACTAATGTCGAGCTCAAGGAGAGAACTAAACAGAATCACTAATGTCGAGCTCAAGGAGAGAACTAAACAGAATCACTAATGTCGAGCTCAAGGAGAGAACTAAACAGAATCACTAATGTCGAGCTCAAGGAGAGAACTAAACAGAATCACTAATGTCGAGCTCAAGGAAAGAACTAAACAGAATGACCAATGTCGAGCTCAAGGAGAGAACTAAACAGAATCACTAATGTCGAGCTCAAGGAGAGAACTAAACAGAATCACTAATGTCGAGCTCAAGGAGAGAACTAAACAGAATCACCAATGTCGAGCTCAAGGAGAGAACTAAACAGAATCACTAATGTCGAGCTCAAGGAGAGAACTAAACAGAATCACTAATGTCGAGCTCAAGGAGAGAACTAAACAGATTCACTAATGTCGAGCTCAAGGAGAGAACTAAACAGAATCACTAATGTCAAGCTCAAGGAGAGAACTAAACAGAATCACTAATGTCGAGCTCATGGAGAGAACTAAACAGAATCACTAATGTCGAGCTCAAGGAGAGAACTAAACAGAATCACTAATGTCGAGCTCAAGGAGAGAACTAAACAGAATCACTAATGTCGAGCTCAAGGAGAGAACTAAACAGAATCACTAATGTCGAGCTCAAGGAGAGAACTAAACAGAATCACTAATGTCGAGCTCAAGGAGAGAACTAAACAGAATCACTAATGTCGAGCTCAAGGAGAGAACTAAACAGAATCACTAATGTCGAGCTCAAGGAGAGAACTAAACAGAATCACTAATGTCGAGCTCAAGGAGAGAACTAAACAGAATCACCAATGTCGAGCTCAAGGAGAGAACTAAACAGAATCACTAATGTCGAGCTCAAGGAGAGAACTAAACAGAATCACTAATGTCGAGCTCAAGGAGAGAACTAAACAGAATCACTAATGTCGAGCTCAAGGAGAGAACTAAACAGAATCACTAATGTCGAGCTCAAGGAGAGAACTAAACAGAATCACTAATGTCGAGCTCAAGGAGAGAACTAAACAGAATCACTAATGTCGAGCTCAAGGAGAGAACTAAACAGAATCACTAATGTCGAGCTCAAGGAGAGAACTAAACAGAATCACTAATGTCGAGCTCAAGGAGAGAACTAAACAGAATCACTAATGTCGAGCTCAAGGAGAGAACTAAACAGAATCACTAATGTTAAGCTCAAGGAGAGAACTAAACAGAACCACTAATGTCGAGCTCAAGGAGAGAACTAAACACCCACAGTGAACAAAGAAGTGAGGAAAAGACGATGGCGCAGGACAGAACACACATTGAGCACACCTGAGGACGATAGAACTAGACAGAACACACACTGAGCACACCTGAGGACGATAGAACTAGACAGAACACACACTGAGCACACCTGCGGACGATAGAACTAGACAGAACACACATTGAGCAAACCTGAGGACGATAGAACTAGACAGAACACACATTGAGCACACCTGAGGACGATAGAACTAGATAGAACACACATTGAGCACACCTGAGGACGATAGAACTAGACAGAACACACATTGAGTACACCTGAGGACGATAGAACTAGACAGAACACACATTGAGTACACCTGAGGACGATAGAACTAGACAGAACACACATTGAGCAAACCTGAGGACGATAGAACTAGACACTCTCTTGTCTGGAACCTACTGGCGCAGGACAGAACACACATTGAGCACACTTGAGGACGATAGAACTAGACACTCTCTTGTCTGGAACCTACTGGCGCTGGACAGAACACACATTGAGCACACCTGAGGACGATAGAACTAGACACTCTCTTGTCTGGAACCTACTGGCGCTGGACAGAACACACACTGAGCACACCTGAGGACGATAGAACTAGACACTCTCTTGTCTGGAACCTACTGGCGCAGGACAGAACACACATTGAGCACACTTGAGGACGTTAGAACTAGACACTCTCTTGTCTGGAACCTACTGGCGCTGGACAGAACACACATTGAGCACACCTGAGGACGATAGAACTAGACACTCTCTTGTTTGGAACCAACTGGCGCTGGACAGAACACACACTGAGCACACCTGAGGACGATATAACTAGACACTCTCTTGTCTGGAACCTACTGGCGCTGGACAGAACACACATTGAGAACACCTGAGGACGATAGAACTAGACACTCTCTTGTCTGGAACCTACAAGGCAAACGACATAGTGGGGGACCTGAAACTCTTGGAGAAGAGAATTACAGACATAGATTAATAATATTGGGAGGATAAGGAGGGAGCTGAAGGAGATGAAGTGTAGCAGAAAGAAACCTAGCTCACTAAATATGTGATATGATGTTTCTCCATGTCTCTATTTTATGTGCCGACACAGCATTTCAACATCCGTTCAATACTAACTTACGTATGTAAAATATCTGCCTACCTATCTAGCTAACCCACCACCTAACCTACGCACACACCTATCTACTTAAACCACCCGCCCACCTACATTTACATCTACTTACACCTGATTCACATCCCTACCTACCCAACCCTCCCGACCTCCATCTATCCTCCCTCTTTCCACACACACACACGCACGCATGCACGCACACACACACCTATCAACATGTCTGTCTATCCATCTATCCACCCCCTCTCTTCCTACCCGTCTCTCTCTCTCTCTCTCTCTCTCTCTCTCTCTCTCTCTCTCTCTCTCTCTCTCTCTCTGACATGTCTTATGTTGTGTGTCCCTCCGTTCGTCTGTGTAAAACTAGGCGTCCATTAATCACCCACACGTCACCTTACAATACATCGAATGCGCGCGTGCGTCTGAATTGTCTTCTGTCCGTCCGTCAATATCTAATGGTTCATTGATCAACTCATCCATACATCTCTGTGATAAATCGAATGTGTGTGTATGTTTCCCTCTCCGTCTATATCTAATCTTTCGTTGATCAATCCATTTCTGTGATAAACCGAATCTGTGCTTGTGTGCCTCTCCATCTACATCTAATCTTCATTGATCAATCCATGTCTGTGATAAACATAATCTATTGTGCGCGCGTGTGTGTGTCCTTCTCCGTCTATATCTAATCATTCGTTGGTCAACCCATCTCCAAACCGAATTTGCGTGTACCTGTATACGCCTCTGTCCACCCGTCTTTACCCACCAGTTGACTGATCAACCCGCTCACAAATCTCCATGCTACATCGTAAAGAAAGTCCTACAATACAAAACCGCCTGCAGATGCAGATGCAGTCAACCTTTAGCTCGCACCCAGGTTATATATAATACAACCACAACGGCCGCGAAATGTATCACTGCATCCCCGACCTCGCACTCATCTGTCAGACGTGTAATTATTCGCGCTTCTAGCCTGATTTGTTGTTGCTGCTTTTGCTATTGCTGGTGTTGTTATTGCTGACATTATGTCTTCTGTCATTTCCTTCAATGATCATCCTTGGTTTCCGCCACATTATCCCCGCGAGCGTGCTCAGAATTAAATCTCGCCTGTCAATGAACGGAGAAACTACAAGGAAAGCCATGTTTATCTAACTAGAAAATAGGGAAGACGGCAAGAACATGAACATTCTACAAACAGCTTGACAAGAATACAAGAATGTTATTGCACCATGTTTCTCCTGTATTAATTACTCCTGTGTTATATATGTCCGTAGATACAATATTGGGAGAGTTTAATCGATATCAATATTGTATCCGGCAATGAATGATGAAATCGTGAAGAAACTGGAATGTGTAGGAGGTGTTAAATTCTTGAGAATAATGTTCAGAATATCAGGGTTGAGTAGAGAATAAGCGAGCTTTTGACAGATGCATTAACTATATCATTAATCTAAATAAAAAAGACAAGACAAATGAAATGTATATCAACGAAAGAGGTTGCAAAATTAGCTTTATAAGAGAAAATATACTAGACAAACAAAAATCATTCTGAAAGGTTTAATGTTCTTTTATATAGTCGAATGTTCTATACTGGGTCATGAAATGGTACATTTAGATTTGAAAAGGATTTTGATATTGATGTTGTCAGAGAAGAAAGACGCTGAGGGGTTGACGGCTGCAGACGTCACTTGGTCACGTGTTAGAACCAAAAGGGCAGAAGAAACTACATTTATAGAACATGTCAAGAGGAAGTGAAATATAAACACAGACACCACAAACAATATGTAACTTTTGCTAGTCTTATCTCCGTTGTAAGCCTTGGTTCTACAGTTTGCTAGTCTTATCTCCGTTGTAAGCCTTAGTTCTATAGTTTGCTAGTCTTATCTCCGTTCTAAGCCTTGGTTCTACAGTTTGCTAGTCTTATCTCCGTTCTAAGCCTTAGTTCTATAGTTTTCTAGTCTGTATCTCCGTTCTAAACCTTGGTTCTATAGTTTTCTAGTCTGTATCTCCGTTCTAAGCCTTAGTTCTATAGTTTTCTAGTCTGTATCTCCGTTCTAAATCTTGGGTCTATAGTTTGCTAGTCTTATCTCCGTTGTAAGCCTTAGTTCTATAGTTTGCTAGTCTTATCTCCGTTCTAAGCCATGGTTCTATACTTTGCTAGTCTGTATCTCCGTTGTAAGCCATGGTTTTATAGTTTGCTAGGCTGTATCTTCGTTCTAAGCCATGGTTCTATAGTTTGCTTGTATCTCCGTTCCAAGTCGTTGTTCTATTGTTAGCTAGGTTGTGTTCTGACGTCGCGTGTCCGTTCCAAATTTTTCGATTACTTCAAGGACTTTTCATTTTCCCTGTTATTTTCCAGAATGTTGCTATTTGCAATGTTTCTAACCCAGCCTGTCCTTGCCGTGTTTTAAACAGTCAACGAAATAAAAATAGTACAACAAAACGACAAATTAAGCGAAAACTCCAGTGAAACACAATAATACTGTAATTGGGTTGGATGCGTAGAGTGCAATAAATAACATGATACGGTTGAAGGAAACAGACCAGGCAAACACAAATAGCTCTGTCCTTTTAACTCGCGAGATCAAATGGTCAAATCCCATTTCCAGGAGGAGGGAAGTTAAACGGATACAGATTCCATCAGTTGATTAATGTAAAGACCAAACACGCGTACACCCAGAAATTAATCTCACATCAGCATCCACGCACTGTCAGCTGGCACAAATACGAGGGTAAGTTAATAAATAAGTCACAAGTGGCTGTAGAAAAATAACTAAATATGATAACAACTTGAAACCAGTTTATTTTTATACATACATTGTCCCTTTATTTCTCAACATAATTTCCACCAACATTGATGCACTTATCCCATCGTTTTATCAGTCCTCCCAAACCCGCTGCATAGAACTGCGTGCTTTGTTTTCATTTACCTGCCATTCCACAGAACTGTCTGACTTACTTATCGACTCGCCCTCGTAACTTTTTCTACCCAGCTATGTATCGCTTTACGGGATAAACATTTGTCAGCATAAACACTGAAAACCACCTTGGTGGGAGACATTTCGCAAATGACGCCGAAGTTGAATGTCATGGAATTCGTGTAATTGTTATATCATATAATTCGTGTAATTATTATATCATGGAATTCGTGTCGAGACAGGAACACATAGCTGATCCACGACTCTGGTGATCGAGTGAGATGGCAGAACATGACCGCCCATGCTTACCGGCATGGCACATGATGGATAGATGGATGGAATTCGTGTAAATATTATATCATAAAATCTGTGTAATTGTTATATTATGGAATTCGTGTAATTGTTATATCATGGAATTCGTGTATTGTTATATCATGGAATTCGCGTTAATGTTATATCATGGAAACGTGTAAATGTTACATCATGGAATTCGTGCAAAATGTTATATCATGGAATTTGTGTAAATGTTATATCATGGTATTTGTGTAAATGTTATATCACGGGATTCGTGTACTTTGCTGAAATTTTCCTGACGTAAGACCAGCATAATGACAGTATCCGCGTCAATGAAAGTGATCCTTTACAATCTAAACAACGATGGCATATCAACAGAAGACCGGATTCAATCCCCGGTGGTAGGATAGCATTATCCTAACTAGTAGAGATCTGAAGGTCGCCCAACATATAACTGGCAACAGGAGATTTCTCTAGAGAATTATAGGCGGCCGGTGTGAGAATAACCAACCGACACTTGAATACTGCTAGGTCGTGCAATATTACACAGGACAAATGGTGTGCTGTATTTGTAACGAGAACATTCAGTATAAGGGTGTGTAGAGAAAGCTCATGGCAGCGGTTCGGTGGTTAACCCAGACTCAGTACCATTTGAATAACGAAGACACAAACAATAGATTGCAGGATTTATTGCCTGGCATATTTCACTGCATCTCGTCAGGTACATGCTGCAGAAATCACACAACATAAAGTGAAATAACTAGATAAATCCTTCAATCTGGAATATACACATGTTCGCACAGTAATGTAGATTGTCTATCACGGTAATTTTAAACTGGCTAACATGTCTTTTTGCTTGCACAAAGCCGACTTACGCGGGTTGATCACTATGGCTTCAGCAAACCTTAACAACCGACTACTCTGTGTGTTGAACAACACACGGAAGGCACTGTCTCTTTCAACAACATGACCACTCTCGAGTACGTGTCTCGCGACCGATGAAGCAGGACTGTTCCGGTGTGTCGGCCTGCCTAGGCTACCATCTTCTGTGTGTAGTATCTTGTCCACCCAGTTCGGAATGTGTTCCAACAATCTGTTATGTAACTGTCGCTCTGTTCTACCTATGTAGATGGCCTCGCACCTACATGTAAATTGGTAAATACAATTCGATTTGGTGTACAAAGCTACAGGTTCTTTAACTGCTGGAATGGGGATCGGTGTGGTTTTGTGCCTGATAACCGGAATTGCAGCACAGAATGTTCGTCCGACTGCTGTGATGAGCCGGTCCTGCAAACGTTGCATTACGTCATCTCCTCGGAAGGTTAAATGGATGAAAACCTTGAGTTTCGGGACTGTAGTTTCTTCTGGTTTAGGTTTGGTCTGTTGGCAGTTGCGCTATATATAGCATATCGCATATTTATGGCGCATATCCTTTACATGACGTAGCAATCAACTCCAGCATGTTTTGGCTGTTCGTGTTCTCTCTATCATTTTCATAAAAACCAACGCAAGGCTGTCTAAATGAAATTTACTCAAACGAAAATCAAGTAGTTTCATAATGTTAAAAAAAGGGGGAAACAACTCCATCGTCTTGAATGTAAAGAAGGTGGAGAACTCTGACGTCAGCACTAGCATTGTCTCAGATAGACAAGAGTTTAACGTGAACATCTCATCATTCTTTCCCCCATCGATCACACATCCGGATCTGGCAAGCGTGGCCGGCCACACTGACCGCACGCTGTCCTGGGTGTATGATTGGACGCAAACTTGTCCGTCTAGAACAGACGTACCAGGTCTGCCACGATGCTAACTCTTAGTATATGCAAAAGTGGGGAGATGTGGGACTGTAGTGGCTACCAGGCTTGCCTGTCGACCTGAACCTAAGGTCATGTGTTCGAATCTCAATTGATAGAGCGATTAACATTAACTGACCTGGCCTCCCGTCTAAACCAGCCTAAAATGGACACCAGGAAATGTTCTGGGAAATGAAAGCGGCCGATGTGATACTGACTATATCACCAGTCCAATGTTAATCGGTCTATATAACCATGGGACGAGCATCACATACCCAATACCCCTCAGGGGCCGGAAAGGATCCTTTACCTGACTGCACAGATTAGGGGTAAAACCATGGCTGATACTGACTTACGGACATGCAATGCTCAGTTCTCGCACAGGCTGACTGACTGACTGGCACGTTGCCGTCTTGGCTGACGATAGTTAGTAAAATGGAGTTATACCTCTCCATAGCACAAAGCCTGGGCTGAATTTAGAGACCATGTGTTGACCATGCTGCATGATCCCTCTCTCGGCCTGCCTAGTTTAGTCCAGAGGGAAGGTAACACCAATACGTCTGGAACAAGACAAGCTGTAGAAGCTGCCGGATCAGAAAAACAATACTCTAACAGTCCGCCTGTCGTAGCTTCGATCCTAGACCAGTTGCCAACCAAGGCTTAGGGCCTGTTCTGCCCTGCCATGACATTTTGTCTTTAGGTCGCATTTCCTCGTAATATGGTAACGCTTGTACCCTCCCAATTGTACTCCTCCGCCCGTAGCTGTTGGCACAATGTTGGGTGTTAGGTTTGGTGATCGCCGCCCAACATTCGGCGCTAACAGAAATCAGGTAGTACCGTCTACTGTCATACGGTAGCTCAGTCATATCTGACGAAGACCTGATATGTTCACATAGGCTAGGTTACGGTATAATAAGGTAGAGTAAGCAGATTCTTTTCTCGTCGCCTTTCCCCCCTTAACATTCTCAAAATTGTATCTGCGCCCAGTCTGAGAGACTGGATAGACCTCATAACTATACTTATCAGAAAGTCTTTACTGGGATTGAAACCCGGGACAACAGTTGACATCAACAAGCGCACTAACCGCTACAGATCCAAGATGCACTACCATGCACCTAACATCCATATGTTGTCATTATGGCGTTATAGAGTGCACCCCATTTACAGCTCAGAAATGTAATTTCAAACCAGATACACACAACACTACAACATATAAATAAACTCGATCCGTGTATTGTAATATTGCTGCAATGTATTTGAGTAGACCTGCAGGTTGGAGATCTGAATCTTTTAGAGCGACTGTGAAGCCGCTGTTCCTAACATTATCGTCAGAAAAATACCCGTTAATGCGAGACTCACATAAACCAAAGATGTTAAAATTATGACCAAGAATAATCGAGACTTCCGGCATTTTACCTGACCGACAGGCAGGTAGATAGATAGGCAGGAGGCAGCATACCGACAGATGGACAGACAAGCGGACATAGACAGACAGACAGACAGACAGACAGACAGACAATATACACAGTCGCTCGAAATCACCTTCCGAAGGAGAAACCAGCCGTTCCTCTGGAGACGAGCGCCGTTATCGAGAAATCCGGCCCGAAACTTGAAGTATCAATAACCACGGCCCAAGACACGAGGTTGCCAGTTGGCAATCAAACACTCAAGTGTGGTTGAGTCAAGAGACAACAGCGTGAATCACCTAATCGTCTATTTCACGTTATGGAATCTTCCTGTAAGGAAGGAATCTGAATCATATATTACTATTCTTCTATTTATTGATCGGCTTTCAGACAACGGGGAGGAGATAATAGGGAAGAGTTAAATATCATATAACTCGTGAGACAAAGTTGTAACTTGAAAGATATGAGAACATACGAAACAAACTCTATGCGCCAAGGAAATGGATGAATTTAACCACTTTCTATGGGTGTCAACCAAGATTAAACAATTCTATAAGGTGGCACAATCTTCCTAGCAGAAACTAAACAGGATTCCCAACATGGAAATTACGAGATTTATCAATATAGTTAAGTTAGTTGCATGTCCTTTACGGGACGTCGCAGTCAACCGCAGCATGTATTGGTTGTTCGTGATTTCTTGGAAAGTTTACGTTCAATAGTTTGCCATTGCTTTCTGAACGACCGGCACTCATACTTTTATACGGGAAAACAACGACAGGCGGTCTGCTACCCGCAGCTGTGTTTCGAACGCGGTATGCGGGATTACGCATTGCATTCGTAGTAGATATTAATATAAAAAAGACAACACATTACCATGGCGGCTGATATCTCAACATTTAAAAACTGGAGTGAACAAAAACAAATCTCGAACGAGCATTAGTCTCGCCTGTTCTAGTTATATAACAGCAGACGTAACTGCTATAACGTTAGTTTCATGTCCTTTGCGTAACGTCGCAATCAATTCCAATATTATTTATCCTGTTATTAGTTACTAGGCAACTTTTACGTTCATTAGTTTGCCATTGCTTTCTGAACAACAGACGCCCATACCATCGAAATCCACACAAGACGGCGTGCTGCCTAATCGCCGACACAGTTCGAACCTTTCACTCGGTGTGTCGGGGAATTGTGAAGCGCATTCACTTCCCATAATCCACGGCGCCGGCAATGACTGATATAAAACTGAAGTTAAAATACAAAAAGGCCAAAGTTGTATTTCGACTGTTGTGAACTATTCTTCCTCTTCCTAGTTCCTCTAGATAACATCTTAACATAATATTACTGACATACATACACTAAAACACAACGATAAGAAAACGGGTTGCTGCATCATATTATTTAATAAACGCAACAGCAAGAACGAGATATGGATGTAGCTGTGAAGGAACATTTTAAGTGTAGCCTGTAAACCTTGCTTGCAAAGTTTGGGATCCACTGTTCTAGAACGCCCTCACCCAAGAAATGTGTGCTGAGTTAATAAACTGACCGTTGGGTGTCTCCAAGACTACAGACTGGCCAACGGTGTAAATACTAGCCTCGGGTCAAGATATGAGGCATCTGGTCGATAATGTAATGGGCAGACAGCGGCGGTGAGGAATGGGTTCGCGTCTATTGATGTGCACTCATGGAGGTCAGGAGAAAGAAACCAGATAAAGGAGCCAGTGGCAGCTGTGCGGGTAGTGGCCTGAAACAGAGCTGGTGGCGTGGGTAGCAGAGGAGTTAATGTCATCCATGTCTTCTTACACTCCTGTGAAGACATGAAACTGCCATTCAAACGGCAAATCACGACGATGTGCATGTTTGTATGGATGTATCAGTGTGTGCGTGCGTCCTCTTCTTCTGTTGCTTCTTCTTCTGCTTCTTCCTTCCTTCTTTTCTAACTTTCTTTCCTTCCTTTGTGTCCTTTCTTTTTTTTTCCCCTTTATTCTCGTTTTCTTTCTTTAATTCACTTCTTCTTCTTGTTCTTTCTCTTTTACTCCTCCTCCTCATTCTTCTCCTTTTACCACTATCTTCACCTCTTCTTCATTTTCTCCTTCTTATTCTACTGTCTTCATCTCTTCTTCTTCTTCTTCTACTACTACTACTACTTTCGTCATCTCTTTTCTCTTCTTTTCACCTTCGTCCTCCTCCTTTCTTCTTTTCCTCCTCGTCTCCCTTCTTCATCCTACCACTCCTCTTCCTTCTTCTTCTACTTCTTCCTCCTCATCTGCCTTCTCCCTCCTCCTTTTCCTCAGCTACTTGGCGTTCCGATCACAGATCATACTATATCCGTTACACCAGATGCCAGTACAGGAAACGGAAGCGAAGTCATCTTCAGAAAGGAACCAATACCTTAAAATAACCCCATATTTACCTCATCATCACCATTGAGCGGCTTGTATTGTGCAGACCTTTACCCCGTATAACAGGCTTTAGAAATGTCTCTCCCAACATAATTATTACATGACAATACCGAGTAAACACTGGCTGTTATGTTCCACCAGAATGGAAATCCCCCATCTAAGCAAACAAATAATAGTTGAATATATAGATTTTCTCTTTATACAATCCCAAACATACAGCTGAATTCAAAAATAGCATTTCTCTCTCTTCCAACCACATTCCCCCCTCTGATTTAAAATTGGAAAACGCAAAATCCAAACACATGCAGCCAACTGATAACCACGATCATGGATGTTCGCGCGCGCGCGTGCGTGCGTGCGTGTGTGTGTGCTTTGAGTTCAGTTGAGTCCAGAACCGACATCACAACACATTGGGGACATACCCGTAAGCGCGCTGTCCTCATCTTCAACAACCAGCGAAGACTACCAATACTAATGGTACCAGTTGCAATCTGTTGTATGTGTCCGTCTGGCCTTTCTTCGAAGAACTGTGTGTCGGCCACATCCTCTGGTCTCTCCGTGCCGCAGCATTCTCTCCCAGGCTATGATGGGTTATATGTTCTCCCACACAACCCCACAGGTCCCCCATCGCATCTGCCTTATGGCAGCCACCCAGCGGTGCAGATCCAGCCAATGTGTCCGTCTGCTCGTTTCCCAATACACCAGCATGGCATGGGGACAAGATCTCACAGTGTGCATCTTCGTCGTTGCTACGGAGTTCGTGCACTTTCCTGACATTCTAGTTGTGTTATTATCTACGGGAGGAGAAGCTGAAGGACTTACGGAGATATCTGAGTGAAATTTAATATCATCCTTTACCCAAACCAAGAGCACACTGGTGGGGGAAAACTCGCGGTCTTGCATATTTGCTACACATGTGTGGAAGTCAAGAGGAAACTACCACATTACATTTTCAAGGATAAGTTTATATAACCTCAGAGTTTCATATTTTAAAAACAACACACATCATACTAAGTATACCAACTTAACAAGTTATCACAACATTTCAGATACATATGTTTTGTCTTTTGAAGATCCGAGCAGTGTCTTCTTGGAGCTGGAGGCACGGAGAGAGAGAAGAGGGAACGCTATGTTGCACCCATCAAAGATCAACCGATGTGATTCATATAAGTATACTAACTGTCCCGAATAGTTTCCTGATTTGTGATGTGATAGTCCCATGGCATTTTGTAGGCCTCAAAACACGGCGGAATAGGCGGCCAATCTTACCCACACTTAGCAGACGACAAGCCCAGCTGTCGGATTCTCGCCTGACAGTGCTCATGAGATTATCAGCGCAGCTCCCTATAAACCAGACTAACGCTCACATTTAGCATAACTGAAACCTGCATCAATCTCCAATATGCATTCCCGCGCATTCCTCCCCTCCCCCCCCCCCCCCCCCCGTACGAAACAACCCACTTCTGTGTAACCAACTACCCTGCTTGAGAACTTTCAATCAGATAGCGGTGAGAACGATTATTAGTATGACTCTTCGCTGGCTGTTGAACGAGGAGACGGAACGCGTATGGGAATGTCCTGTGTGCAGTGATGATGTCGGTTCTTAGCTCAACTCAACTCAACTAGTTGGATCCAACAATCGCCAATGCAAGCTATGCGAACTTAAATCAGCTACAACAAGCCACACGATTCAGAAGAATACCGGGCTGGCAAGAGAAGACATCTCAGTTCCATTTCCCTAACGTCATACTTCACATAGTCAGAATGCACACGCACGCAAGCGCGAGCGCACACACAATACTGTCGATGATGGGAGCGGTTTTGACGATGTCAAAATTCCTGCCTCACAGCACAACAATTATTTTCGTCGACTCGCTCCGTGCTCGGCATTGTATCAAGCTAATTTCTACTTGGGAAATCTCCCACAGGATGTCTAATGTGGCATTTTCACATTTTCTTTACAGGCGTCAGTGTTTATACATATCTCTCAGGGATTAATATAATCGATTTTTTGTATACATGAGCGTGTGTCTTTATGACTGTGTGTGCAAGTATGCAAGCGCGGCGTGAGTGTGTGTATTAGTGAGTGTATGGGCGTGTAAGTATCCAAGCGCAGTGTGTGTGTTTGTAAGGATAGAAGCGCAGCGTGTGAGTTATGTCCGTGAGTGTATGTGTGTAAGTATGCAAGCGCAGATGAGGAAGTAGAAGAAGAAGAAGAAGAAGAAGAAGAAGAAGAAGAAGAAGAAGAAGAAGAACAAGAACAAGAAGAACAAGAAGAACAAGAAGAACAAGAAGAACAAGAAGAACAAGAAGAACAAGAAGAACCCAAACACTAAAATACTACATCTTAGAGTACTAGATTAAACAAGAGCTTAGGAATTTCTTGAAATCACTTCAAATAATTTACTACACAGTGACTGACCAAACCCACTGTTTCTTACAGACACAGAATTAGTATAGTTACTTCGCCATCTGGCTTCCATACTGCTTGCGAACGTCTATTCCTGTCCCGGACGTTATCAAACCTGGACGTTATCAATCCCGTGACGTTATCAATCCTGGACGTTATCAACCGTGGGCAGTTCCAAACGAAAGCACTCGTTCAAAAGTACTCCAAGATTACAGGCTTTCTACAGTAATAACAGAAGGTCGAAGTCAGACCAGAAGCCAAAGAGCTATAGGTAAACGGCGAAGACGAGAGATCGCCGAGTCCTGTCGCCCGCTTGTCTGGCCCCGCCCGGCTAAGTACCAGGGGTAAGCAAACAAGGCATCCCAGAGCAGACGGCTTTCTGCACGGCCTCCAGACCAAAGTAATGACTGGAATTGGCCCTTTGGGGAAACAGGGACTCGGCAAGGGCAGGGCACACAAGGGTAATCAGCCATCTATCATTACAGTGTACAGACGCCACCACAACTGGGCTCTTCGTTTTTCTTAAAGAGAGAAAACCCACACTAAGGAAGAGGAGTTGGGTAACTCTGGTGGTCTAGTGGCTAAACGCTCGACTGATGGCAAAGGTGGGGCGTGGGACGAATGCGGATCGGGTGGATTTCTAAAACTGAACTGGGATACCAGGTGGATCCAGGGTACATTTTCCACCAGCAGAGGTCTTGGTAAGTACATGTGGACGGCGTAACACTGACCACATCACTAACCTAGGCGACTGGTCTACCTACACAAGATATAGGTCTAGAAACATACGCACAGATGGGCCTTTAAGTGTATAACAAGTTCCTTTACTTACCTACCTACCTACCAACCTACTTACTTGTCTTCACAAGATAAAGGTCTGGAAACTTAAAATGTATAACAAGTTCCTTTACCTACCTACCTACCTACTTACCTACGTACTTACTTACTTACTTACCTGCTTACTTACATCCTACTTACTTACCTAGCTATCTACTTACTTACCTACTTACTAACTTACCTGCTTACTTACCTCATACTTGCTTACTAACCTACCTACATACTTACTTTCTTACCTACCTACTAACTTACCTGCTTACTTACCTCATACTTGCTTACTAACCTACCTACAATCTTACTTTCATACCTACCTACTAACTTACCTTCTACTTACTTACCTACCTACTAACTTACCTACTTACTTACCGCCTACTTACTTACTTACCTACCTACATACTTTCTTACCTACCTACTAACTTACCTTCTACTTACTTACCGCCTACTTACTTACTTACCTACCTACATACTTTCTTACCTACCTACTAACTTACCTTCTACTTACTTAATTACCCACTTACTTACTTACCTACTTATTTACTTACCTTCCTATATACTTTCTTACCTACCTACTAACTTGCCTGCTTACTTACATTCTACTTAATTACTTACCCACTGACTTACTTACCTACTAACTACTTACTTACATACTTACTACCCTACTTACTTGCTCACTTACCTACCTACGCATCTATCACTCACCCACTCACTCACTCACTCACAAGAACGGAAGGATAGTCGAAGAATTTACATGTAATTTTGTACAGTGTCCCTGTTTCCATCTGCCCGGTAATTACCAGATGTTACTTGGCAGTTTGACTCAGTCAGTTGTGTACCTTCCGTGGGTAGCTCCACTGACACCCCAGCGATGCTGCTTAAATATGCGCATGAGTGTATTACGTGCGCGTGTGAGTATGTGCGTATGTATAACCAGTCACGCTTAAATGAAACGCACGTATGTATGTGTATGTGCGCGAGCGACTGCGTACGATACTTGCCGTAACAGACGTTCGTACGTACGTGTGTGTGTATGTGTGTGTGTGTATTTAGATAAATTGGCTGGCTGGCTGGCAGGCAGACAGGCAGGCAGGCAGGTAGGCAGGCAGGTAGGTAGGTAGGTAGGTAGGTAGGTATGTATGTATGTATGTATGTATGTATGTATGTATGTATGTATGAATACATGCATACAGAGAGCACACTGCTGATCTCCCATAATACCGCAGCGCCATGGCCATACATAAATAACCCATACAGATCAACGCCTCCACAATCCACATTTCAATATTTGCCAGACTACAGCAGGAAAAACACAAACACAAAAACACCAAAAAAAAAAAAATCAAAAACTGCTGCCAGTTTTATGACTCTCACGATCAATAGTTGAAACTCCCCGAGCTCTCGTCGAGTTGCAGATACTCGCAGAGGGGTAATGCTATTCCCAATACCAATACCTAACTGATATAATAACCAGACTTACTGGAGCTTCTCGGTATTTTTAGACCGCCACGGGGGATAAACGTGAGCAGACAGATGCGAGTTAGCAAGCAGTAAGATGAAAGTAGATGCATAAACCGCTCCAGCACTCATCCGACTGGTATCTTCTTGTGGATACTACACCATTTATGTGCTTTTTGTGTTTTTACGGAGATCGTTAGTCTCTCTATAACTGCTGACGTGGGGATGATAATTAGAGGTTTTCCTCTCCCTGTTTTCTTTCTTCTCTATCCTAGTTGTGTTTCCTTTCTTCTCTATCCTAGTTGTGTTTCCTTTCTTCTCTATCCTAGTTGTGTTTTCCTTTCTTCTCTATCCTAGCTGTGTTTTCCTTTCTTCTCTATCCTAGCTGTGTTTTCTTTCTTCTCTATCCTAGTTGTGTTTTCCTTTCTTCTCTATCCTAGCTGTGTTTTCTTTCTTCTCTATCCTAGTTGTGTTTTCTTTCTTCTCTATCCTAGTTGTGTTTTCCTTTCTTCTCTATCCTAGCTGTGTTTTCCTTTCTTCTCTATCCTAGCTGTGTTTCCCTTTCTTCTCTATCCTAGCTGTGTGTTCTTTCTTCTCTATCCTAGTTGTGTTTTCTTTCTTCACTATCATAGTTGCGTTTTGTATCTTCTCCATCCTATTAGTGTTTTTCTTCCGCTCTTCTTCCTACTTTGGATCACTGGTAGAGTGCTTTGGTTAGTGAAAAGGGTTTACAATGTGTAGCAGAGGGAGTGACAGGAACGAACGAATGAACGAAGAAACGAAAGATCGAACTTTACTAATCAAATAGTTACAAATTGGACCGCATGCTGGTCTGACATTTGGCCCTTCCATCCACTCATCCAGACATCGATTATATGTTATGTATTATGCATGATACAATAATGTAGGAAAAAATGCACGGTGATAGAATGGTGATATATAAACAATACGTGCTTCAATGTTACGAGAGAGAGAGAGAGAGAGAGAGAGAGAGAGGGGGGGAGGGAGAGAGAGGGGGGGAGGGAGGGAGAGAGAGATGGAGAGCGAAAGAGCGAGTGTGACACATATTCGGGAAACAGGAGGAAGGAAAGTGCTATTGTCGTAACTCTGTCTGCCTTATGCAAAGAATCAAACTGTGGACAATGATACATACCGTATGTATCTGACCAGATGCAGAGAAATATGCCAGGCAATAAATCGTACAATCTATTGTATGTGTCTTCGTTACTCAAATGATACAAACACACACTTTCTTTATTCATTTGATGTCGCATGTCCTTTACAGGACGTTGCAATCAATCCCATGTTGATTTTCGAGGGAATTTTACATAGGGTAGTTTGCCATTGCTTTTTGAACGAGAAATCAACATTAAGGTCCAGCTAGCCGGTATGTGGAATGAACTCGTAAACCCGTATCAGGCCACAGCCAATGTACAATGCTATTGGTTGTTTCATATCACACGCTGTTCAATAATTTAACCCAGCGCTGTCATTCTACATGAGACCACGGTTCACATCACCAAGTACACTCTCTGTGTGACGTCTTTGTGGGATAGCTGCTAGCATCTCCAGGGATGTTTTCACAGCTAGATGCCGTTGTTGTGCAGTGTCGCCTAGGCTTATGCCCGTCGGCCCTACACTATATAGTTCTTGTCTTCTCCTTCGTCTTCCCCTCATCCTCGCCCAAGTGTTCTTTCCGTCAAGACACCGACAGACGAGTTCTCGTGGTGTAGTCAACAGTTTGTTGGATCTTTTCTGTTCCATACAACATTGAAAACCGTGCCGTCTCACTTCGCCAGTGTTACCTTCTCAGCTGGCTGTACTGGGGGAATTTCCGGAGAACGTGCTCTGTGGTGTGATCACACTACCCACACGAACTTAGTGGCGGGTCACTCAGAGAAAGCCTGTACATACACTTGTTCAGTCTGTAATGAACTTCTGGAAGAGTTAAAACGATGACCTGTTCATGCGGGTCAAGAGACTGATAGTACTGATAGATATCGAAGGTGTGGTGGCTACGTAGTGTGATGGCTACGTAGTGTGATGGCTACGTAGTGTGGTGGCTACGTAGTGTGGTGGCTACGTAGTGTGATGGCTACGTAGTGTGGTGGTTACGTAGTGATACTTGCAAGTATTCATCTGCTGTGTCTAACGTTGCTGGAGAAGATGTACTTATTCACAGCGGAAGGATAATATATTGCCAAATATGACCTCCCATTTGTACAGTAAGACGATATATCGCCATTCTAGGGTCATCGTGTTATTTGTTGTGTTCTGTGTATCTTCCGCAATTTCAATACCCAGTGAACGGAAATTTACATTATAATACTTGTTCATATATATATGAGACGAATGGAGACGGATTGTATTTGCAGCAAAGAACCTCAATGGCTCGGAACGCTGAAGAAGAAGAATATATATATATATATATATATATATATATATATATATATATATATATATATATATATATATATATATATATATATATATATAAAATCCTTACAATGTAGACAACCCTTATACTGTAGAAAACCTTTACAATGTAGAAAACCCTTACAGTGTAGAAAACCCGTACAATTTAGAAAACCCTTAAAACGTAGAAGAAAACATCACAGATAAAGTAGTCTTCAGTGTACAGCTCATCATCATGATACCGTACCATGTCGACAGGTGTGTGCGGTCACGGTTCGCCACCTCACAAGATTACTAGTCATGGATCAGGTCTGTGTCCTGGACACGATTATAGCATGCGACCACGTCAATCAATTCTGCCAGTTGTCACAAAGTTGTCATGTTTATTTCTCCCCACAACGGCCTCAAAAACTGTCGAATGTATTCATAATCGTCCTAATCAATTGACGGTTTTCATTTTACGGCTACACTGGACGCAGTTGTGCACACCTAAATACGACGTCCATGACCGCCACAGGGCACCTGTCAAAGTGGGTTAGGAAGAGCTGGGACAGCACGTGACCCATGAACGATGTTTTCGTGACATGAAACACGAACATAAGAGCAGATCGGTGTCTGACATACAACTGCCTTGACTCACTTTTAATCTTTTTTTCGTCTACGCTAGGTGCTGCTATACAATGCAGTATTGTGTTACTTTTGTATAAGTCACCTGTCTGCTCCTGGCAATTTTTATTATGAAATAATGATACTGTGTCAGTAATTAAAGTGTGAAACAGAGAGTAAAAGTAACAACTGCAACTGGCGGAATTCAGACAACCAAAAGTCTTTTAGTTGTATCAGAGTAACTAATCAACGCGTGGTGAGCTGCTGAGTACACAACGAGTTAACCAAGCACAGTCTTCATTTGCCGAACGAAGACAACGAAGACGCCTCACTGCATATCGAACCCTGGACATTCATGAACTCTAGTGAACACATGTGCAACTGCTCTATCACCCTTCATGAATATATAAGCTGTAAATGAATTCAACCGTGGGAACTAGAAATCAATAACAATTAAAATACAAATAACAGGAAAAATCGCCAGCGATGACCAAGTAAGGGCACTCAGCAACGACACAAATCATATAAAAAATGCTCTACTGGGCGGCCCAGATCTTGGACAGTGACATCGAGTTGGAGAAGATTGGCAGACAGTATGCGTCACATTGGTGAGGTATTGACAAGGTCTCTGGCTTGCTGCTGGTCATCTCTGACATCTTTGTTTTATATGCTTAATAGTCGATTGAAAACTACCGTGGTAGGCAATTCAAATTACTGTGTGGATATGCCTGTTGTATATTTCAGCTTGAAGGATTCATCTTATTGTTTTAGTTTATGTTGCGTGATTTTCTGCAGTATGTACATGACGAGATGCAGCAAAATATGCCAGGCAATAACTCGTCAATCTATTGTTTGTGCCTTCGTTATTCAAATAAATAATAATTGCTCAGTGGGGGGTAATTTATCTGACCAGGCAAACATAAACGTGACACCGTATGACGTGGCCAGGGTATTCCAACGTTGTGATTAATGTATACATACATCTCTGATTGAGCTTGGGACTGGAGGCTGTTCAACTATAGTCTGTTCAGAAATGAATGCCTTCATTCATGATCAATTATTTTGAAAACTATCTGTTGCACCGTTATGAAACTGTTCCTGCCCTCTTATATTTACCCCAACCCAAGGAATATGCCTTTGATAGGTCCAAAGGCAACTTAAATCCCGGAAAGCGGCCACATTTCTTTGATATTTTGGCGAGAAACTAGTGAATTCACGCTAACAAACTTGTTTTACAGTAATGCACCTCAATTCAGGTGACGACACAAGGCATATCCAGATTCTTATGGAAGTGGGTGCAAGGTGTATGTAATATAAGTAAAGACAAAATTTACAGAGGCATGGGGTTAAATCATGTGGAACTGAAATGGAATTGGACAGGAAAGTAGAATACATATATTTCTTACCGTAAGAGATTTCCTTTTGGTTTCTTCAGCTTCTAGTTAATAATGTGTACACAAGGAGTCATGTTACTAGGATACATTTAGCTTTTTATATGAAGTTCGTGATGGCTTTCAAACAGCTGTGCGCTAATGTGCGTATGGAGTGACCATAGATGATACAGCAATTTAGTCATCATGTGTCAATTTTTAAGGAACTGTTCAGCTGTCTGTGTAGTTTGTTCAACCGTGCACATTGATGACAGAACCGTTTTGAGTCTTCGTGAAAGATTGTCTACGCTGCTGTTTACTGTTCAGAGGCGGAACATGATTATTACCTGTTTTGCACGACGAATATAGCTGTGAATGTCTCTGTAGTGGGTTTCCTTCTTAACGGCCAAGATGTTGGTCCTCTTTTCATTAAATTTTATAGATTAATTCGTATATTCGTGTGTTGTCCCCTCATTTGACAACGTGTTTGTTCTCACGTTTCTTGGTATGCCAGAATATGTCAGTTCCCACGGCTATATTACTCTTCTGTTGGTATGTAATGCGTTTAGTTTTTTGTTTTTTTTTCCAATGCCAGTTGTTTGCCACAGTTGAGGGCTTGCGGAACTAAAAACTCATCACCGTGGAATACAAACTGTTGCCATTGACATTGTGCCGATGCTGTAATGTTTAGGGCTTGCAATTCGTCTGAATATTTGGAGCAAAATACCCCAGTAAGTGTGCATGGGATTAATGTCTGCGGCCTGCCCAGATCTTAATCTGTGTCGGACGATTCCAGTAGGTTGATGATTGCTCTCGGTTGCATAAAATTCAATCCATCCTTTCTCCAATAATCATCTTCCTTTTTCAACACATGGTCCTCACATTCTGTCCAGTAACTTGTATCAATATTTAATAGCGCGGACTGGGTTAGTATCTTGACGTCAGACGATTTGAATGTAGTATTGTCAGCTGTCACCTATCCTTTAATTTTAGCCCACACAAGTTCTATAGGGTTTAAATGAGAATGGTAGTCTCAAGCACCTATGGCCATGCTCTTCTATCAACTTGTCGATTTGGTATTTCTTGCTGTTTTGCGCCTGTTTTACAAGGGACAATAACTGTAGCTTGAAATATGTTCTGGAAATGGTATATTTTCCCTTCGGAGCCATATCTTTATTGCTTCCTTTGTGGTCGATGCCGTAGGTATTTTGTCTTCTTGTGATACGATGCATTGTGCATGATTAGACAAGACGGTCTATCAACGGATGGAAGCACTGTATTCTCGAGCCAATCTCTAAATACATTACCATTCATCTCATTATGATAATCCCTTTTGACTGTAAGCTTTGATACGAACACATCCAGCACTGTCCAGCATTCTGTAGTAAGCCATTATGAGTACTACCAGCATGGGCTATGACCAAACGCTGTCCTTTACTACTGGGCACATATCGCTTTATCTTTCCATCCACTGATTGCCATTCCTTTTCATTTGTGTGGTCAGTATTGATCATCATTGGCCCCTTTCCGTCTTGACAGACGATAGTTTGTGCTTTAAAAAGGCATAATAACTTATACCTATGGCGGTAGCGAATGTGACTGATAAGGCCAATTTGCTCTGTAAATGTCCGTTCACAGTGGGTGCATGTGAACACGTGGTCATTTCCACCATCATGCACCATCTTACGTCTCAAACGCTCGGTGTGATCAAGGTTTCATCAAAATACACTATGTCATAAATTTCTTTGCGCATTTCCCTTATTTCACGTAGGTATCTGTTTCTCATGGCTCCTAAATGCAGTTGCTCACAAAGGATGTTTCTACCTCCCTTGTACTTTCTAAAAGTGAAGCCTAATGTCCTTATAATTTTCCACAAAGTTGTTTTTGGATAGCTCTATGTCATTGTTCTTTCTCAACCAAACCCTACGTTTTCTTACAGTCACTGTTTCTTTGGCATCCGGTATTTTTATAATAGCATGCCTTATGACATCCTTGTCAAAGCTGTCTACAATTGACTTTTTACCTACCGTTTGCTTATTGCGTGGTGGTTTCATTCCAGATTCTTGCACCCATCGGCAAAATGACCGTTTACTTAAATCCAATGCATGTACTGTTCTTTTTTTGGGATTTGTAATAGTATGAAACAGTTTCATGCGGTCAGCTTCTTGACAAAAATATGTGTACAACTTCACAGCGATTGCTTTGAAGTGTAAAAAATTTCACTTGCAAACACATTCAACAATATTCATACATTCAAATGTTAGCGATAAATGGTAAGATTTATTTATATAATCACATTTCATGAAAGCACCCACTTTATTGACGACACCCCTGAACACTCCCATTTAAACTCCGCGGGGTTCTTGCCATAAGGAAATTCCCGTGCATCACGGGGAATATTCAATATTGAATGCTGATTTTCTGGGTAAAGATGTAATACATTTAATAATATGTGCTTCATCCCCGACCCGTAAATTATATAGCGCTTATAAACAAACATTGAAATCTGCTGTACAATCTCCAGAACATTTTTTATTTTTTTTTTTTTTTTGGTTGGACGGACATAATAATAAAGTTATATGCTAAATCTCATAATTTTCCCTCAGTTGGTTACCGAGATATGGATTTTTATATGGAGGCAACCAAATGTAAATGCACTATAGTAGGTGCAGCGGGTTCACCGCGTGGCCGATGTTGGCATGATCCATGGAGGGGATGCGGAGTTTGTGGGGGTAGTTTAAAAGTTAGTTGCATGTCCTTTACAGGACGTTACAGTCAACCCCAGCAATTAATGGTTGTTTGTGATTTACTGGACAATTAAAATTTAGTACAGTAGTTTTTCATTGATTTCCGAATGGCCGATGCCTCATACCATCGAAAGCAACGCAAAGCGGTCTGCTCCTAAACCCCCCGCAGCTGATTTCAAACCCTCGACTCGGTATGACAGGGAATTATGAAACTGCGCCGACAGTACATGCCCAGAAAGCACATTTTTGCAAGCTCGTTTAGGCAGCAGGGGTAACTTTTTGATCCTAATTGGTAATTGTAATTTGCAGCTAGTTGCCTCGGATCGACATATCACTGAAAATGTTACTACACATATGATAAGACTCACTTGTAGAAATACAGGAGTGGAACTCCTGCCGTATCTTTTACTCTAAAGTCTCAACTACAGGAAGTGGAGTTTGGTAAATGTGGTACGATTTTTTTAGCCACTTCACGTGTCTCATGATGATATCATTATAATATTCCCTTTCAACTGGTTTGGGTATTCATGTCTGTCCACAGATCTCGGTCTGGATCAGCTCTGCTTATGATATTCCTCCTGCCACCGTCTAAGTCCATTCGGTATCATTTTTCTCGGTCTGTATCTGCCTCTATTACAACGGATTTTTCCACTTGTGACGATGTTCTCCGATGCCTGTCTTCTCAACACATGACGATAGAATATTATTTGTCTCTTTCTTATAGTTTCAAAAGCATGCCAAAGTCGGCTACACTTATTTCTAAACTGTATAACTACGTTTAAGCTGAACTGCGCATACATGCTTTTTAATATAAATGTTATAGATGGGTTCTAAGAATATCTTGGGTAAAGACAAGAACAAATGCATCAATACTTCAAGAGCTGAATATTGAAGAGGGGTGGCTATTAAAGACGACAAAACAAAGAAAATTGATATATTTTGGTCACTTCAAACGTCATAAAAATTTGGAGAGAACAATAATGAAGGGGCATATGCCTGGGAAGAGAGGAAGAGGTAGGCCAAAAAGAAGATGGGTGTAGGACGTGGAGGATGAACTCCAGATGGGTGTATCGGACGCGGGACATCTTGCTTGTGATCGAGAAGTTTTCAGGAAGGTTGTTATGGGAGCGAGGTTCTGCAAAGGACATGCTACTGAATGAATGAATGAATGAATGAATGAATGAATGAATGAATGAATGAATGAATGAATAACTACGTTTGACGCAATCGCGTCGAAAGAGGAACGAAGAAGGATGGTGAGATATCCAACGTGCAGTATATCTAATAGACGATATATAGACGTGTATATGGATAATGAGGTGGAAAAAAGGGGGGGGGGGGATTGAATTAGTGATAGGAGGTGGCAGTCCATACACGTTTGGAATACCATGTAGTACCACCACGATAATGCGCTATGCCAGAAGACGCAGATGAATGTGTTCCTCCATTACTACACGTTTCTATACCACTGATACATTCGACAGCCGATCGCCTTCTGTGCCTCTATGCCAGTTGTTCTCAACCGGTGCGGAATTCCCCCCCCCCCCCAGGGGGGAATTTTAGGGTTTCCGGGGGGGGGGGGGGGGGGGAATGAAGACCATTTCAAGATCGCGTTAATACAAGAACCGATTACTTGATATTGTTTTTCCCTTCATACTTTACAGTTATGTACGTCTCATTCATTCTTCTAAAATTCATTTTATAAAATAAGTAGACCGACACATCATGTTTTATGTGGATGTCTAGACTTGTTTTAGTATATGCTATTCAATTTACCTTCCATTTGTACGTATACTGTGGAGGGGTGGGAGGAATTTTAGATAGGAAATATGAAAGGGGGGGGGGGGATAACGTTCTGAAAATATGGTGAAGGGGGACACGGGCCAAAAAGGTTGAGAACTACTGTTCTATGCCAATCTATCCAGCATGATTTCCCCCTGCGACCTGTGTCGCAATCTGTGTCTGTTTTCACCAGGCTGTAAAGAACTTTTCTTCTCACGACCTGACTAAAAACATGACGGTTGTCTTGTCCGGATGTGATTCGTTAACGGCCTTTGTGAATGTGATTTCTTTAGCCCTCCATGGATATTTTAAAAAGCATTTTACACAGAAACCACATCTGTGGTCTCTAATTTTTGTCTAACCTTGGTATCCAAGGTCCACGACGCATGGGAATACAGCAGCGAGGCAACTATATGGAATCTCAAAACGTATTTTCTTACTCTCTTGGGCAGTGAACTTTTACACCTGATATATATGTAGTCGATGGTAAAAGAGAAAGGGAGACAATCATAAAGACTGATGCTTCCTTCACTTCGGTGCTAAGAGGTAAAGAGTAGTTCTGACTTCGTTACGGCCAAAGAAGAAAAATAGTGAAAAGAGAGAGAGCCTCACACCGCCTCAACCGACAAAAAAAGATTATAGTAATTAGATAAGAAGATATACGAGATCTCAGGCAGGGGCCTCAACTCTGGACTGACTGTCATATTTGAGACCCAGACATTGGGTTAAGGTGTTAGACTGTGATAGAAATAGTGACTGTAAAAACTAAAAGAGACTAAACAAACGAATCAAAAATAGTACAAAAATAGCTCTTTATTTATCTCCTCTAGCTGAACATGTTTGATAACCCATTGCAATAACAGATACAACAGACAACTGTATATATCAAACAACAACGGTGGGTAACCCCCAACCAATCAACATCACTTAAGACAACAGGGTACACCAAGTACCACAACACAGGTGCTCCAAGCAATAGCTGGTTAGACTGACACAATAAAGAACCTTGACACAAGCAACACTGCACAGACAATAAGGCACTACAAAAACATAGGTTACACAACATAAACCCCAAGACGCGACATAAACAAGAGTTGTGACACAATTTACTATCCCACCAAGAACCCAGGCCGCTGACACTAACTAGTCAGCCGCTCCTGTAACAATGGAAAACACAATCTATGATTATCATGGTAAAGGCAACATATTAAACACATGAAGCAATGAGCACATGCAATATAACATTTGAATTAACCTACATATAACAAATGTCTTCCATCAAATTATCCACTTTGCTATTCCCTCTAGTTGTACTACTGCTATCATGAGACTACATCTCTAATGGTTAAATGCAGCAATCAATGCTGCATCATCAGATCACCTACTATTGTCTTCTCCAGTTGTGCCACTGCTGTCATGAGATTACACTTGATATTGCTAGGATAGAACACCTAATGCAACAACCTCAGCCTGCTCCACCTCCCCATATAGCCCAGCATTCACTTACAGAATGTCTTCAATTCAGAGAGGTCATTCCCTACAGGTCTCTGGTCCAACACAACTTCTCATCCCCAACAGCACAGGCTGACAATACCCCCTATAAATGCCAATGTTACACAGCAACACTAATCAACTTGTCAAAATCAACACCGAACACAACTCAGCTACACCGGTGTACAACGACTCTAACAGGACAACACCATTTGAACATGTACATAGGGGACATAAATACAGTCCAATGCACCAACAGCAATCAAGCAGACATAGGATATGCAATTCAACATGACATCACCAGGACACACACCTTTGTACACCGACTAGACAACATCAATATACCATGACACCAGCAACAATCAGGACACAGGCTATAACATAAGTCACCGCCAACAACTCAGACGTATAACATATATCGCCACATAAAACATCACTCATCAAATGATTGCTCTCACCATAGCCATGACCACAATCACAATCCCAATCATCTTAGCTGATATCACTACATGATCAGCCTCAACATAGTCATCACCACAATCATAATCACCATCATCAAATGGTCACTTTTACCATAGCCATCACTACAATCATAATACTCAATGCACCACCTTTCCTCTGTCATTTAAATACCTAAACTTATGAGGGATGCCATATGATATAGGACACATTGCTCCTGCAATGTCCATGTTTTGATAAAGGATATCAACAACAATATGACATCACACACATTACCCCATGATATTATAAATTAATAACCAACAGGCAAAACATGTTCAACCGTGAAAAGCAATGGACACATATACCCAGTGGAATTACCATATTTGTAGAATGTGGCAATGTAACATTTGCACATAAAAGAATCCCAACATTCACAGAAAGTTGAAGATAGACCTGTATTACACAGGAACTCAACCGAGGAACTCTGAGGCTACTAAGACAGTTCATAAAATGAATACACCATAGTATCAAGTAAGAGTGCATCATCCATATGAGACAGGATCAAAGCATAACCATGTTCATGGGCAGAAACAGAACATCAGCACTAATATAACAACCAGTATACTATATATATTATGTCATAACCATGTTCATGGGCAGAAACAAAATATCAGCACTAATATAACAACCAGTATACTATATATATTATGTCATAACCATGTTCATGGGCAGAAACAAAATATCAGCACTAGTATAACAACCAGTATACTATATATATTATGTCATAACCATGTTCATGGGCAGAAACAAAATATCAGCACTAGTATAACAACCAGTGTACTATATATATTATGTCCTTATTATTACACACTAATGCCAACTACACCAGTGTACTTTTATCTGTGAGTGGACAGCAAATGTGCAGTTATGCCCTCTATTTCCCATCATTCTTCCTACGATACACCGGTTATACATTTTCTTCTCTTACGCTTCGTGTCGCATCGCAAGTGCATATATCTTTGCGAAAGGTGGTACGTAGCAATAAATCACACCCTTCCCCTGGTACAACAAACACCCTGTTTTACTACACATAAAACTCCCAGTTTGATACACTAGCACAAACACTACTGCATTCTGGTAACAGATGTGACACCAGACTTCAATGCTAAATAAGAAACCCCTTTACCAATATCAGTTCCAGATGCACCTGCCTGTTCTCCCTCAATACAGCCACACTTCATTCGCAGTTACGATTGCACTATGATTGCTGACATCTCTATGAATTAAATGTTATATTCCTAAAACCTCAAGGACGTTACATTGATCTGTAGAACAGCTCACTTTAGTAATACTCATCTACATTATCTATTTATATTTCTTTGTTCCTACAAGCTCACCTAACTAGCAATTATTTTCACCCACGCGTTCCACCATGTAAACACTTTCAAGTTGGTAAACTGGCGTGTGCTGCGATTATACAAATATTTATTAAATTAAACATTTTAAACTTACAGCTTTTTCCTCTGACATATGTTGTTCAATGATGGACAGATGGGAAACCCCACATATCTCGTCTCAAGGCGGGCTGGCCACAAACTACACAGGGCCCCAGCGCCTGCCTTCCCACACCGCTGGCTGCTACAAGGAAAAATGGCCTCCGGTCTTTGTGATAAAGTGGTGTTTCCGGCGTGGCCAGGACCGTACGGTTTTCACAGACCAAACTAAGTGCCTTGGTTTGGCGCTGTGACATATAGACAAGTGAAAGATAATCGTATGACATACATAAGTAGGATATGAACTGTTCGGCTTTCACATATAACAGGTGACAGGATAATAATCCAGGGTTAACAGCAGGACCTTGTGGTAGATTTTCTTAGTATGATGCATGTCTTCGAAATGCCGCCCCTTACATGTTTTTTTTTCTTCGATTCGATTTCACCATCACCCCAACTCTTTTCAACTTCAAGAAGTTATAATTAGGGTCCATCACCGGCTCGTTTACCCTCGTAGCCTTATTAATCCGAAGGTGATTGTTGTCCATGTTTTTTCCTTTATAATTGCCGCCCCCTTATGAATCCTCCTTATGGTGTCGCCTAATGCGGCCGCCTCTTTGTATCATAGCACGACACGGCCCTGGTTAACAGTTCTCTCCGTAGCTGCCATATCTTTCCCCGTACATAATAATGCGTAATAGGTACCGGTAAATATTCCGGGAGGTAAAGGCGGCTGCGTGATACCAACCATATCACTCATCAAGCTGCTGATTGGTCTGAGAATATGGGCTAGCAGTACCATGCACATGATACGCCTCATGGTATGAGCATGTATCATTTACAGGTCTATTCATTTTACCACAGATAGCACATTAGGCGACTGTGTCACTGCCGGCTGTTATTATACGCGTTTCAAGAGATTAAAATAGGCTAAGTATTATACGTCGGATAAGTCGGTCAGTGATCAGATCTCACCTGAATATCTGCCGTTGTGTGAGATCAGAACTCACCTGAATATCTGCCATTGTGTGAGATCAGATCTCACCTGAATATCTGCCGTTGTGTAAGATCTTATCACACCAGTTTCACGGTTTGCGTCTGCTTTCACTGTCTAGTACCTTGCGGTACAAGGGGGGGGGGGGGAAGAGAGAAGGAGGAGGAAGTTCTTGAGCCTGAGAAATTAAGGCCGCCTAGCTAGTGCAGCTGATTGTTAATTTCTTGGCAAGATGAAAGATGCTGGTGTTTACATGCGATGTCCTGTAAAGTAATTGCGAAAAAAAAACAAGAAAAAAAAAGCTAATGCAGCGGCAGCGATTCGCGTCTCACTGATAACTTATGGGAGTATGTGAGCCTATCGTTCATAAAGCAATGGCACACTACTGAACGTAAAAACTTGCCCAGTACATCAACAGCAGCTGAAAAATGCTGGTGTTGACTGCAACGTCCTGTAAGGGATGTGCAACATAAATAATAATAATAATAATAATAATAATAATAATAATAATAAAAGGCTAGTGCAGTCGCCAGGAACTAATCAAGTTAGGATTTCTTTTTTTCCCCTGACAGAAAAAATAACCACACGTTACCGAGGATTCGAACTCGGGTCTACCGAAGGGTAGCCCTGAATTCTAGCCACTCGGCCAGCCGCTGCTCTCTTCAGCTTTGACTAATCCCTGAAATACAAGCTACCAAGCTACATTTTACGGCACATGTTGGAGGGGTTAATTTTCGTACACTAATGAATAGGCCAGCCGCTCTCCCTGGCGAAGGCGTTAAATATGTTGTACGTAATCCCGCATACCCACGTATGGAACCAGCTGCGCGAGATTCGGCAGCGGATCGCGTCGCGCTGGTTACTTACGGAGGTATGTGAGTCGGTGATAACATCGATGGCTGACGAAGTCATCTAAACTAATTCCAAGTACCTACACAGTACAGATTAAACAGGCAATACGCAGCTCAAACATGCCACTAGCTAACAGTTCCAAACATAGAAACACTCACTAAGAAACCGCAGGCAGGACGATATATCATATATCTGTGCACGACATGCATCAGAGGAAGGGATATATGTGCACAGACTTACTTCGTTCTATCGTGCTGAAAAAAGCTTCAGACTGTGATGGGTATACAAAAAGTATAGCTATCACAAGAGTCTGGGGCAAACAGTATATCAATGGAATCACACCTGGAGAACCTCATCACGAAAGGCTTATCTCCCAGAGGAGCTGGTTCAAGAAGGAGAGTCGGATGACGACAGGATAGACAGTATAATTTCCCTGCTTCTAGCTGTCTCTGTCGCTCAATGGACACTGTTGCGTGATCACTTTGGTTAGTGAACACCTGTTCCCACAGACTATGCGGTTCGTCTGACCTTCAACTCAACAAATGGCTTTGACAACAATACTACAATAGTAAGGATTTCTCTCTATTTACAAGACATAATAATCAAACAAATACTGGAGTTGACGGCAACGTCCTGTACAGGATATGCAACTAACTTTTAATAATCAAAGCAATAAAAACCTGCATGGATCGAACTTCGTAAGTCTCCATTGCATAACAACTACAGAGAAGCGCCAACTCCCCTCACCACTTGCACGAGTCACCAGCCAGACAGACTGTCTACACTCAGATAGTCGTCAATCAAGAGCGCACCTCGCGCTGACCCGAGTGTTTTTCACTGCAGCTCACTGGCTGGCCGCTTGACCGGCTTTTTGGGATGTCACATATTTATGTTTCGCTATACTGTTTTAGCCGGTCTCTCTGGCCGAGGGGTTACAACACTTTCTCCGTAATACCGTTTATCACGCAGAGTCTCGTAGCAGGGCGAGAGCTGGGAGCGGTTCGACCCCCGCTGGTGACTTGCGGGATAACTGAGCCGGCCGCTCAGAAAGCAATGGCAAACTACTGAGCGTAATCTTGCCAAGAAATCAACATACAGCTGAAAGATGCTGATGTTGACAGCGATGTCATGTAAAGGATATGCAAAACATTTTATACTGTTTTAGGTTGAATTGTTGTGTAACTGTCTTTACCACTTTACGTCTTGTCTTTCGTCATAACTAACTCTATTTAGAGCCGTCTCCACGGCGAAGGCATTAACGACTTTCTCCGTAATCCCGTATATCCACGTAGGGGAACACAGCTGTGCGAGATTCGGTAGCGGATGGCGTCGCGTTAGTTACTTAGGGGGTATGTGAGCCGATCGTTCAGAAAGCAATGGCCAACTACTGAGCGTAATTTGGCCAAGACATCAACTGCGGTAAAATGCTGGTGTTGACAGCGATGTCCTGTAAATACGATGTGCGGTGAAAAAAATACCTGAGGCTATAAATCCTTAACTGGACCACATGGAATGGCTTCAGTTGGAGATGTACGTGGTACGTCAAAGTAGCTAATGGTGCATTCTTTTTATATTTGATTATAGTCTATGCTGTGTGGCGTTGGTGATCATGTCTGTCCACAGCCAATCATTCCTGACACCGATGTTTCTCCACACCATGTTGTCAAACTGTCCAGCATCTTCTCTCTTGGTCTCCCAGAATGTCAGACGGGCCTGCGTGCCCAATTTTTAACCCTTTGAAAATAAAGATTGTTCGTTCGTTCGTTCGTTCGTTTGTTCCAACTTTCCCGTTCTGACGACATACTCCAGCTTCCCCATTCTCATCACATGCCCAAAGAAGCTAATGATATACAACGGATATACGTTTAATCTCTGAAATGTCTGTCCCAACCTATCTGTAAAACACGCTGGTATACACAGACATTTACAAATGCTAGAGAATATAAGCCCCCTATAAAGTACAAGAGCCAGCAAGAACTGAGACAAATGAGAAGGGCAAATGTAAAGAGAGAAGTGCGCCATACATTATGCATACATCGATCCACCTTGTGTCAGAACTGGAAGTCACGTGTTTAAAATGGCCGCCCGGGGAATTTCGGCTGCGGCACTTCCGGGGAAAATGTCGCCAATTTTGGGATAATGAGAGTTGCGGACGTGACGCAGTTAACGGAGATGGCAACTGGTCAAGCCGAAAATCTCACGTCTGTTGAGGTTTCAGAACTCTCAGATGAAACACGGGCACTTTCTTTTTGTGGTTTTAAAAGTGGTCATCCGGCCTCTTCCCACTCCTTTCATCAATCCCTGAAAGTTGGTGTGGTTTGGATTTTTCTCGCCTCATAATTTGTACAGGTTCTCTCGAAAGTTTTGTACAGTTTAAAAGGAGATCTAAAGCAAAGAACCTGGTTACCTCGCCATCATCACACCTTGACCAAGAGTGTTGCAGTGCTACATAGAACCCATACTTTTGTATGGATGTGAGACGTGAACAATGAGTTTGACAAGCTAAAAAAAGAAACAAACCATCTAATGGCAGTCGAAATGTGGTGTCTGAGGAAAATGAAGAAAATACTATGGACAGATAGAAAAATGTGCAATTCTTACAAGAAGCAGAGAACTTGGTGACAACTGGTAAGACTGAGGGGGAAACATCAAGGGGAAGGCAGAGAAGTAAATATATGGATGGCTTGGGAGGCTAAAACACGGAGCTGATCCACGACTCTGGTGATCGTGTAAGATGGCGAAACATGACAGCTCACGCTTATTGGCATGGCAAATGATGATGATGACTCCTATATCTTGAAGCGACATAAGAAAGAGCAACTGGAGTTTCAGCGCCTATAACTAACGCTTTTCCTTAAATTTTCTCCGTAGCATTTTTGTGTTAAGATCAAATATATTCCTTACCGGTTTAGCAGACCTGTCGTGGGTTCCTCAAAAAAGTGGATAATATCAGTCTGTACAAGAAAACAATCACACGAGAGAGCGAACGTTTCGGCTACAAAGCATTCATCATCAAGTAAAAGCAGACAAATACAAGGTGAAACTAAGACTACCACATAAAAAATGAAGCCACACACACAATCAAAAACAAAACGGAGGTTACGTTTCAGACATGGGATGAATTCTACTCGACATCAAACGATCAGCCTACATCCCTGTAAAGTGTGAAAATCGGCCCACAGAGAATAACTCACCTCTTCAATTGAAACAAAAAAGGCCTCACCGTCTGCGTGCCGAAGCCTCTCGTTTTGCGGGTATGCTGGCTAATCGTTTAGCTGGAGTAGTACTCACCCACCTCAAGTCAGATTGGTAACCTCCGTGTTGTTTTTCATTTGTGTAGTTGCATTAGCGTCCCATGGTCTTTGGTTCCTTTTACTTGCTGGTGAAGAAGAATTTGCAGCCGCAACATTCCCTCTCTCGCCTGATTGTGGTTTTGAAAAGCTGACCTTTTTCTTTCCGTTTGGTTGCCATGTATTGATTGTATTTTTTACAGCTTCACTGCAGTTCAACCAACTTCATATTTCGTGTGTGTATGTATACACACACATATATACAATCTCTCTTAATGTCTGCTTGTACATAAGGTTTGGTTAGTCTCCTTAATGTCTGTTGTTGTTGTGTTTTTTTTAACTTGCGGGAGTCTTTCGCTCTTGTCTCAGAACATAAGGCGTCCGATTCACTAGCGTAAGATCGTGGATGTAAGAAAGTGAGACGTGAACAACTAGCAAAATTGTGAGGAATTTGTGGAAGCTGCAGAAGAAACTTCATGGAAGAATGATGTCAACACCAAAGGCAGATAGAAAGTAACACGAAAATATTTGGCAAAGAAGTTAACTCACCAAGAACCGGTTATTCTCCTCAGAAGAGGGCGACCCAGAGGCAGTGGGAGGCCAAGAGAGAAGATGCTGACAGGTGGACATCAAGTTGTGAAGAAACATCGGTATCAGAAATGACTGGCAGTACACGAGAAAGAAGGCTGTTGAAAGACATGATCACCAACGAATATAACATGGAGATCAGGGAGGAGTATACCACCATGTTTTTATGTTATAGTTAATATACTCACAGTCTTGACGTGTAACGAACCAGGTCTGCAGCGACTATAGGCGGACATCGTAACATGTTAACCGTTTGCAATCCATATAGAAGCTGACATGCTGTGTTATAATTGTTTTTGGCGTACTGACTTTGAACCCAAGCGTAGTCCATACACGCCTTCTACTTCTAGTGCATTGGACTGATTTTTGCGTGTGAATTAGCTTTCCCTAGTACTACTATCACACGTCATCAGGCGAACCCACTCCGACTTCAGAGGTACATGTAATCTACGTCCCCAAGTCAAGAATGGGAAGTCTAGATTTTAGCCCAACTGACTGGTCGGTGTATGGGCGGAACCCGTTACCTCATCATCAGCACACCGGACGTTTAAGAAAGAGCACTCTTATCCATAGTATCCATGCTGACCTCAAGTTGATGTGTTAAATTAGGACTTTTGGGCGAAATGCGCAAATCTCGCAGCTATGTTGTAAAGCAAAACCCTACAAATAACATCTTTTTTTTTCAGAACGAACTAGGGGGGGGGGGAGGAAGAAAAAGAGCTGGAGACAGATGAGTAGTCATAATGGAAAGAGAAGGAAGAAGAGTAGGAAAAGACGACGGAGAAAGAACTGTGTGGGCAGGGGGGGGGAATAGGAAAAGGAAGGAGGATGGCGACGACAACGACGACGATGACGAAGAGAAGAAGAAGAAGAAGAAGAAGAAGAAGAAGAAGAAGAAGAAGAAGAAGAAGAAGAAGAAGAAGAAGAAGAAGAAGAAGAAGAAATATGTAACATTTCTACAGATAAAGATATTATTGGTTACACCTACAAACAACATTTATGGATACTTTCTCCTTCAAGAGCAAACTGTGTCGATACTGGTTAATGAAACAATTTCCTAGCCTGCAACCAAGTATCGATTACACAACACCGCCACCAAATAACACAAGAGCTCCAACCAGTGAATGGGATTCGATTTTCGTTTCCTGCGAAATCTAAACCATCATCATGTATTCTGTTTTCAAGTGTTAAACCGTCCTTGTGTTTGCAATCTGGATGTTTCTAGTTTCTACAATGCATGCCAGGCCCGCGGTAGCTAGCGGCCCGTCACATTGTTTCAAGCTGATGCCGAGGCCCAGTGGTACATACGCTTTTTTATATATCAACTAGTTGTGGAAAACCAAATCAGAACCCGGTTGTGAGAGTTGCATGTGACGTCATCACTACCAAGTGTAGGCCAACCACCTTAGTATTTCACGTGACAAGAGATCTGTTGAGTGGTCCCCTTCTCCACTTCATGTGTATTTTAAATAGCCGTGTGTAGTCGTGTCGTGGAAGCCTTAGTGATACGGTTTTATAGAAGGATGCTGAAAATTAATTTGACAGATAAAATGAGCAATCAGGACGTTTTAAGGGAAGCTGAGTCGGATAGACAATTTATCACAAACATCAGAAAGAGACAGTCATCGTTTTTAGTCACATTATGAGAAGACAAAAACTGGAACATGTTGTGACAACCGGAAAGATTTGCGAAAAGAGAGATAGAGGAAGACAGCGTGAGAAAATTCTTGACAGTCTCGTGTCAAGGCACGGAAAGGAGTCAACACAGGAATTAATCCATGACGTCAGAGATTGTAATTTGTGGAGAGGCACGATCGCCTACGCCAGCCGGCAAGGCACTGGATGATGATGATGGTGTGCGTTAGTTTATCAATTCTGAAATATTGCCAGGACAGCGGCTTATTCAGGTTATTCTTTATGGTTTTCAACAGGTCCTGCTAGTTTTCCGTCATTATCTGAGAATGTTAGGGGTCCTTATAACTACCACTGGACAGAAACGGTAGGGGAAGAGAAAAGCGAAATGCAAAAACCTTCGGGTCACTTAATGTGTACAGATCCGAGTGATTCAAATCCAGTATTCTGGAGGGAAAGGCCGACGCTCAAGTTTTCTCCTATGGGAAGGTAAAATAAAATGTATGTTTTACACGTAAAAGACAACATACATCCATTTTGTTTCCTTGTGGTAAAAAAAAAAAACGGGTTAAAAGGCAGGACAATGGACTTCGTTGCACCGGGCTTGATCTCACATAGCTCGGTCTATCTCCGTAGAGCAGCTAACTATCTGCCGAAAGCGTCGTAGAGAGCTCGAACTCCTCGGGAGTCACGAGAACCGAATGTTGGAGTCCAACATGCACCCACGAATTGCATACCGTTTGTCTTTCATTATAAATTCGCCGTGCGTTTGTGGGCCTCTATTTCCAAACAGTGCGAGATGTTTGACAAAAGACAAGATAACCTTTGCATACAATTAGTTATTATTCCCGCACAAATCTGCTACACTCGCACAACTTGTTATACCTGCACAGCCTGATATACCAGCACAAAGCTGCTATACTCGCACAACTTGCTATATCTGCACAGCCTGATATACCCGCACAAAGCTGCTATACTCGCACAACTTGCTATATCTGCACAGCCTTATATACCCGCACGAAGCTGCCATACTCGCACAACTTGCTATACATGCACAAATCCGCTTTACCAGCACGATACAAACCTGCTAAACTCGCACAATCCGTTATAGTCCGTTATACCCACACACATTTGTTACCCCCGCACAAATCTGCTATCCCTGCACAAATCTGTTATATCGGCATAAATTTAACTGTGTATCTGCGACAACTATATTTAACACAACAGAGCTATGTAAGACTGAGCACTAGTGACAACTGCCGGTGACTTCAGGGATAATAGTAACAAGAAGGATAAAAACGCTGACAGCGACAACTAATGTTGGTATAAGTGGCACTGACGTAGTTGAGAAAACTGAAAGTCTTGTGATCATAACAGGAGTAACCAGTCGACGTATGGTGAGCTGATTGGTACAACAAGAGTTAACATTGTATATTTATTATCGAGTGTCTCGACCGGATAATAGATCTTCCTGGGATAACAAAACAGTTGGAGTCGCCATAAGAACGAACGAACGAACAAACTTTATTTTCAAAGGGTTAAGAATTGGGCACGCAGGCCCGTCTAACATTCTGCCCTTCTATCACTCTCTTTCATACATTATTTCATTCACACATCATTCAAGGCTAACAGAGAACAGCAACAATATAAAAGATATGCATTATAAAGGCATGGGCAAAATGCGAACATCAAAACTACACGACACAGTAAAATTAGATAATGGTCTGACACTTGTTATTAGCCATGTGGAATATACTGGCCTACCAAAAGGGGACTGGCTGTTATACTAGGGTTTTGTTATTATTATTATTATCTCTATTATTAAGAGAGACAGTATGAGACACAGTACGATCAGACGAATCACAGGCGCAATATCACGTGACGAATACATTTTGGAAATAGAGTTAATAAGTAAGCCACAAATGGCTGTAGAAAAATAACTATACATGATAACTTTAAACCAGTTTATTTTTATACATACATTGTCCCTTTATTTCTCAACATAATTTCCACCAACATTGATGCACCTATCCCATCGTTTTATCAGTCCTCCCAAACTGGCTGCATAGATCTGCGTGCCCTGTTTTCATTTACCTGCCATCCCACAGAACTGTGTGACTTACTTATTGACTCGCCCTCGTGACTTTTTCTACCCAGCTATGCACCGCTTTACGGCATAAACATTTGTCAGCATAAACACTGAAACCCCACCTTGGCGGGAGACACTTCGCGAATGACGCCGAAGTTGAATGTGAAGTTAAAACGTGGTTTAGAAAATAGAGCACGCAGTTCTATGCAGCCGGTTTGGGAGGACTGATAAAACGATGGGATAAGTGCATCAATGTTGGTGGAAATTATGTTGAGAAATAAAGGGACGGTGTATGTATTTAAACCCAAAAAAAAACTGGTTTCAAGTTATCATATTTAGTTATTTTTTTATAGCCATTTGTGGCTTCCTTATTGACTTCCCCTCGTACTTTGGCCATCACTGTACGACACAGTACAGTGGCCTGGAATGAACAGTGATTGGAGACACGGTTTCTTGAACAAAAATCGGGGGCGGACCAACACACAGATGGACAACACATATAGACACGCTGAACATGTGGTGCGGGAGGCAAGGGAACTGGAGAGGGATCGAAACATTTTAGGCCATCATGATAAGTGCGACGTTCTGCACAGAACCTGCAACACGATCATGAAGAAAATGACTATATTTTATGTCATGTCCAGTTATACATTCCGAAGACTGGCGTACAATCTCAAAACATCTACTTGCTAAACTCCTGATAGTTCCCCTGCTCATAAAAGTATTCTTGGGAAGATAATGTGCTGGCCTCCCCTTGCTTTCCACTTACATATGTGTTGCTTTTAATATCTGCCTTTGGAGGGAATTTCCAGTCACCTCATTCTAAAACTGGTGTAAAATTTCAGAATATTTAAATACTAAGCTCCCGATGGCTCACCTGCTTATAAAGGTATTCTTGATAAGATAATGTCTGGCCTCACCTTGATTTCCACATACATATATGTATATTTATGCTTTTGACAGGAATTTCCAAGCACTTCAGTGTCATTCTCTGTTCAAGTGCTGCTGTTTACCTATTTATGTGAACACTCGGTCCACTGAACTGCGTCTGCCATATTCTTGTGCGTTGTCGGTTCTCTATAGCTAAAAGGTGTAGCAAGGAGTTTACTTTGATCCAACTGCGACCAACTAAATATACAGAGAGACAGGAAGTCTCGAAGAATTCTTCTGTCAGCTTGTCCACGTGAAACCTGACCAACTGTTTATCTGCAGCAGTAAAACATGTTGCTTTACAGCGTGAGGAAATCGTAGATGAAGATGGGTTGATAACATTTGAGATGTCCTAAAACGGCAAGAGAGCTCAACAGTCAGTGTCACAAATCAGAACAACAAACCCGAGTGAAAAACCAAACGACAAACCCGAGGACAAACCTGAACGACAAACCCGAGTGACAAACCAGACCGACAAACCGAGCGACATGACAAAAAACTCAAGATCCCCCCGCAACGCCGAATAATGGCAGACAAGGACTAGAACAGTGGTTCTCAACCTCTTTTGGCCCGTGCCCCCTTTCACCATATTATCAGAACGTCATTCTCTCACCCCCCCCCCCCCCCCCCTTTCGTATTTCCTACCTAAAAATTTGGCACATGTCTCCTTCACCATATTTTCAGAACGTCATCCCCCCTTTCGTATTTCCTACTTAAAAATCCCCTCTCCCACCCCTACACAGTATACGTAATAATGGAAGCATATACTCAAACAAGTCTAGACGTCCACATAAAACGTGATTTGTGGGTCTACTTACCTTATAAAATGAATTTTAGAAGGGTGAGACGTACAGAACCGTAAAGTATGAAGGGAAAAACAAGATCATGTAATCGGTTCTTGTATTAACGCAATCTTGAAATAATCTTAACCCCCCCCCCCTCCTCCCCCCCCCCAAGAGAAGAATTTTAGGGTTTCGGGTTGGAATTCGGGGGGGGGGGGATCCAGTTGAGAACCACTGGGCTAGAAGATTATCCACGCAGTAGCTTTCAGTTCGCTACAGGGTCTCCAAAACACGACAAGACAAGCAAAGACCACGCTCCCAATTTACTTCACAAAATTTTCCCTCGCGCACGCTTCCGTGACTTATGAAAAGGGTTAATATATAAATTCATTATGCCAGTATAATACACGAACACATATGACATCATTAAAACAGACCATCAGACCGACGCTTACCGGATTTCCCCCCAAGATTAGGAAGCTTGAGACATTTCATATCGACGTGGCCCCTGGGCACGAAGTCCAACATCAGAGTAGTCAACCATTTTGTCCCCTGTCTCATTTTGGACCCATCCAGCAATGTGAAATAGTTCCAGAAAGAGGGACTTAATCCCAGGGATTTTGTGGAACCTAAGCTTAGAAAATGAACAGAGCTGACATGGGAGAACCTTCTAGAAAGGAAATAAAACGACAGAGCGGGAGATGAAATCAGGGTAGGGGAGAGAATAGAACAGATCTGTTTCTCTTAAATCATTTCAAATTCTGGCCAAATTCCCAAACAGGCGTCAGATTAATGCGGATCTCGGCTCAGATTTGAACTCTTAAATGTTTTATTAAACCAAGGCTAACAGCAAATTTAGCTTTACGCGGTCCTCTGATTTCACGCTTTCTAAAGGAAATATTCCAGATATATAAAAATATCGTATTTAAAATACAGACTTTGTTTTCCTATAGCCTCATTTACAAATAGTTTGCATAACTGAAGTCTTGTCCGGTTTTATCCCGTTTCCTATTTATATGCAGTGGAAGCCAAGAGAATATGCGGTAAAAATGTCCGAGTTACAACAAATTATAACATGTTGCATGTCCTGTGCTGAACATTGCGATTAACCCTAAACCCGATTGATTTTCTAAGGAATTTTATGTTCAGTGGTTTGCAATTGCTTTCTGAAGGAGACGTTAACGGCGAAGTAACACTGACAGGTATAGGGGTTGATCCCTCTACCCTGCTATCAGCACACCGGACGTGCAAGACCTAGAGTGCATTATCATATCGGCCACGGCTACTGCTAAAATAAATAACATTATTAAATACGAATAAACTATCATGTCCAATGGCTTTTGGGAAACAATTAACAACCATTGTTCCCTAAACATTTAAAAGAACAGTTAGGAAGACACATTTTTCATCAACTGTTCCTTAAATATATATTAGAAAGATACAATTCCCTCTAATTATTTTTTAAACATATAACAAGAAACTTGAAAAGACACTTTCCGACACTGTTCTTGGTACACATAATTGGACAATTAATTTGACAAACTTGACGCCAATCGATGATTCCGGGTAATAAGACATTTAGGAAGGCACAGATGACACACACTTTTCTCTAAACCCGTCACATGACAGTTATGAAGGACATTTACCCTATACACATATAACAGGACAATTAGGATGAATCAATTTACCTCTAATGATTACTTCTTGGTTATAAGACAGTTAGGAAGTCACAATTTACAACCATTGTTCTCTACACATTTAACAGGACATTTTCCCTACACCGTTCTCGATACATATAATAGGACAATGGGGAAGACAGTTTAGATCACAGTTCGCTAAACACATAATAGGTCAGTTAGGAAGGCACATATTCTTTCCCCCCCCCCCCCCCCCCCCACGGTTCAGCCACTTAGGAAGACAAACGTAATGTCCATGGTTCTCTACAAAAATAATAGGACAATTAGGAAGACACTTTATATCCACGGAAAAAAGCTGCAACATGATGTATGAGTCACAACACACTTCTGCAGCAAGCAGCACCATATATCTTTAGCTACAAAATCCAACATGCCTAAATAATAAATCACAACACACGTATTTAACAAGTCACAACACTCGTATTTAACAAGTCACAAGACACAAGTTTAACAAGTCACAACACACATGTTTAATTCAATTCAATTCAACTTTATTTTAAAAGGGTCACAAATTGGGCATGCACGCCCGTCTTACATTCGGCCCTTCCAATCACTCATCTTTCGTTCATCAATAGAGCATTATACATTCACATAAGAAGAAAAAAAAAAACATTGTCAAATGAATGTTGTAAACATAAACAATGCAAATTACCATGTTAAGAGGCATATCTCCCACCCATACACACTTTCCCCACCCGTTCCCCAACCGACACACACAAATATCCCCCACATCCCGTGCCCACCCACACACCCATCCCCACCCACACATCCTCTACCCACTCACCCACACCCCAACCACATTTCCCTCGACCACACATTCCTCACCCACACACACACCCACCAACCCATCCTCTACCCACCCACCCACACCCCAATCACCCATCCCCCAACCACACATTCCCCACCCACACACATACCCCCACCAACCCACACATCCATCATCCACTCACACATCCCCACGAACACATCTCCCTACCCACCTATACATCCCTAATCCACTCACACACACCCCAACACCCACACATACATCCCCACCCACCCACACATGCCCTAACCCGCATCCCTCACCAAATAATATCCTCCAACCACACACCACACACATCCCCACCCACATAATATTCCCCACGCACACACCACACACACACATCCCACACACCACCACATCTTTAACAAGTCACAACACACGTATTTAACAAGTCACAACACACGTATTTAACAAGTCACAACACACACGTTTAACAAGTCACAACACACGTATTTAACAAGTCACAACACACGTATTTAACAAGTCACAAAACACATGTTTAACAAGTCACAACACACAAGTTTAACAAGTCTCAACACACAAGCTCAATAAGTCTCAACACACAAGTTCAACAAGTCTCAACATACAAGTTTAACAACTCACAACACACAAGTTTAACAAGACACAACACACATGTTTAACAAGTCACAAGACACATGTTTAACAAGTCACAACATACTTTATTAACAAGTCACAAGATACATGTTTACCAAGGCACAAGACATATGTTTAACAGGTCACAAGACACATGTTTAACAAGTCACAAGACACATGTTTAACAAGTCAGAAGACACATGTTTAACAAGTCACAAGACACACGTTTAACAAGTCACAAGACACACGTTTAACAAGTCACAAGACACATGTTTAACAAATCACAAGACCCATGTTTAACAAGACACAAGACACATGTTTAACAAGTCACAAGACACATGTTTAACAAGACACAAGACACATGTTTAACAAGTCGCACGACACATTTAACAAATCACAACAAGGCGTTTAGCTACATGACATCAAGATTATTCCGACATTGTTCGCTTTCAATGTGCCGTCTGCAGCCTGCATTCACAAGTTGAGAACATGCTCGCAAGCACAAACCATCAATTGGATAGGGGTACTCGTGCCAGAAATGTGATTGGATTGGACTATGCCACAGCACTCTCGCAGCACACGGATTAAAGTTAGTAGCTTTTCCTTTACAGCACGTCGCTCTGTGATTCTTGGCAAGTGTACGTTCCGTAGTTTGCCACTGCTTTCTGAACGACCGACACTCATACCTTTGGTATGGAAACCAGCGCAAGACAGTCTGCTTCCAAATCTTCCGCAACTGTGTTTCGAGCGCGGTATGCGGGATTACGAATCGCATTCGTAACTCCCTCGCCATAGAGCCGGAAAATCATGGATAGGTGGGCGTAAAAAGATGTATGCTACCGCAGATACTCTACCATGCATGTCGTAAGAGGCGACTAAGGAGGCTTGATGGTTCCGTCGTCCTGCTACTGAGTGAGTGCGTGGCGCGACACTGTGAGCTGTGAGTTTCGTGTGAAATGCTTTTGAATCTGCCCGAGGTTTTTTGGAACGTGACTGCATGTTCGGAGCGATGGTAGATGGCTATGTCCCAGAGTTGACCGGTTTTTGCCTTATGCAGAAATGCGTGGCTGCTGGGCTTCTGGTTGACTGCCACTGCCATCGACGATGAACTGTATTTTCGTGGACTGTGTGGGTGAACATCTAGGAAACATCCAGATGGGAAAATGACTGCCGGTTCCATCAGAGATGAACTGGGTGTTTCGTTGGAGACTATTGTGTTGACATTCTGGCGGCGGCATTATGCACAGTGTATCTGTGCGGGCTGTTGTTTGTCGAGACTCCTGTCTTTTCCACTTTTCACATTTGGCAGTGGGGAGCGTTTTGTGCGATATTCACTGGCACAGGAACGGAGCATAATGGGGACAACCCGTTGCTATGAGGTTGGAACTACGACTAACTAACTAACTAAGATACTGAACACACATTTCAATCAGTCATTCCGAATGTATGGTGACAAGGTGAACGATAACAATAAAAACATCAGTGCCTGGTTCTTCTGCGTGGAAGGGAATCCTAAACAATAAGTAATGATTCTAAACATAGAAGCCACACACAGTCAGTTGTACGATTTATTGCCTGACATATTTATCTGCATCTCGCCAGGTGCATTCTGCAGAGTTATTTATCATATGAAGTGAATCAATGAATAATGCTTAAGCTGAAACAATTAAACATTGCTTTGCATAAGTAACGAAATGATGGGGAAACTGAAGGCAGTTTGTGGTTTTATTAGAAGAATGTTGAGAAAGCCGTCGAGAGAGAAGAATACAAGATCAGAACCACTGAGACATTGACAGGTGCTGCTACTAACTAATCAAAGCGTCAGTGAAAAACATGACAATCTTGAGCAAATATCAACTGAAGAGATGTAATAGAGAAATGGACTGAGCTTCGCAACAGCTTCATTGTAGAATTATATGACATAGAGAAGTGAAGTGTTATGATCGCCAATGTCTGCTTTAGACTAGTACCTGAAGAAGAAGAAGAAGAAGAAGAAGAAGAAGAAGAAGAAGAAGAAGAAGAAGAAGAAGAAGAAGAAGAAGAAGAAGAAGAAGAAGAAGAAGAAGAAGAAGAAGAAGAAGAAGAAGAAGAAGAAGAAGAAGAAGAAGAAGAAGAAGAAGAAGAAGAAGAAGAAGAAGAAGAAGAAGAAGAAGAAGAAGAAGAAGAAGAAGAAGAAGAATCTAGGTACTTATATGCCTATTATGAATGCAACAAGAATAGTTTATCGTGTCATATATAAATCATAATGGCTCAGTGTTTCGGCCCAGCGGTGCTAATATAAACCCCTACAGTAGACTAAATCTTAGTGATGCTTTCGCTCACAATGGTATTCGTGCATGCGTTTCAGGTAGTAATAATAGCTCCATGCTTGGGCTATAGAAGAGCAAATCCTGATGCTGTTTTCACCCACGTGGTACTCACGCATGCGACATAATATCGATCCTGCCCTTCTGAGTCACTGTAGATTACATGTTAGTTTACTCTTACCGGGCATTCGAGCCGGTTCGTAATGATTCAACAGTAACCGAGCAGTGTTGCTAAGGTCGTTGTTATTGGCAACAGTAACCCAGCACAGTTTCTAGCCTCGTTGTTATCTGTCAACAGTTATCAAACACTGTTGCTAACGTCGCAGTTATATTCAACAGTAACTGAGATCTGTTGTTAGAATCGTTGTTATCTGCCAAAAGGAGCTAAGCATTGTTGCTAGAATTATGGTTCTGCCAACAGTAACCGAACACTGATGGTTGAAATTTCGTTGTTATCTGCCAAAGGGAACTGAGCACTGTTGGTAGAATCTTTGTTATCTGCCAACAGTAACTGAGCACGGCTGCTAACGTCAAAGTCATGTACAACAATAAATACTGCCAACTAACACTGATGCTAGCGCCGCAGATTAGTTGTATTCAACAATAGAGCATTGTTGGTGACCTCACCATTCCCTATTATGCTGTTGCTACTACTGCTTCTCCTAATACTAATTCTGTTCTTGCTGTTGCTGGGTGCTGCTGCTGCTGGGTGCTACTGCTGCTACTGCTGCTGCTGCTGCTACTACTACTACTACTACTACTACTACTACTACTACTACTACTACTACTACTACTACTACTACTACTGCTGCTGCTGCTGCTGCTGCTGCTGCTACTACTACTACTACTACTACTACTACTACTACTACTACTACTGCTGCTGCTGCTGGGTGCTACTGCTGCTGCTGTTGCTGCTGTTGCTGCTGCTGCTGCTGCTGCTGCTGCTACTACTACTACTACTACTGCTGCTGCTGCTGCTGCTACTACTACTACTACTACTACTACTACTACTACTACTACTACTACTACTACTACTACTACTGCTGCTGCTGTTGCTGCTGCTGCTGCTGCTGCTACTGCTACTACTACTACTACTGCTACTACTGCTGCTGCTGCTGCTTCTGCTCCACACAGTAATACTACTGCCTCTGGTGTTACCATCACAACCATTACTAGTAACACTTGTACTGCAAACACTACTATTGCGACTACTAATACTACATTTTGTATTGCCACCACCATTACCACTAATACCCACGCCACTACCACTGAAACAAATATACAGATATCAGATGAACGTAACGTATCGGCTGCACATCTTGTGCTCAGAGACTGGGTGACAGTTTCAAAATATGCCCATTCGCGAGAATTAGTATTTTTGGGGGCCCACATTCACCCTTTCTCCCCTCCTATAATCTACGCCGTTTTTTTCTTCTTCTCATATCCCTTTTACAGGACATTACAGTCAACACCAGAAATTTCCATCTGCTGTTGATGTCTTGGCAAGTTTTACGTTCAGTAGTTTGACATTGCTTTCTGAATGACCGGCTCACATAACTTTCCGTATGAAACCAGCGCGACGCGATCTGCTGCCAAATCTCGCGCAGCTGTGTTTCGAACGTGGGTATACGAGATTGCGAACAGCGCCTTTATCACCTTCGCCAGGGAGACCGGCTTTGCTATTTTTATGTGTGTGTTATGTTCGCATATCCTTTACGGGACATCGCTGTCGACATTAGCATCTTTCAGCTGATTGTTGATGTCTTGGCAAGATTACGCTCAGTAGTTTGCCATTGCTTTTTGAGCGACCGGCTCACATTCCCCATAAGTTACCGACTCGGAGAGAACCGCTACCAATTCTCGCGCACGTCACGTTACTCACGAGGGTATACGGGATTACGACGAAAGTCGTGTAACACCTAGACCAGGGAGACCGGCTTGCTACATTAATAGTGCCGAAATACTAATAAGACGTCACTAAAGTCAACAACATTAAATACAATACAATGAGCACCGGGAAAACAAAATAATGTCCGAACCGTCATTGGCCTATGATAGATGGCGTGCTGGCTGACTGGTTACGGTTCAACAGCTGTACCCTCGACTAACGAGACAAACTGATATGGTTCTGCATTCGCAAATCTAAAGGCGGCGAGAAATGGAGCTGGATATCCAATATCGCAAACTTGTGCCCCGTTATGTTTTAATTCCTCTTCGTTCCTCTTTCGTGGGCAATGCGGAAAATCTAGTTACGTTCTGCGAAGATCACAGTTCATGGACAGATCTAAGTAAGTTTCAGTGAATCAAGAAATAAGGAAAAAGCGCCAGCGCTGGACGGAATACACATCAATGAAACCTCTTAATAGTATTACTTGAAAGATCTTCCTCTGTAATTCACAGTGCAAAAGAAATAGTAAATGTAATAGAAAAATCTGTTCCACGCCCCATGGCTAATGGCTATCATGTGATAGTCTCATTGTTGCAGTTCATTCGGTGACTGATGTGGTCAATATCATACCCACCGCCTTTTTCCCCCAGATCACTTCTGGTTACTCATTTTATGTTGAGTCAGCCGGGTAGCACGCGTCAGTTAATAAAAAATAAATCCTCGCCTTGATGGGTATTCGAACACAAGACCGTCAGGTCGGCAGGTAGGCGTGCTAAACACTGCGTGACCGCGGTTCATAAAGCGGAAGTAGATGGAGACCTAACAACAAACGGAGAATAGAATAGCAGAGATATATAAATAATATGGGGAGGGCTTGGCGGGATGCATGAGGCTTCAATGGATACGGGGGCTTGGAGAGAGTTAATTGTGTGCCTATTCTCCACTGGGAGAAAACAAACAGAAGACGAAAGAAACCCATCTTTTATACGCCGTATAGACGTGCAAATGAGCCTAATATTTACTTACTGCGCCATTCAAAGCAAAATAAACACCTGTTTTGCCGGTCAGTGTGTCGGAGCGAACTGGCTGTCAGCTTTGGAACCCCACCCTCACCTCTCCGCGGCTGAGCTAATCGGAGACTCGTGCCAAAGAAGACCTGCCGAAACGCCCCAGGGAGAGTCTCCGAATGCAGGAGAGCAACAACACGGGTGATCCTCGGGCTGGTTAAGAACGGCCTGATCAATATCTGGAGAATATTCACACTGACAGACAAGCAGCGGCCGGCTATTTATGTCACGCTCTATATTGATCGGTGCTGCGCTGAAGGTGGCTTACAAAGGCATCCCTGAAAAAAAGCCTCGTCGAGTGCCCGCAACTGCTGCAGTCTTGGAAACACCGGTGGAGACAAGCCAGGGATATAAGAGATGCCAAAGAGTTTTCTTTTCCCTTCAAAGAGAGTGGCGTGGGACGAGAGGGGAATAATATGAAACAAAGAGCAGGGAAGCAATAACATATACACGAAGAAGAAGAGGGAAACAGCAAGGAAAGGTATGAAGCGAAAAACAGGACGATAATACCAGAAAGAACAAGAAAGAAGAATATTACAGGAAGAGCGGGAGAGAAAGAACATTAAAAGGAGAAAAAACGGAAGAATAAAAAGAAGGCTGAACAAGAGTGTAAAATGGAGGAAGAATATTAAACGAAGAGCAAAGAAGGCAGAAACTAAAAGTAAGAACAAAAAAGGGCGAAGATGAAAGAAAGAAGAATACGAAAAGATGACAAAGAGAGAAAAGAAAAGAAAGCACACAGCAAATGAACAAACAACAACAGCGACGAAGAAGCCTTATAAAAGGGAGAGAATACATCATGATGAAAACACTCGACGCGCTATTGTGAGCAAGTCGCCTTATCAGTTAACGCAGAGGATGCCTCGCGTTAAAAGTGCCGCGCAGAAACATGCGCTATATTCAGCCGGGAAGAAGAAGGCAGAGGCGAGGAAGGCCGCTGCGTCTGCTGGGCCCATATCTTCAAGCAGCAGTCCGGCACCTACACCAGCTGAAACCGTTCCCGTCGCAGAAACTACAGCTACAGCCAGCAACAGCCGGGTAACTAGCAACACCAAAGAGATGCAGCCTAATATACCAGAAACCTCCACACAGGAGGAAACAGATACCATTGTAGACTTCACCGGCTAAATTCTACTCAAGTAGACAAGCGTGGGAGAAGCCAAACTGTCGGCGCTACCAACAGACAAGATAATCGGTCTGTTGGAGAACGAGCTGGGAAGACACAGCATCTGCCAGCTGCGCAAGACACCCGATGGAGTAGTGGTCTCCATCAAGAAAAATTCAAAGACCACAGCCCTGCTACAAAAGATCGCACAAGAAGAGAAGAGCACCATACAGCTTCACCACGGCATAATACTAGAAGCTGCCCGGCACAGCACGAAGACACGATGGGTCATCAGACGAGTCCAGACAGATCACTCAAATGACAGGATCAGGGAGATGCTCGTGAATGAAAACAGGAAACTCAAGATAACCAGTGCGGAGCGGATCATCGGGAAGAACAACATCCCCTCTACAGTCGTCATTGTTACATCAGAGGACCGAGTGATCCCTCCGTACATCGTATGGGGCGGAAAAGAACAGAGACCAGAGCACTACATACCAAGAGTGCTGCAGTGCTCCAAGTGCCAGAAGTTCTGGCACACCCGGGCTACCTGCAAGAGCGATGTGGAAGTGTGCAGGTACTGCTCTGGCCCCCACACCTACAGTCAGTGCCAACAAGCGAAAAAAGACTCGGACTTCAGGAGGCCTAATAGCAATAGAAAGTGCGCCAACTGCCTTGGCAACCATGGTGCCAGGTACCTCGGCTGCCCCTGCCACCAGGATAGCAAAGAAGCGACGAAGATTGCCATAAAGTCCAACCTGCCATACAGGGAGGCCAGGAGGCAGTACGAGGCCACCAACCGACTTACCAAGAATGATAAAACACAGCTGGAAGGCCAACTGAAGGACCTGAGAACTCAGTTCAAAAGCCTGGAAGAAAAGACTGACAAGACGCAAGAAGCCCAGATAACGGCCGTCCAGCGGACCCTGGACGAACTGAAGCAAGTTCAGCAGAAGATAGAACAGGATGTCGCTCGAATGGCCGCCATAAAAGCTGACACTGACAAAACTCTGTTGAAAATACAAGAGGAGAGAGCAAAGACAGAAGAAACGCTAAAGCTAATTCAAGAAGAAAAAGAACAGCTAGAACTGCTAAAAACAGAGAAAGAACAAGAAACTGCAAAGACCCAGATAGAAGAAGTAACATCAGACGAAGACATATCAATTGAACTGGATGAAAACGGCTATCCAGATCAAGAGCAATTCTGCCGGGCGATTGAAAATCGCTCCCCACCAAGATCGAGCTACAGAGACGACACCCAAAGACAAACCAGAAGATTCGACAACATCCCAAGACGTGGAAGGAGGAGAAACAACAGGTGGAATGAAGAATGTTAGAGCTCCCTGAAAGAAACAGCACCATACGACGGGGTGGGTACACAATGACTCCAGGCCTCAACAAGTGCGCGACTCTGCCCAGACATGTAAAACCTCATCAAGACAGGAACGAACACAATCAACACATCAGAAGCCGGGAAGCTGATAACAAGCAGCCCATAATACGAAGAAGAAACTCCAAGCTACACCATAGACACCCTACATAGCCATGTCGGAAAACGAAGGCTGAAAGGGGGGTATTCGTACCAAATAATGGAATGGAATGGAATCATGATGAAAATAGGACGACGAACACACAATTGAGAAACACGACGGCAACAAATAATTAAGCATACAGAAAGACGATCACAAAAAGCAAATACAGAAAGAAGAACATAGATGAAAGACCGCAGGAGAGTGCAGTAAAAGAACAACAAAGGAAGAACACATGCAGACCACAGAATGAAGACAACAAAGGGGGTTGTAATGCAAGAGGATGGACTTTAATGCATCGATTTAATCCAACATGGCTCGGTGTCTTTCCGTAGGCTGGTCTGCCGACAGTGTGGCACAAAACACGAACTCCGTAGCTCCAGCGATGACCAAAGAAGTCGCCGAGAAAACTGCAACCGTGAACCAAACGACATAGTCCGGAATCGAACCCACAACTTTCGGCGAGCGGGGCGGGCGACATAGCCACTTCGCCACAGAGCTTGACAGCATGAAGACATAACGTTGTCCGTGTGTGTGTGTCAGGAAAATGCCGGGGTGCAAGGGGAGGCCCATGGGGAGTACATGAGGAGTGTGGAGCTGGGTGCACGGGTACATTAGTGTAGCGTTTGACAGAATACGTTACCTCCATGAGGCTGACTATTATATATGTGGCTTGTCATTTGTGTAGTGAGGACAATGACGGGTAGTGTGCGCGCAGGCATTCAGGCAGGCAGGCAGCAGACAGGCAGGCAGGCATTCAGACAGACAGACAGACAGACAGACAGACAGACAGACAGACAGACAGACAGACAGACAGATGGACAGACAGATCGAACGAACGAAAATCTTTATTTTCAAAGGGTTAAGAATTGGGCGCGCAGGCCCGTCTGACATTCTGCCCTTCTTCTCTATTTCCTCTCATATATTCTTTCATTCAACATCACTTATGAAGCAAATTTTTGACAACAAAAGAACAATAAGCATTAAAACGCATGGAAAATAATCAATAAAAAATGACTCACTGAGGCAATGTTTAACATAGGCATTATAAATACCTAAGGAAGGTGTAGTGTGCCATACATATGGGAATGTTTTAGATAGACAGACAGACAGACAGACAGACAGACAGACAGACAAGACAGACAGACAGACAGACAGACAGACAGACAGACAGACAGACAGACAGACAGACAGACAGACAGACAGACAGACAGACAGACAGACAGATAGATAGATAGATAGATAGATAGATAGATAGATAGATAGATAGATAGATAGATAGATAGATGCACAGACAGACACACAGGTTGGCAGAAAGGTATACATACAGGCAGATGAACATATATAAATAGACACATACAGACAGTTGACAGGCATACGAATCCAGTGAAATGCGTCATACGCACGCTTTTACCAAATAAAATTGCATATTTCGGCTTCAATATATCAATTCTGTAACTGGAATAATAACATAATTGCATATAAATGTTCGGGAGAACGCAGAACTTGGGTGGAGCCAGGCCAGGCACGTTAATGCCAACTTCGAAGAAAAGAGAAGAGACACCATAAACAACTCCTTATGGGAACAGTGGGCAGAAGTACTTTGGGATGGCGGCTGCATTGGAGGACTGAGCAGGTATGTGAATGTCATATGTGCAGTGACGGTGTTTTAAATAACATAACATAACTAGAGAACACAAGAGACAAGAAACCAGAGAGAGAGAGAGAGAGAGAGAGAGAGAGAGAGAGAGAGAGAGAGAGAGAGAGAGAGAGAGAGAGAGAGAACAGAAGAATAAATAGACAGATATAACTAGAAAAGAAATACACCCCCCCCCCCTTCCTAAAAAACAGAGAGAAAGAACAGAAGAATAAATAAAATTAAAAAAAAAAAATCAAAGACGGAAATTCACAAAAGGGAGAGTTTAGAATACATAAAGCAAGAACAAAGAAAAAAAGGAAAAAATAAAAGAATACAGAAGCTGCACCCATTCGCAAAATGAAACAAGATCAAGAGTACAGAGTATAACACCCCCTACCCCTAGAGGTGGGGGGGGGGACTGGAGAAGGTGTGGAAGGGGAAATACAGAAAGCATAATATAAACAGGAGAACACAGAACGGCACAAGAACTCAAAAGGGGAGAACACTGAACAGCTAATCAAGAAGAAACCATAAATAAGCAGGCAACGAGAACCGCCAGGCACGTGGACGAAACATGCAGAAGATGACAAACACCAACAGAAGATGACACATTAAGTAATACGTGAATCGTAAGAGCCTGGCATTGTCATACATGACTCACCGGCAAAATAAAAGGCCAGTAATACACGGAAATCAATAGTGGATGTTCGTGACGGCCATAATATGAAACGGAAATGAGCACAGCAATGTACAAAGAATATATCAGGGACATGAGCGTTGCGAACAAAAGAGCAGCCATGGGCGGTATTAGATACAGAAACAATGGCCTCACGGGTTATTCTGATGTATGCAAACAGATATTTAAGGAAGGAGAGCTAACACGAAGAGGTCGGAGTATAACCTAGAACAACAAATTAGTGAACTGAAGTCAACACGATATACCCATGTGTCAAGAACTGCAATAGTATGTGTGTGTGGGGGGGGGGGGATGGGTGTTAGCGTGAGACAGAATTAGACACGACGACTTTAGAAGTAGCTTAGCTCACCGTCGTTTTTCGATTACCTCAACCCCCGCTCAACGTCAGAAGAGAAGTTATAATTAGGGCCCATCACAGCCTCAGATTAATAATCATGTGACAGTGTCAGTCACGTTTCGGATATGAATTTGATTGATTGATTGATTGATTTAGGAACCGACATCACAGCATTCGGGACATTCCCATAAGCGCTCCGTCCCCATCCTCAGCAACCAGCGAATTTGTAATATTGTAAAATATATGAATTTGAAAGGGATTGTTGTCTATGCGAGGTAATGGTTCAGGGTGGGTTTCAGATTGCACTCCCTGAATGTAGTACTCCCTATACAGAGACACCATCAACACTATGGTTTAGATATGTGGAGAGGATACAGCTCATTCAGATACCGCTAGGTGAATTGGGCTACCACGTTAACTAACAACACGCGCTTCAGTAGAACATGACATATAATTATAAGAAAGAGACAATGTTTGTTTGGGTGTCATGAGATGGGAGGCAGTGGAAAACATGGTGACGACTAGAAAGATCACCTGTAGAAAAGGCGGGAGCAGACCAAAAGAAATGATGCTGCAGAAGCTGAGATGATGGCATGGAGGAATAGCATCAACATAATTCATTCAGAACGATAGGGGCCAAGATCTGTGGAGATGCATGAACGTACGCCTTAGCTAGCAGGGCACATGATGATGATGACAGCCGTGAAACCATGCTATCACCTTGCTCAAAGAAGGTAGTGCTTCAGTGGTCCAACAGCTGGACACCATTGAATGTAACGAAACTAACTGGACACTAAAAAACAGACACGTAGTAGCTCAGTGGCAAGAAAGACGTAAGAAATCATATTTTCCTATTGGCGGAAAGTATAAAAGCGCTCGCTCTTAAACTTCTAGTGCGTTGATAAATATATAAGGGGTTCAGACGTTGGACTTGAGAACTGACTTCTCGTTCTTCATAAAGCAATGGCAAACTACTGAAAGTAACTCTGCTGGATAATCAACCTGCGGTTGTTCGCAATGTCCAGCACAGAACATGCAACATTTAATAAAACACCGTCTGAACGAAAGCAATTGTAAACTACAGAAAGTAAACTGCCTGGTATTTCACAAACAGCCAATAAAAGCTGAGACTGACTGCAACGTCCTGTTAAAGGACATGCAGTTAACCCTCTGAATGAACCACACATCTAAGAGAGACAGACTGGGCAGATCTTTCACACACCCGAGATAAGTACGGAATCGCAATGGCTGTACTCGTTCACGGGGATAGGACGAGGTATCTCAGGCTGCTCCACACACGTTAAGTCAAGCCGCATTTGAATAGGAACCGGGGAAGCCGATAAACTGTCGTAGATACAGCGCTTTAGAACTAAACTAGATGTAGTAGCAGCGGCCCTTTGGCAAGATGGATGGCGTAGTACCAGAGTAGCTTTGTTAGCGGAGACGAGGCTGAGGTAGCAGGTGGGATGTGGTAGCAGATGGGATGTGGTAGCAGAAGGCATGAGGTAGCAGAAGGGATGAGGTAGCAGAAGGGATGAGGTAGCAGAAGGGATGTGGTAGCAGAAGGGATGAGGTAGCAGAAGGGATGAGGTAGCACATGGGATGTGGTAGCAGATGGGATGTGGTAGTAGAAGGGTTGCGGTAGCAGAAAGGAGATGTTGGCAAAGGGAGATGCTGGCAAAGGGGATGTTACGACATAAATGTAGTAGAAGAGGATGTGTGGTACTAGAGGCGATGTGGCAGCTGGGGAGATGTGGTAGCAGGAAGGAAATGTTAACATAGGAGATGCAGCAGAAATAATATGTTAGCAGAGGAGATATAGCAGAAAGGATATGTTAACATAGGAGATGTAGCAGAAAGGAAATGTTAACACAGAAGTTGTAGCAGAAATGATATGTTAGCAGAGGAGATATAGCAGAAAGGAAATGTTACCATAGGAGATGTATCAGAAATGATATGTTAGCAGAGGAGATATAGCAGAAAGGAAATGTTAACATAGGAGATGTATCAGAAATGATATGTTAGCAGAGGAAATAGCATAGCAGAGAACATTTATTAGTAGAGGAATGTCGCTGACGTTAGTGCTTACTGTACCGACATACGAGCACAGGGTTATAGGGTTCAATTCGCAGTGCTGCCAGGATTGTACTCTATAAAGGGGTATTGGTCGATCCAACCCTGTAAACTACACGGCATGGCCGATTCAAGAACACAGAGGTAATCAACGACTTTGGTGATCGCGTAAGGTGGCAAAACATGACCGCCCACGCTAACAGGCATGGCACATGATGATGAATCCTAGAAAAGGGTATCAGTGATTTTTCTGGACATTTATGGCTGCGTGGAACGGAGCGGGTCACCCTAAAACTAAATGATTCCAAGGGTGTGCGTTATAAGACAAGAAGAGGAAAACACAAACTAGACCAAACTTGAGATAAGTCTGTTAGATATCTGAACCAAATTTGGAATAGACATTTTTAGAGGCAATTATCTTTACAGCACCTTGGATGCCAAACCCTGTCGTTCATTTAACAAGTGCCCCATTATCTATGATACGAGTGCCGAGCAAATCAATACCAGCTCTTTATCTTGTCTTTGTTAGATATCGTCGGTGATTAGTTGAGTAGATTCATGGAGAAGCTAAGTTTTCGTGGCTGCATGATCGTGGAAGTGGGTCAGAAAATCATTCTACCGCCTTCATCACAACCGACTGAACAGAATCTCGCTCTTCTGCTAGTTCCCTGCCTCATTCATGTCCATCCTCAAGGTATTTCCAATGTTCTGTGTCCATCTTCGTGCTGGTAGACACTGGCCTGTTCTTCCAGGAACCACGCCTTCCATGACTGTTCTTTCTAAACCACTATGATGTATTACCACTATGATGTATAAACCACTATGATGTATAAACCGCTATGATGTATAAACCACTATAATGTATAAATAAACCACTATGATGTATAAATAAACCACTATGATGTATAAACCACTATGATGTATAAACCACTATGATGTATAAACCACTATGATGTATAAACCACTATGATGTATAAACCACTATGATGTATAAACCACTATGATGTATAAACCACTATGATGTTTAATACGACCAAAGTATTTCAGTTTCCGAGACAGGAAGCTTTTATGAGCCATGTTTCTTAGATGTTACAATCTTCAAGAATGTCAGTATTTTCCCTCTACCTCAGTGTTTCCCAACCTTTTTTATGCCATGCCCCACTTAAGCCTTTCTAAAATTCATATTGCCCCCCTCCCCCGCCCCCCCCCCCCCTCAACATATACATTATTTTTAATATTCAAAAATTGAAATGTTCACTAAAGAAACTTGAATGATAGGTTTTAGGAAGAAATCACTAGGTAATTATTGAGCAAACACAGTAAGTAAATTTTCAAAACATATAATGGAGAACTGAAATTCAAGTACAAAATAATTTTAATGAAAGATTTTTCTATATTATTTTAATTATTAGTAATTATTTATTATTTAAATTTAGTGAGATCCTCGCACTTGATGCTTGCTGCAAAGATATCTTATGTCAGGTTCCAATTTAGTTAACTTCAGTCTCAAGTCTCCCCGTTTTGTTATATTCAGCCGATTTCTTCCATTTTCGAATTGCCCCCCTTAACAGTCAAATTGCCCCCGTGTGGGGCGTGGGCCCCACGTTGGGAAACACTGCTCTACCTGGTCCATGCTACTCTGACAGTAACATTTAAGTTCAAAATCCCCCAATTTACTTCTGTAGTGAAAGCAAAATAGTCCGTGACACACATCTTTATGTTGCCAGCGGAAAGATGTGTGTTCACACAAACTTTCCTGTGATGTATTTGCTGGTGTTGTGCCACAGACTGATTCAGTGTCGCTGGATAATATATCGCCTAATGTGACCTATTTGAACAGAAGGACCGTATAACTTTATAGTAGGGTCATCGTGTCATTTGTTTTGTTTCGTGGTATCTTCCATTATAGCAATGTCAGTAAACGGACATTTACATGTTAATACTTGTTCATGTGATGGTATGTCATGCTTGATCCAGACATACTTTATGCTTGGAACTGACCAGTTAACACTGTTTAACCTCTGCATTGTTTCGGTCCGTCTACATCTGACTCCCTTTGCTTCTGATTACAGAGCCAATCTATTCAATGTTTGCGACATTTCCAATGACCTCAATGCTGATTGTGATTGTTCGTAACGTGTAGTTTTGTCTGAGGGGTTTATTTCTGTTTTTGTTTACTTTTAAAGTTCAGAAATAGATATTGATCTTCACTGTGTGTGTTGACAGACGGGATTAGCTATTCTAATCCGTAGCATTATTTGAGAGGTGAACCGTGTCTTCTGCATAATCAGTCCGAAATCTGTTCAGGGAATTGCTCCACACAGATTATACAAAAAGTAAATGAAGCCCTATATTATTTACGCTATTAGTAGTGGAAGTAAACAAAGCCTTCCAGCAACTCTCCAGCGGCAAGGCACCTGGTCCTGACTCCATCCCAGCAGAGATATACAAGGCAGATGGGCCGGTCCTAACAGAGCAGCTTCACCAAGTCTTTACAAACATATGGGTGAACGAGACCATGCCACAAGATTTCAAGGACGCGTCAATAGTCCATCTTTACAAACGTAAAGGAAACCGCCAATCCTGTGACAACCACAGAGGCATCTCCTTGTTTTCAATTGCGAGGAAGATACTCGCCCGAATTTTTCTCAATCGCCTCACGGCCCATCTCGATCAAGGTCTTCTTCCTGAAAGTCAATGTGGCTTCAGAAAAGAACGAGGAACTGTTGACATGATTTTCGCTGCAAGGCAGCTGCATGAGAAATGACAGGAACAGAACTGCGAAATGTTCTCCACTTTCATTGACCTTACCAAGGCTTTCGATACAGTAAGCAGAGAAGGACTGTGGAAGATTATGGCAAAATATGGCTGTCCACGACAGTTTGTTCAAATAGTGCGGCCATTTCATGATGGTATGCAGGCAAGAGTACAGAAAAATGGTGAACTGTCTGAGCCCTTTCCTGTCACCAATGGGGTGAAGCAAGGATGTGTCCTGGCACCAACACTGTTCAGCCTCATGCTTTCAGCTATGTTGACGAATGCCTTCGAGAACAACGACATTGGAATATACATCAACTACCGCATTCAATCTCAGAAAGCTGAAAGCTAAAACAAAAATTAACAGCGACACCGTCAGAGAGCTCCTGTTTGCTGATGATTGCGCTCTATATGCCAACTCAGAGGCAGACATGCAACACAATGTTTCAGCTTTCTCACATGCCTGTGCCAACTTTGGGCTCAATATCAACTTGGAGAAGACTGTAGTTATGTGCCAGCCAGCTCCAGGGAATAATCACACTGTGCCGAATATCAAAGTTAATGGTCATAGACTAAGTGCTGTGGACAAATTCACCTATCTTGGCAGGACTGTGTCACAAGTTGCCACAAATGATGACGAAGTGAATGCAAGAATCTCCAAGGCCAGCGCGGCCTTTGGCATACTGTACAAGAATGTATGGGACAGAAATGAAATAAGCCTGCAATTAAAGCTGAAAGTCTACAAAGCAGTTGTATTAACCACACTGCTATATGCTTGTGAAACCTGGACTGTTTATCAGCGACTCGCTAGGAGATTAACCCACTTCTACACCGTCTGCCTTAGGAAGCTACTGAAGATTAAATGGCAAGACAAGATCCCAGACACTGAAGTCCTAGAAAGAGCGTCCATGCCAAGTATCCACACTCTACTAATGAAGAATCAGATTCGCTGGGCTGGTCACTTAACTCGCATGCCAGATCACAGGCTCCCTAAACGAATTTTTTTTTACGGCGAGTTGCGTTGTTGTAAACGCTCCCAAGGTGGCCAGAGGAAACGCTTTAAAGACACTGAAAATCTTACTGAATGCTTTTGGAATTCATCATGACACCCGGGAGACTGCAGCCAGAGACCGAAATTCGTGGCGTGCATCATTACGCAAGGGTGCAGTCACATGTGAGGCAACCAGGACTGCAAGAGCTGTGAAGAAAAGGCAGGACAGAAAAACCACTGCAGGAAATCCTCCTCCAGAAACGTCAAGCATTCTTTGTCCACATTGTCAAAGATTATTTCGAGCCAAAATAGGCCTTATCAGCCATCTTAGAACTCACGGCTCTATACTTTCAACCCCACTGGATGAAATGAATGGTCATCATCATTCTTGATGGACAAACAACACATACTATTAGTATAACGTGTTAGGCTTCACATTATCTAGGCCACAGAATAATGATGCAGGGTAGTCAGTTTTCTTCCTCGGCGCCCTTCCTTACATCCCTGTCTTGATCCAAGATAGGAATTTGGAGGAGGTGTGAGGAGAGGGGGAGGCTTTAACCCTGCTAACACTGGTGACTGAAGTCAATGTGGCGTTACAATCTTTTATAGCTGTTGGTACTGAGTCATAACGTTCAGCTAATAAACGAATCAATAGCGAGCAGATACTGACTCCCTTTTCTCCCCCTCACATTCATTAGCAACAACAACAATTTTCATTGGCTGTCAAGGTTATCATAGAGCTCACAGAAGTGTGTACGCCTGCACAAGGCAACAAACGAGGTCGCCTGGCGTGGGTCTGATGACAGATAAGCAATGGCTGAGTCAGTGGCACTGAACTCATAGTACAGGGTGGACGAAAAACATCCTGATGGCTTTGACATTAACACAGTTCAACTCACAGTACAGGGTGGACACAGACGATGCTGATGACTTTGACATTAACACAATTCAACTCATTGTACAGAGTGGACATAGGCGATCATGTTCACACTTATATAAATCAGGTCATTCTACAAGGTGGACAAAAATGGTCCTGATGGCTTTCACACTAATTAAACTACAGTTACAGAACAAGGTGGACTTATAACTTTCAGGTCAATAGATCTCAAGTCATTCAACAGTTTGAATACAAAAGATCCTAATGACTGTCACACTATTACAACTCAAATCATAGTACAAGATGGACACAGACGATCCTCATGGCTTTCACACGAATAGAACTGAAGTCACAGTACCGTATTGGAACATGCGATTTTTGTGACACAAACGATCCTCATAGTATAAGGTGGACAAAAATGATCCTCGTAGCTTTCACGGTAATAGAACTCAGGTCATAGTACAAGATGGACACAAACGACCCTCATGGTATTCACACTTATAGAATTCAGGTCATAGTACAATATGGACACACAAAACTATGTATTGACCAACACATACATAATTACTAATCAACCTTTTTTCGCCATGCCCCCTTTACCATATGTTCAGAACGTCAACCCCCTCCCCCCCCCCCTTTCGAATTTCCTCCCTATAAATTCCTCCCCACCCTTACACAGTATACATAAAAATGGAAGCTAAATTTAATAACATATACCAGAACAAGGCTAGACATCTACATAAAACGTGATTTGCGGGTCTACTTACGTTATAAAACGAATTTCATTAGGGCGAGAAGTACAGAACTGCAAAATTTAGAGGGAAAAACAATATCAAGTAACTGGTTCTTGTATAAATGCGATCTTAAAATAATCTTAATTTCCACCCCACCCCCCCCCCCCCTTTTCCCCTTGAGGGGGGGAGGGAATTCCCCACCGGTTGAGAACCACTGATGTAGAGTAATCTCGTGTTTCTTATAAAATTGCAATTCTAATTCTGTTAGATATGTGGTATTCGATGTTCTCTGAATAAACCACTCAACACGTTATGCATACCCCTGAGTTCCACTTTGCATTGGATTTGATTTTTTCTTCTGCGCTCTTTGTCAGAACTCGACTTCCATTTTCGGATAGAAACACGGGCGTTGTTTTGGGCACACTGAGATCTCCATACAGTTTGTCTTTAAGAGAGGTTGCTGAGGATCACAACTGTGCTCGAAGAGCTGTGTGTAGAACACACGCCTGGAGAATAAACTCCACTGTTATCTCAGAACTTTTGCATACATTTAAGACCATGTCCAATTTTGAACTTATGATAAAAGAAATAACAGCTGCAGCAGCTTATGACAATTCATTCATTCAATCAGTAGTACGTCCTTTACAGAACCTCGCTCCCATAACAACCTTCTGGAAAACCTTTCGATCATAAGCAAGATGTCCCGCGTCCGATACACCCATCTGGAGATCATCCGCCACATCCTGCGCCCATTTTCTCTTTGGTCTTCCTCTTCCTCTCTTCCCAGGTATATACCCCTCCATTATTGTTCTCTCCAAACTTTCGTGACATTTCAAGTGACAAAAATATTTCAATTTTCTTTGTTTTATCGTTTCTAATAGCAACCTTCTTCAATATTCAGCTCTTTAAGCTTATGATTATGACAATAGGAAATAAAAACAGTATGTGCGACTACTGCGAAAAAGTGAGAGATAATAAATACAGACACCGTGTACATACCTTACACTACTACACAAGGAATCGACGTTTCGGTTATACTAATCTTCCTCATCAACAGCACAAACCTATCTAAAGAACTAGAAACCAACAGCAAAGACGGGCGACGAATAGAGGTAGAAGCCAGGAAAGTAAATAATAATAGATAAGAAAAGTACCTAACTGATGTTATTTACTATTGTTATATCCTGCTCCTGTCTGTTTCTTCTCTGAATTAGATTTCACCTGAATTAGACTGTACATATTTGGTTTGAATAAACAATCCGGTGCGTTTTCTTCTATGTTAGATATGTGTGTCAGAGAAATTTTACTTTCCGCTGTCAGATTGTGTCGAATATTTGGTTTGAATAAAGCACTTCGCAAAGTGCGTGTTCACATGTCAGATTGCGTAGAATATTTAGTTGGAATAAACCTCTTCAGAAACATACACTGTTTACATGTCAGATTGTGTAGAATATTTGGTTTGAATAATTCACCCGAAGCGTTGTGCTTTGCCCTGTGTGGTAGTGTATAACATTTGCTTTGTATCATTCACCAATTGTGCTATATCCTGTGTTAGATTATGTATCAGATTTACTTTGAATAATCAACCACTTGTGCTATATCCTGTGCTAGATTGTGTAACCGATTTGCTATCAATAATCCACTATATGTGCTATATCAGTGGTTCTCAACCTTTTTTGGCCCGTGCCCCCCTTCACCATATTTTTAGGACGTCATTCCCCCCTCACCATATTTTTAGAACGTCATTCCCCTCTTTCGTATTTCCTCCTTAAAAATTCCCCCCTGCCCCTGCACAGTATACGTAATAATTGAAGCTAAATTTAATAGGACATACTAAAACAAGTCTAGACAGAGGGGTGATACGTACAGAACCGTAAAGTATGAAGGGAAAAACAATATCAAGTAATCGGTTCTTGTATTAACGCAATCTAGAAATAATCTTAATTTCCCCCCACGGAAACCCTAAAATTCCCCCCTGGGGGGAATTCCCCACCGGTTGAGAACCACTGTGCTATATCATGTTTTAGATATGTATCAGATTTTATGTGACCAATCCACCAACTGTGCTATATCCCGTGCTAGATATGTATGGGGAGGAGCGGCTGGTCGAGTGGCTAAAACACCGGATTCTAGACTCGCGTTCGAATCCTAGATAAGGTCGGGGATTTTTTCTGTCGGGGGCAAAAAGAAAATCCTAACCTGCACAGTTCGCGGCAATGGCACTAGCCAGGCGGCCTTAATTCCTCAGGCTCAAAGACACACAACCCCCCCCCCCCCCCCCCCCCCGCCATACACCGCATGGTACTATATTGGCAGTAAATGGCAGTTATGACAGTGACAAATATATATTTTCTCTTTTGGCACAGACGAAGACACCTGGATGGTCTTCAAAATATAGCAACAATCCACCCTTTCTTCTGAGCGGTGTCTATGACGTATAACCACAGCTGGCATAACCTCTTCCCGTGACTCTGTGATACTGACTGACCGTTGCAAGGATAATTTTCAGACACCCTGCATGTTCAGTACCAGACGGCGTACAACCAGATCGATAGTCAAGGGTCTGTGCATCCGCCGAGGCCAAGCTCCGGACCACAAGCGTGAGTCACCGCTCTGGCGCTGGGCCATGCTCGTGCACAGGTCTCTCAACGCGGTTCCCCCCCCCCCCCCGCCTCTCATCCATGATTACGGATGGTGGTGTGCCGATTAAGCGTGCACTAGAGGTGTATCTGAGGCACGTGCGGGGACATCATCAAATCGTGTGCACGTGTTTTGATGTAACCGCCCGCATGAATAAATAATGACACCGGCATGTTAGTGCCACCAACCGTACGTACAAAGGGTGTCGCGGGTTCCAATGGTGAAATTTATTCTACAGTAGATTCTACTGCAGAGTTTTCTGGTGATTGCATTTTGCATACACACTAGTGATTGCCGAATAACTTGCGATGATCAGTTCTCATTATGGCCGCCCTTTACTATTCGAAGCTTACAGCAACATGCCATGTCTTAAACATCCGGTGTGCTCAGATAGAGGGTTCAACCCCAACATCGGTTAGTTTGACTAAAATGTTGACTTCTCGTCCTTGACTTTGGGACGTAAATTACAAGTACGTCTGAAGTCGGAGTGGGTTCGACTGTTGGCGAGGGACACTGGTAATTGGGAAAGCTAATCCACACGCAAAATTCAGTCCAGTGCTACTAGCACGTATGGACTACACCTGAGTTTAAAGCAACAGAGCATACACAAACAAAACAACAACAACAACAAACATATAATGTCCTTGCTGCCTACAGTACCTGGCGGTGTAGGAGAAATAAATGCCGCCTGGCTAGTGCAGTCGCCGCGAACTGTGCAGGTTAGGGTTTGCTTGTGTAATGTCATGTGACAACAGTTAAGGGTTAAATTTTTCGGAGACTCCTGTGGGTCGTCGCCAGAGCTACGGAGTTCGTGCTTGGTGCGACGCTTTCCGCGCCGCGGAAAGAGACCGAGCCATATGGGATAAAACCCGGTGCGATGAAGTCGACCCTGTCGACTTTTAAGGGTTTTATTTGTTTACTATGAGGCTTGGAGCCGCGGTAACCAGCACACTTTCCTGCACAGTCCCTAGTCATGTTTCCAATTGCTATTCAGGCGGATGTTTTTTTTTTTATTATTGACCTGTGCTCCCATGTCAACCCAGCCTAAAGTGTACCCAAAATATTCTTGAAGTAATAGCGGCCGGCATGGTATTTACCACATCACCCATCAACGGTGTTGTCTATACAAATATAGGATTAGCGCTGTATGCCCAATGCGCCACACGCATAAAAAAGGGTCCTTCTTACTCACTTGTCTTGATAGATGATAGCATCACTAGTAATATGGCTTCATTTCTCGTGCTTGTTGTCTGCCCAACAGATGGTGATAGAAAGCCATAATATGGCTTGACTTTCCGCGAGTGTTGTCTAATAGCTGACGACACAAAGCAACACAGTATGGCTCCACATTTCGCGCCTGTTGTCTGTCTAATAGCAGACGATACAAAGCAACCATTAGTACAGTGGTTCTCAACCGGTGGAGACTCCCCTCCACCCAGGAGGTAATTTTAGGATGGCATTATGAAGGTGGGCAAAATAATTTTGAGAACCACTGCACTAGTTAGTAGAATGGCTCAACTTTCCGCGCCAGTTTTCTGCCTACAATATAAAATGACACAAAGTAGTGCAGCTTTACATAACAGAAAGTGAAAGTACTGAAAGTAGTACTGCCTCACCTTTCCCGCGCGTTCTGCTGTCTGTATTGCTCTAATTATCTGTTAATTTCAGATTGCAATGAGTTATTTTCATGCGGTATGCCCCGCCACATACTAATGCCTAATACACAGCCGATTAAATGGCACATCCTGTTGCTGTTAGGCTACACATCTCTCTAGTGTGTTCCTGTATTGAACATTGTAAGTGAACCACTAGTATGTCTTAACAAATCAAACACAGAAAGCTGATAAAGGTAGTCAGTCATTACAGCAGAGGCGTTGGGGTGTGAAATATTAGGCCATGGCAAATCCTTGACTTAAAAGTGCAGGTTACAAATCATGCTGTGGTCGGAGCTCGAAAACAAAGTAAGACGAATAAGTGGCTGCCTGGTTAAATTTCAAAATTACAAAACCAACTCACACCAAGAACATTAATAACGTGTAATTCTGGTAAAAACACGTGAACCCTTGACGGTAATACAGTTAGTGCACTATAATGCGATTCTCCGTGTGTGATATGTGGCAACAGACGGGATTACTTATGGAGACATCCACATATAATAAAGGTGATATGTAACCAACACCACAACAATAGTTTACTCAACGGCATAGCGAGGTTTAGTGAACAGTTCCCCGCCTCGCCGCATTCCTTCCCAAGACAATTCCTAGAAAATGTGTAAAATATTCGTCACCCATTTTATGAGAGTGGGTCGAAACCATTGCCGTAGGTGGTCAAAGAGGCCGAATGGTTAAGAGTGCACGCTCTTAAACATCCGGTGTGCTGATGCCGAGGTGGCAGGTTCAACCCCTACACCGGTCAGCTAGACTAAAATGTTGACTTCTCGTCCTTGACTTGGGGACGTAAATTCAAAGTACCTCAGAAGTCGGAGTGGATTCGCCTGATGGCGGGGGACATTAATAGTGGGAAAAGCTAATCCACACACAAACACCAGTCCAGTGCGAACCCCAGTAGTGGCAACTACTAGAGGCGGTAGCAGCACGGGTAGCGAAAGCAAAAAACCATACAGCTCTGGAAAAAAGAGGACCCTACCAATGCTGGGGACTAACCAGAAGCACAACCAAGCGCACTAACCACTCTGCTCCATCCGCTTCCAAACACAGGCAACGTATAATGAATATATGGTATACAGACGTAACGGCGACACTGTGTAGGCCACTTGTCATGAATGGAGCTAGCAGGACAAGACGTTGTTCATGGCGAGCCTGTGAGTAGTGAGTGAATGTGTGTCTATCATATTACTGTCCATTATTTGAAGACTTTTTAAACACTATACACTTCATCAAGATTGTCTTGTTAGTCAGTCCGAAGACTGACGTTGAAGTCATCACTATCATTCTGTTGGTCAGCTAGAAGAGTAGTGTTGGAGTCGGTTGATCACCGGACTCCGATGTACCCCTATTCTAAGTAATTGCCTAATTCCTGAACCCCATTGTTGTTGCGGTCCCTTGTGTCTTGTCTTTATTTGTATTCCTGTGTTTTCTCTTACAGAATTATGTGTCTTGTTTGTTCTTTCACGCTTGTGCTTCCCGTTTGTTCTTGCATGTTTGTGTTTTATGTTTGTCCTTGCAAGCTTGTGTTTCTTGATTGTTCTAGCATTCTTAAGATTCTTGTTTGTTCTTACATGCCTGTGTCTCTTGTTTGTTCTTATATGCCTGTCATTCTTGTTTGTTCTTACTTGGCAGTGCAACTTGTTTGTTCTTACATGCCTGTGTCTCTTGTTTGTTCTTACATGACTATCATTCTTGTTTGTTCTTACTTGCCTGTCATTCTTGTTTGCTCTTACATGTCTGCGTTTCTCATATTCTCTTTGACTTCCACATAATCACGTCACAGATTTGCGTGCTATACATATTATGTCGTAAGTAGCTTTTTCAGTATGTGTAATTTTGCTCCAGTATGTGTAATTTTGCTCCAGTGTGTGTAATTTTGCTCCAATGTGTGTAAATCTGCTAAAGCAGAGGACAATAACGGCCTACACAGTATGTAAAGAAGCCTGTTTTAAGTGAAGTATACAATATAGCACGGCTGCTCCCAACAATCAACAATGCATCGTGTCTTATAGAGAGAAAACCCCATGTGGCGTAAACAAATCCCCATTTCGAGAAAATGTGAGACCCAAAGAAACATAGTGAGAACCACGGGGTTAGTCACTGATTGATTCGTGACGCAGACATGAGTCAGTGCAACAAAGGGCACAGTCAATAAACACGCACTGAACTCACTGGAAACAAGGCAGACACAAGCGCGCGATAAATAAGGCATTAAACTGTAGACAGGACAAATATCAATGGACAGTCTGTGTTACAAGAAATATGTGATTGATGCTGGAAGTAGTACGGGTTGTTAGCGAAGGGTTTATGTTCTGGATAGGAGAGAAATATGTAGAACAGTAACTGTATGATACAGAAAGTGGTGGGGTAGTTGAAGCACCAATGACAGTAGCTGAGATTAATTAAAAGAGTTTAAAATGTAAGAGGATCGACTTCATTTCACCGGGTTTTATCCCTTATGGCTCGATATCTTTCTGCAGGACGGCCTGTTGAAAGCGTCATACAAAGCACGATCTCCGTAGCTCCAGCTACGACCCCCGGGGATCTCCTAGAAAATAGCACTCATTAATCGAACGAGGTAGCCCGGAATCGAACCCACAATCTTTGGAGAGCGAGGCAGGCAGCGTAATAACTTCGCCAGGGATACTCACAATAGCTGAGTATGGCACTGGAAGTGTATGCGTGGCTGAAACATTACACCAGTAACCGTGTGTGTTAACATAGTGGGTTATAATTTAGATATATGGTGTGTATAAACGAGTAGTATCTAGAATACTAGCTATAGATATGGACTGGTGGAGAACATGCTAGATGGGCTGGCTGATACTGTGGCACAGAAGAAGATGAAATGTTGAAAACTAATCAAGAACACAGCCAATTGTGGAGTGGCATGATCGCCTGCGTTGCTCGATACAGCACATAATGGTAACTGAGAAGGTGGAGAATGGAGTGACACAACGGCACAGAAGACGATGAAATGTTGAAAACTAATCAAGAACACAGCCATTTGTGGAGTGGCATGATCGCCTGTGTTGCTCGATACAGCACATAGTGGTAATTGAGAAGGTGGTGGATGGAGTGACACAACGGCACAGAAGACGATGAAATGTTGAAAACTAATCAAGAACACAGCCATTTGTGGAGTGGCATGATCGCCTGTGTTGCTCGATACAGCACATAGTGGTAATTGAGAAGGTGGTGGATGGAGTGACACAACGGCACAGAAGACGGTGAAAGGTCGAACTGTTCCGGACCACATGATCGCCAGTGTTGCTCAATAAGACACATACTGATGATGGAGAAGACTATCTATTATAATTTCAGATATGGGTGTTTATAAATTATTTGTTTCTGTTTTTAAGAAATCTTGATCTTCGCACTGTGCTTACTTGCCAACGTCTTGTGCTTACTTGCAATCGTCTTGTCATTACTTGCCATCCCGTTGTGCTTACCTGCAATCGTCTTTTGCTTACTTTCCATTCCGTTGTGCTTACCTGCAATCGTCTTTTGCTTACTTGCCATTCCGTTGTGCTCACTTGCCATCGTGTTATGCTTACTTTCCATCGTCTTTATTGGGATGTGTCTTTTCCATTTTCATATTCAGCTATCATCACGTAGCAGAACGTCGCTCTCATTACAGCGTGCCAAAGAGGTTCTCGATCTCTGGCCATTTCTCCCGTCTCATGCACCCTCATGCCCAAGATCTCTGCCATGTCCCGTGTCCATCTTCGTGCTGACCAGCCCCAGCCTATACCTCCAGGAACCACGCCTTTCACCGCTATTCCTTCCCAAACACAAACTGTATAGTCATCATCATCACGTGCCATGCCGGTAAGCGTGGGAGATCATGTTTCGCCTTCTCACTCGATCACCAGAGTCGTGGATCAGCTCAGTGTTCTTGTCTCGACCATATAACGTGGCCAAGCCATCCAGGTATTTACTTCTATGTCCTCCCTTTGTTCTCTCCCCCCCCCCCCCCCGATCTTGCCAGCCAGTTGTCGCCAAGTTCTCCAATTTATTTATTCTCATAAAATTGTGTGGTAAGAAAATTTTAAAAAATTCAAGGTCCATTTTGCACGCCATTAGACGCGATGGCCATATGGTGATGGACCCACATTTGTATAGAGCCACTGGCACTCGGTGGCTGATGGGGTCAGTACCCCGCCCATTGCTTTCACTGTCTGAGGCATTTCTTGGTACCAGTTTTAGGCTGGATAGACCTGACAGCATAGGTCAGCCTTGCAACTTGGAACCCGTAATCTATTGCGTAGGCTCAATATTAAGTATTACGGGCAGTAAATGTTGGTCATACAGAAAAGTGGTGGTTTCACGCGATGTTAAGTGTTGATAATACATAAAGTGTGATATGAGACAGTACATAAGATGTCAAGGTATGAGTGAGTGTGTGTGTGTGGTGGGGGGGGGGGGGGTGTGCGTGTGTCTGGGTATAAGATGGTGGTAGACATCTGGCGCATAGTGGATTACAGATTATGTGTGTGTGCGTGAGAGAGAGAGAGAGAGAGAGAGAGAGAGAGAGAGAGAGAGAGAGAGAGAGAGAGAGTGAGAGAGACAGAGAGAGAGAGAGAGAGAGACTGCAGGTGTTATGGGAAATATAGCGGATATCAAATATAATAGAACAGAAAGTGTGTGTGCGTAAGCGGAAGACTGACCGTTGCCTAAAGCAACGAGTTCCTCCACGTCCATGTTAATGATGTGGAGGTGGAGAGACCGAGATAAGAGACATGCGTAGAAACAGAGACAGTCAGAGGTCTTGAGAGAAAGAAAAAAAAATACCCACAATTAACAGAACTGAACTCTCTCTCTCTCTTTGCGTGCGTGTGTGCGTGCGCGCGTGCGTGTGTGTGTGTGCGTGCGCGTGTGTGTGTTGTATTTGTGAAGAAAAGCAAAAGAGATGCAGTAGATAATAGCCCTAGATGACCAGGCAATGTGAACGGGGGGCAGAGGTTTCAGGCGGGCCAATAACACTGACAGTGCGGATGTGGAAATCATGTTTGCGTATTCACTTCCATGTACGGCCTCTGTTTGTTAGCCAGGGGAACGACACGGACATGTCAGCGGACGATATCATTATATTAGTGAGTGAATTCTACTTCTTCTTAGACTCTTCCTCCTCAGTCTACTCCTCCTCCATCACCAGAGGTTTCAGACACCTTCCTTAGGTATTTATAATGTCCATGGTAAACATTGCCTCAGTGAGTCATGTATTATTGATTATTTTTTTCATGCGTATTAAAGCTCAATGTTCCTTTGTTGTCTAAGATTAGCTTCATTAAGTGGTGTTGAATGAAATAATGTATGAGAGGAATAAGAGAAGAAGGGCAGAATGTCGGGCAGAATGTCAGACAGGCCTGCGTGCCCAATTCTTAACCCTTTGCATCATCATCATCATCATCATCATCATCATCATCATCATCATCATCATCATGTTTCTTCTTCTTCTTCTTCTTCTTCTTCTTCTACTCTTCGTCCTCACTATAGTCCTCCATCATCATCATCATCATCATAGTCATCATCATCATCATCATCATCATCTTCTTCTTCTTCTTCTTCTTCTTCTTCTTCTTTTCCTTCTTACTCTACTCCTCCTCCATCACCACCATCACAGTCATCACCACCATAATCTACCTCTTCTTTTTCTACTCTTCCTTCTTACTCTACTCCTCCTCCATCACCACCACCAACATAGTCATCATCACCATCTTCTTCTACTACTACTACTACTACTACTACTACTACTACTACTACTACTACTACTACTACTACTACTACTACTACTACTACTACTACAGCTGCTGCTGCTGCTGCTGCAACTACTACTATCCCTCTTCCTCCTCACAATAATCCTTCTCCTCCATCATCATCACCACCACCATATTTATCATCATCATCATCTGCTTCTTGTTCTTCGTCTTCTTCTTTTGTACTATCTTCTTCTTAGTCTCCTACTCTTTCATTCGCCCCTGCATTGTGATTGCATCAGACCTAGGATATTTTTCCCCCCGGCAGACACATCTTGCCCTGGAGCGCCAATATTTTACACCCGATTTGTCTTCACCTTCAATGTCTACTCACTAAATCAAACAGCAATATTTCATCCGGTTCCTAGGTTATCGCTTTCAGGCAGATCAGGGTCATGGTCAACTCTGATTTTATGACCCTGATACAACCAGTCAAGTTATAAGTTACATGGTCAACTATGACTTTATGACCCAGACACAACAAGTAAAGTTATAAGTTACACGGTCAACTCTGACTTTATGACCCTGATACAACCAGTCAAGTTATAAGTTACATGGTCAACTATGACTTTATGACCCAGACACAACAAGTAAAGTTATAAGTTACACGGTCAACTCTGACTTTATGACCCTGACACAACCAGTCAAGTTATAAGTTACATGGTCAACTCTGACTTTATGACCCTGATACAACCAGCCAAGTTATAAGTTACATGGTCAACTATGACTTTATGACCCTGATACAACCAGTCAAGTTACAAGTTACATGGTCAACTATGACTTTATGACCCAGTCACAACCAGTAAAGTTATGTTACATGGTCAACTATGACTTTATGACCCAGATGCAACCAGTCAAGTTATAAGTTACATGGTCAACTATGACTTTACGACCCAGATACAACCAGTAAAGTTATGTTACATGGTCAACTATGACTTTATGACACAGATGCAACCAGTCAAGTTATAAGTTACATGGTCAAATATGACTTTATGACCCAGACACAAGTAAAGTTATAAGTTGCATGGTCAACTATGACTTTATAACCCAGACACAACCAGTAAAGTTATAAGTTACATGGTCAACTATGACTTTATGACCATGATACAACCAGTCAAGTTATAAGTTACATGGTCAACTCTGACTTTATCACCCAGATACAACAAGTTGAAATATAAACATATTGGCACAGAAATTTCAATTGTCTATCACGGTAATTTTAAGCTGACTATCATGTCTTTCTGTCTGCACAAAACTGGCCTACACAGATTAATCACGATGGCTTCTACGATCTTTAACAAGCGGCTATTTTGTATTTTAAACTACACGCAAAACGCACTGTCTATCAATCACGTGGCCGATTTCCACAATGCACCGTCCAATGTGCCTAGCTCTTTCCAACACAAGGCTAATTTCTCTATTCCTACTCTTCTGTTGGTATGTCCTATACATTGCATGTATCATTTTCTTATTCTTTTCATAAGTTATCCTATAACGCCCGCAGTCCTTCTTCTTTCAAGGTATTTCAGCATTTTTTTTTTTTTAAATTCGCATATCCTTTACCCGATTTGTCTTCACCTTCAGTCAAGTCATCACCAGTCAAGTTATAATTTATTATATGGATGTGAAGCTTGGACAATGAGCAGCCAGGCTGAAAAACATCTGATGGCTGTAGAAATGTGGTTTCTGAGGAAAATGCAAAGAATACCATGGACAGCCAGAAAGACCAATGAACAAGTCCTTCAAGAAACAAATGAAGATCGTAAACTGATCAGAGACATTAGACGTAGACAGTCAGAATTTTTTGGGCATGTTATGAGAAGAAATGATTTGGAGAACTTGGTGACAACTGGTAAGATCGAGGGGAACAGACCAAGGGGAAGACCTAGAAACAAGTATCTGGATGGCTTGGCCTTGTGGCATGGTCGAGACAAAAACACGGAACTGATCCACGACTCTGTTGATCGAGTGAGATGGCAGAACATGACCGCCCACGCTTACCGGCATGGCACATGATGGATGGATGGATATCCTTTACAGGACATCGCTGGTAACAGCAGCATCTTTCAGCTGTCTGTTGATTTCTGGGCAAGATTACGCTCAGTAGTTTGCCATTGCTTTCTGAGCGGCCGGCTCAGTTATCCCGCAAGTCACCAGCGGGGGCAGAACCGCTAACAGCTCTCGCCCGCTACGAGACTCTGCGAGATAAACGGGATTACGGAGAAAGTGTTGTAACCCCTCGACCAGAGAGACCGGCTTTTTCAGCATACTTCTGTGAAAACACATTACGCAGATCAGAATGGACGAATGGGTAAGAACGCGTGTGCTTAAACATCCTGTATGCTGATGCCGAGGTAAGCGGTTCAATCCCTGCACCGGACAGCTGGACTAAAATGTTGACCTGGCGTCTTTGACATTGGAACGTAAATTTGTCACAAGAACCTCTGAAGTCAGTGGGTTCGCCTGATGGCGAAGGACACTGTTAATAGGGAAAGCTAATCCACACGCAAAATTCAATCCATCACTACTATAAATAGTGTGCATGGACTACGCTTGAGTTCAAAGCGAGCGAGCGCAAGAAAAAAACCCCAAAAAAAACCACATTACTGTGGCTTCAAATGAATTTTATTACTTGTTCACTTAACTGTCCAGGTGATATCTCTCCCCAACCCCCATACACACACACACAGCTTTATAGACCAGACGATACACAATGGGTGGTGTGGTAAACATCACGCCAGTCGCCTCTACTGTCCAGAATATTTCTAGGTACCAATTTTAGGCTTGGTCGACCTTGGAGCCATGAACAATTGTAAAAAAAAAAATATGAATCGCCTCGATGGGGTTTCGAACACATGACCGCTGGGCCGAAGCCAAGCGGGCTAGTCATAACGATACCGCGGCTGTGGCGGATATTATTCTAGAACTCAACGGCACATGTAGAGTGCTGTAGTCAGGATGAGGTAAGCCATTGTTGCTTTCACAGAACAGTGTATGTATTTTATGACGTTGTGTCGGCTCCAGGGTCGTGTATTGGTGAGATCACATTACATTTCGTCGTAGCTGCAGAAAAATATAAATAGAATCGGATGATTCGAACTCCAAGTTGCTGTGCTCGTACTACACTTGTCCTACCGAGGATCCAGGTGGGTCACAAAACAACTCTTTTAGTACCAAGAAACTTACTACACGTTGATTTGTGTCTCTAATGAGAGGTAGTTAGAATGGCAGGTAACAAGAGTGCAGTGTTCGGCATTCATGTTATTATTTAGATTACTGTAGTGTAACGAGGGATGTCATGTTCCTTACCTGACAGCCCTCTACTCCCCGATAACTCCCAGAAAATATGTACACGTTTTATGAGCCGCGGTTGACGCCATAACTGTATGTACTAGGAATTATACAATCTTGCCAGTGTTGAGGATGGAACGCGGACCCGTGTCTAAGTATGCAAGTACACTAACCATTAATACTGTTGCAGCTCTAATTCTCTATGACCAAAGGGCATTCAATGTGTTCTTTATCCTTTTATCCTCCAATAGGCATTACTTGTACATACTCTACTAATTATTATCAATATTACTTTTATAGACAGACAGTCGGGCGGGCGGGCGGATGGACGTATAGACAGATAGACAACTAGACAGACTGCTAGACAGACAGACGGACGGACGAAGAGATGGATGGATGGATGGATGGATGGATGGATGGATGGATGGATGGATGGATGGATGGATGGATGGATGGATGGATGGATGGATGGATAGATAGATAGATAGATAGATTCACCCTACTCAGTTGTTACATTAACATCTTTCTTAGTCACAGCGTTATTATTTCGAAATATCAACTGCCCAAAGCAAAAAAAAGGGGGTGCAAACCAAACGAACTAACAAACACAACATATAATTAAAAATGACAGCAATCAAATAAAGACACACTTACCGTTTGTTGAGGCCTAGCATCCGTGGCTGCAAGCACCAACAACACACACACAACAGCAGGTAATAACAGCATGAAACGCGCAGATACCACTCGTCCACACCCCATGTTAGGTTTTGCGCTTTCCCGTAGTAAGCAACAGTATTGTCCAGCTGCCGAGAAACGACTGCTACTGACGTCGGAGGCTGCTGCCGCTGCTGATGCTGTCGTTGATGATGATGGAGGCCGCCGTGGCGTTGGTTACAGCCTCTCCGCCTTGTCTATGGTAGGGAGAGAAACAGACAAGCAAGACGTGAGATCAAAGTATTGATTTTTCTCTTTCGCTGCTACAACCGGCCTAGGAAATAGGAAGTACACTGGCACGCGGTATTATTCATCATTCGACGGCTTATTACACTGGTTAAAAACACGCTAACACAATGGATGGCGTTTAATAATTACCTTCCTTCACTTCTATGCTTTATCTTACACACTGCAATATAGATGGTAACTTAGGGAAGAATATTTTAATTTAATCATAATTGTATTCTTTCTCTCTCTCTCTCTCTCTCTCTCTCTCTCTCTCTCTCTCTCTCTCTCTCTCTCTCTCTCGCAGTCCCTCTTTCTCTTCTCAGACACACACACACACACAAATAAAATACTCTCACACTGACTTCCCCATCATAGAGCAACGAGTTCCTCCAACCACCTTTTTCGCGCTCTCTCTCTCTCTCTCTCTCTCTCTCTCTCTCTCTCTCACACACACACACACACGCATACACATACAGACTCCCCAGCATTCTTTCCTCTCCTTCTCTATCTCTATTCTATTGGCTTTCTGCCCTCCCTCTTTCTTTCTCTCTCTCTCTCTCTAGCTTTCCTTCTCTCTGCATCTCCCTATTACTCGCTTGCTTTTTTTGTATGTCAGACTGTTGCTCTCTCTCTCTCTCTCCCCTCCCTCCCTCTCTCACATACACGCACACTCACCAGCATTCTTTCCTCTCTTACCCTCTGTCTATCCCCTTGGCTTCTGTCCCTCCCCCCCCTCTCTCTCTCTAGGTTTCATTCTCTCTGCATCTCTCTATTACTCGCTTGCTTTCTTTGTATGTCAAACTGTTGCTCTCTCTCTCTCTCTCTCTCTCTCTCTCTCTTTCTATATATATATATATATATATATATATATATATATATATATATATATATATATATATATATATATATATATATGCATGTATATATATATATGCATGTGAATGTATTTGCTTAACAGATATCAATAGATGTGTGTTTCTATATATTTATTCAACTGATATCAATCAAGTCTCTCTCCTTCTTTCTCTCCCTCGCTCTCTCTCTCTTCTTTCTCTCTACATGCGTTACTCAACAGAGATCAATCAATCCTTCCGTCTGTCTGTTAACATGTCTGTCTCTGTATAAATGTGTATATGCGTTTGCCTAATCAATATCAATCAAGTATCTTCCTCTCTCTCTCTCTCTCTCTCTCTCTCTCTCTCTCTCTCTCTCTCTGCGTGAGATGGGGCCAAATGGAATAAAATGCGATGCAAAGAAGTCGATCTTCTTATCTTGTACCCCCGCCCCCCCCCCTCCCCCCCACCTCTCTCTCTCTCTCTCTCTCTCTCTCTCTCTCTCTCTCTCTCTCTCTGTCGTGTCTCTCATTTCCTTCACATACACAAGAGAAGCTAATAAGAAATGATAATAAGTGTAATTGTCATCATACTTCAACTTGATGCCAACGAACAGACGACTACCGCCACGTCGGTAGGCCGCGCAACCCCGCCTTCAAGTCTCGCCTGTCTCTGAATCATTATAACGTTATATCTCAGACAGCAATGTAAAGCTAGCTGCCCTAGCATTTAAACTTGCATAAACACTACATGTGTTTGTTGCATGTCCTTTGCAGGACGTTGCGACCAACCTCAAGCTGATTTTCTAAGCAATTGTACGTTCAGTAGTTTGTCACTGCTTTCTGAACGAGAAGTCTAATCATCAGGCTTATTTTGTTTTTGTTTGACACGAATTACTTTCATTGCACGCAGACACAACCGCAGACTGTGTCTAGAATATGGTCTAACACTTCACAACAGCCGCGTAGAAGCTAGGCATCCGGCTGTCGGCGCGGTGGTCACAAGATCGAATCAACATCAGGACGGATTCTTTTAAAAATGAACTGGGCTCCCAGGTCGAGCCAGACTAAAATGAGTATCGGGAGATGGCTTAGGAAGCACAAGCGGCTCGATCTGATGGTGACCACATCACACACCAAGCGCCGATGTTGGCCACATCACACTCCAAGAGCCGATGTTGATCACATCACACACCAAGAGCTGATGTTGATCACATCAAACTCCAAGAGCCGATATTGACCACATTTACATTCCAAGAGCCGATGCTGACCACATCACACTCCAAGAGCCGATGTTGAGCGCAGCACACACCAAGTGCCGATGTTGACCACATCACATACCAAGAGCCGATGTTGACCACATCACACTCCAAGAGCCAATATTGACCACATCACATTCCAAGAGCCAATGTTGACCACATCACACTCCAAGAGCCGATGTTGACCACATCACACTCCAAGAGCTGATGTTGATCACATCAAACTCCAAGAGCCGATATTGACCACATTTACATTCCAAGAGCCGATGTTGACCACATCACACTCCAAGAGCTGATGTTGATCACATCAAACTCCAAGAGCCGATATTGACCACATTTACATTCCAAGAGCCGATGCTGACCACATCACACTCCAAGAGCCGATGTTGAGCGCAGCACACACCAAGTGCCGATGTTGACCACATCACACACCAAGAGCCGATGTTGACCACATCACACTCCAAGAGCCAATGTTGACCACATCACATTCCAAGAGCCAATGTTGACCACATCACACTCCAAGAGCCGATGTTGACCACATCACACTCCAAGAGCCAATGTTGACCACATCACATTCCAAGAGCCAATGTTGACCACATCACACTCCAAGAGCCGATGTTGACCACATCACATACCAAGAGCCGATGTTGACCACATCACACTCCAAGAGCCAATGTTGACCACATCACACTCCAAGAGCCAATGTTGACCACATCACACTCCAAGAGCCGATGTTGACCACATCACACTCCAAGAGCCGATGTTGACCACATCACACTCCAAGAGCCGATGTTGACCACATCACACTCCAACAGCCAATGTTGACCACATCACATTCCAAGAGCCAATGTTGACCACATCACATTCCAACAGCCAATGTTGACCACATCACACACCAACAGCCAATGTTGACCACATCACACACCAAGAGCCAATGTTGACCACATCACACACCAAGAGCCAATGTTGACCACATCACACACCAAGAGCCAATGTTGACCACATCACACTCCAAGAGCCGATGAGTCTATAAAATATGGATCTAACCACATATGTCCAATACACTTAATGGGTGTACAACGTTGTTGACCTACTTCCTAACACATCCCACCACAAAGGCAGTATTTGCTATGGAACCACATTAACCTTTCTATTTGTGGGTATATGTCCTGCTGCTTCCTCTCGTTTCTGTATCTGGTATGAGCCACTTGTTGTGTTATTATTTGTGTTAGCTGTGTTTTGTTGGAATAGCTCGCGGAACAGCTACGCCAATGCGAGCACTGCATACATATTATCTGGCATTTCTGTTTCTGTATTCGATTTTGGTTTCGTCTCCTCGTTGTCTGTACATGTTTTGGCAGCTGGCGGTCTTCCCCCTGAATGTTTTGCGCTTTCGATTCGTTCGAGAATTTTTTCATCTATGCTTGCTGAAGCATATTATGTTCACTCGCTTTGAAGTCAAGCGTAGTCCATAAATGTGCTACTATTGGTACTTCAAGTGCAGTGGACTGATTTTTGCTTGTGGGTTAGCTTTCCCTATTACCAGTGTCCACTCCAAGTTATGAGGTACTTGTGATTTACGTCCTCAAGTCAAGGACGAGAAGTCAACAATTTAGTCCAACTGACCGGTGTAGAGGTTGAACGCGCTACCTCGGCATCAGCACACTGACATTATCGTTGGTATGATCAAACGAGTCACGGGGTGATTTGTTCGCTTTGTAATGATGTATTGGTATACTAAAGATAATATTATGGTAAAATATTAGGACCCTAGGTACACGGTCCTCTCACATACCACGTCACTATATGATCTGTAGTAACTAGGTCTCTTCCTCGCCGTCTTACCTCCCACGACATTCCCAGACCAAGACTGTGTTGTCTTGTGGAGATTAAGGCAGGACTACTGGAATCCCAGCAACTCACCACTACCTCGCCCCGACATTTATATAATGACTATTTGTGCTAGTAAAGTGTCCATCACTATGATTGAGTCCTAATGCAACCGTTCATCATATCACTATCAATAATCTACTACCAGCGCCCAACTTGGCCACACTCGAATTCGCAAGAGACAGAACTCGCCACATCGTCAATGAGATTGTTTGCAAATGGTGTCGTCTTTACTAAAATTGTCAGGATTAGAAACAATGACGACGAAATCAGCTGCAGACGACATGGAAGCAGATCGCCTCGCGTTGATTTCCATGGTATGGGCATCGGTTGTTCACAAAGCACTGGTAAACTAATGAACGTTGAAATCTTCTTGCAAATCACAAACAGCAACCAGTAGCCTTTTGCAAAATGGAAAACATACTGGCAGCTTGCCGTCTTGACAGAACATTGATTGTTACACTGTGCTTCAAAAAGGCAATATGAGCTACAACCCTTGGCGGTAGCGAATGTAAATGATCAGAGCGATTCGCGCGGTAAATGTTCGTCCGCAATGGATGCATGTGAACTGGTCATTTCAGCAATCACGCACCAACGGACGGCTCACGCGCTCAGTGTCTGACTTATCAGCAATGGTTTTCTCCTTTATCTTTACTCCATTTCTGAACTTTTGGAGCGGGCATGTCCTGCTCCGGTGATCACATCATTCATCTTAGTTTGGAAAATCGCTAAATTTTAGTCATAACATCTGACAGATGATGCCTCGTAGAGATTAGAACAAGAATTGTCAAAGCAAAAGTATCCTTGTACAAGATAGGAAACATACTCATCAATAAAAAGCTGACAATAGCAGTGAGAAAAAAAGCGCTAGAGCTCTATATAAAACATGTATTGCAATGCGCACGTGAAAACGGACAATAAACAGACAAGCTGAGAACCATCTAATGGCAGTGGACATTTGGATTCTGAGGAAAATGCAAAGAATACCATAGGCGGAGATTTAAAATAAAAAAAAAAAAACGTTGTAAAGACGTCTAATTTCTCTAATCAATTTACGGTTTCATTTGCTACTTGAAGGACTGCCTCGTTCGTTTTTCCGCGAGCCAAAACTCTTAACAAAAGTTTTTGGGATGAGCAATCAACTTGAAAATACTGAGACAACATGAGAAAATTTAGAAAACAGCAAAAATAAATAACGGCATGGGGGATATGATGATGATGATGATGATGATGATGATGATGATGATGATGATGATGATGATGATGATGATGATGATGATGATGATGATGATGATGATGATGATGATGATGATGATGATGACACACGTAATGATCACGTATTATGTACCTAAAAAGTCAGCGTGTCCGACTGCAGCATACATTTGTGTAACTTTACCTCCACTAGACAGATCCTTAAACAGATTTCACCCAAGGTAATGGACTTTACTCATGAGCAGATTTGTTTTTCCTAAAAACTTTGCCAGGGTAGCGAGACTACGACCTACTCTTTGCGATTTCCAACCGAAGAGATTTATAATGTGCACATCATGCATTCGGGGCCTCCTATTTTTCGCCCGTTTCCGAGAAAGTTAGGTATCCTATCTCACTACCCAAGAAATCAGTGCGCCGCGAGATATCATTGGATATGAATGGTTCTTGTAAATATTCACAACCCTACGCAGGGATGGAACCCTTTACCTTCTGAACCTAAGGTGGACACCTCACTAACCACGGTGGAGTTATTCTTTCAATGTTAAATTACACAAGCGTAAACCAACATTATATTGAAAAGGGGATGACTGGAGTAGTGCTGATATTGAACACCTAATGAAAATAAAATAGGAAGCTCGACAACAAGAAAGACACACGCAAAGATACAAGGGAATGTTTCAACAAAAGGTCTTCTTCAACAAACAGAAACAGAAGAGTACTTAGCTAGAAAACCGAAATATCCCAATCACAAATACGTAATATACGTACATGTTTCAAAGAATAACATGAACAAACTCTTCAGGTCGGAAAACACAAATACAGAACGACGTAGGTGTTGAAAAACAAAAGAACGAAAAAAAAAGGTTGAGGGGGCACTTGAAAAAAGAATGTAGAGAAAAGACACACAGAAGCGTGCGCGCACGCACTCTCTAACACAAGAATTTTAGATATTGATCCCAATAACTAACGTCTAAATTATGAATGACGCGATTTTCCAAACTAAGACGAATAGTGTGATCATCGAAGCAAGATTTTAAGGATATGACAGAAATGTCCGTTCCACCAAGGATGGTTGGAGCAGCTGAAACGGAGACACACTGGAGTGGGATTCTTGTGGGTTACAAGGAGCTGTTCGAGGAAACGATCTGCTAACTTCCTGTCGGTTTCACCAATATATGTTACGTTACATCTTTTGCAGATGATGGCATAAATTAGAATACGAGATTCACACGTGATTGCTTCCCTAATCTGAAACACTCCCTTCGGGAAGCTGTTTGATGGTGCCTGAATAACAACGCGACATGTTTTGTTTCTACCGCGAAAGGACGCGAGAGTGTGAGTGTGTGTTTCTTTTTCTCTGTCGTTTCGCTTTTTCAAAATTATCATCTTGAACCGCAGTTATGCATGTTTGTTTGTGGGTCTCATAATGTTTGAATAACGAAAACACAAACAATAGATTGCACGATTTATTGCCTGGCATATTTCGCTGCATCTCGTCAGGTACATACTGCAGAAATCACATAACTTACGTGAATTAACTAGATAAATCCTTCAAACTGAAATATACACATGTTCGCACAGTAATGTCGATTGTCTACCACGGTAATTTTAAACTGACTAACATGCCTTTCTGCTTGCACAAGGACGGCTTACGAAGGTTGATTATTATAGATTCAGCAAACTTTAACAATCGACTACTTTGTGTGTTGAACAACGCACGGAAGGCACTGTCTCTTTCAACCACGTGACCGCTCTCGAGCACATGTCTCGCGACCGATGAAGCAGGACTGTTCCGGTGTGTCGGCCTGCCTAGGCTACCATCTTCTGTGTGTAGTATCTTGTCCACCCAATTCGGAATGTGTTCCGAAACCCTGCAATGTAACTGTCGCTCAGTTCTACGTATGTAGAATTGCATGTAAATTGGTAAATACAATTTGATTTGGCGTACAAAGCTACAGGTTCTTTTACTGCTGGGATGGGGATCGGTGTGTTTCTGTACCTGATGACTAGAGTTGCAGCACAGAATGTTCGCCCGACTGCTGTGGTGAGCCGGTCCCGCAGACTTTACATTACGTCATCTCCTCGGAAGGTTAGCTGGATGAATACATTGAGTTTAGGGACTGTAGTTACTTCTGGTTTCGGTTTGGGCTGTTGGCAGTGGCGCTTTATAAATCCTGTGGAGTACCCATTCAGGTTTAAGGCATTCTTCAGAGTTTCAAATTCCTCTGTCAGTGTGACCTGGGTGCATATCTTCCTAGCACGGCCAAACAAGGTCCGTACTAAGCCCCGTTTGTACTGGACAGGTGCGAAGCTCTGAAAATTTAAGTATTGGCCAGTCCATGTTTCTTTGCGGTACACCGATCTTTGAATTGTGCCGTCTGCTCTAACGTCTCATTAGGATATCTAGAAACGGCAACGCTTCGTTGTGTTCGTGTTCCATAGATAGAGAGATGTTTGTATGTGTCTCGTTTATTGTGGCCTGGAACGACGTTGCTTGTAGCTCGTCTGTGGTGATAATTAGTATATCTTCCACGTAACGACGGTAGAAGGCCAAGTTATTGATGTCTGAGGATCTCTTTTCTTCTAAGTGTGCCATGAAGATGTCCGCTAGAATAGGTCCAAGTGGGCTCCCCATGGCCACTCCGTCAATTTGGCGATATGACTTGTTTAGAAAGTTGAATTGTATGTTGGCGGTACATAATTTTAATAGCCTCTCTAGAATAGCTGATGGTATGCCTAGTTTTAGTTGTTTGTCTCTAATGCGTTCACTTATTATATTCACGGTCTCATCTAATGGAACGCTGGTGAATAAAGAGGCAATATCCATGGATGCCATGTGTTTGTTGTTTATGTCCATAGTATCCAATAAATTGGTGGGATTATTGGATACTACATGACTCACTAAAATTAATGAATGATTAGGCAATTGTTATTATTAGCTATGGGGAACATACAAAAAGCGGAATAGCTGTTACACTAGTTATTATTATTATTATTATTATTATTATTATTATTATTATTATTATTATTATTATTATTAAGGGGGCAGATAATCTGTACTGAGATAGTGTTCGAATAATTTGCGATTATATTTATAGGGTTTAGTGATGTCTGTGATTTCTAGTGGAAAATTGTCCCACAGCTGACATGGGGAGTGATGGAAGGCGTGGTCCTTGCCAGTAGAGTCAGGAGTCGACCAGTACGCAGATTGGCATGGGAAATTGAAGCATTTCGGGCATGAAAATGCACGCAGCAAGGTAACTGATATAAAATGGAGAATATTTCGTCGGACCGCGATGTAGATACGTGATGCTTGTTATTCCCCCTCAGCATTTTAACACACCTTCTGGTTCTGGCTTATTTGGAGCCAGCGGTAGCCTTGGTGTAACTGTTATGACGTTACGCTAACAATAGCATGAGCTCGGTGGGACAACTATTAGATACCAGCTCTCGCTGCTTGCTATGGAAGGGAATGACTGGCCATCTATTCTTCAGTGTACTCACGGCCTACATTTGTGATGGTCCTAACAATTCACAGACCCACGATAGGTTCCTGCTAGGGTCTTGTATTTTTTGTTCACTTAGTTCCGTCACCTTGTTACTTAGTTGCGTTCGTGAAGCGACAATGTGAGCTGTGAATTTCCTGTGGAGTGGTTTTATATCTGTCCGCGGTTATTTATAGCGTGACCTGCATGTTCAGAAAAATGGCGGCCGGCGCGTCGCTGAACTCTGCCGTGAAGTTGGAACCGCGACTGACTGACTAACTTGGAGTCATTCACGTATAGGTCTCAGGGCAAGCGAAGACGAAGAAGTTCCTGCCATGATCTGGAGCTAACAGGTTCAAACTCCGATGTGACTTCAGCTGTCAATTTTCCCTCTAGCCTAGCGCATCTTTTTACTCCTACCATCCTCTGCCATTTTGCTATTGCCAATCAATATCTAGGACGCTGCAGCCAGCGCCACGCGTCTGTGGGAGGTCACAATAAGTTTCTCAGCCGGCCACCCAAACTTCATTGCCAGGCGTATGATCAATTGTTGTAATCGTGTTCTGTGTGCGTGCTTTATGCTGTTTGCTAGACATTGTCCGTCCTTAATCATTGCGTTAGCTGAGGTATAATTTAATCGATCACGTGTCTCTCCCACAACGACCGTTGGCTGCAAAGGATCCTCCACACTTTCTGTCTTTCGCTATTGGAGAAACACACTGACCGACTGCTGTTCGTCCATCTCAGCTGTGTCCCATAATGTAGTTTTTATAACAATGTCATGCCTTTTACTGTTGTCAAGATCTTTGATTTGACTCCAGGTTATATCTTCCACCTGCTCTCTGTTCATTGCTAGCTTCTCTATAACTTCTATATTTGTCTGCTTATTTTCGCGAAATAATACCAATTTCTCTGCATATTAGTATTTTTATGTGCTCAATTTGATTTTATACTGGCTTGTTGATTTCTCATTCTTCTTGCAGCACGCACTCGTGTTTAGCAGCTACACAAAGTTCTTCATCATTATCATCTTCCACGTTTGCCGTCACGCGTTATAAAGTGGAACAGCTGATGTTCCTGCGCCCAATGGGTCGCACTGGATAGTGTCAATGCGCGTGATTGTACAATGTCTTTGGTGTCGTCAATCTATTTTCTTTTCGGGCATCGTTTGCTCTCGTTTCAGATTTTCTTTGGCGCAGTACCCGTGCTGGTTAGAGATGGTATAAGTAAACCGATCGGCACTCGATGAGTAATAAAGTCAATATCATGCTTACCACTTTTACTTCCCTGGAAATGTTACAGTGGGTAGCTGGGTCGAAATGCGTGTCCATGTCGATGAAAAGCGTCCTACTCTGAGGGAATTTGAACACCAGAACACTGGGAGGGCATGCTAGTGCGCTAATCACTGCGCTACCACGGCACCCAAGCAGGTATATATCACGCAATTATGTCGACATAAAGTTAGTGGCTGTTGTTAGCTATTAAAACATATATTATCTGTATAATTTAAGACTTTAAAAAACTATACATATTGTAATGTAACATTATTGCAATGAACATCAATTTCCCAATCATGATCATGTGCTAGTTTTTTTTAGTTTTAGTCGTTGGATCAACATCACGGCACACGGTTTAACCCATAAGTGCTCCGTTTTCCACCTAACTCAAACCTGAGTTTGGAGAAACTCAGCTCAATGCACGAACTCCGTAGCACCGGCGAGGATCCTGAAATGCTTTGGGTTGATTTTTAACTCGAAAATTTGCCCGGGCAGCGCCGTTAGGCTACATGTGCAACATGATCATGTGCAACGCTAGGATTCTTTTAATATATTCCACATCTATTTTCTATTCTAATAACTTCAACAACTTTTTGTCTTCAGCGGTACCCTGCGAACCCATCTCTCACTGCCTGCTTCTAACACCCTCAATCTTCCCGGATGCCATAATGTCTTCCACACCCGCTCTCCATGAAACGAGAACAAGAATAACCATTGTCTTGCCCTTACGTGGATAGTAAGCCGCCTTTGTGAACTGGCCTCCTAAAGCACCTATTGATCTTTTTTGTCGTACATGACACTTAGTATTTTACAAAAGAACCACTAACAACTGCTAGAAAGGGTGAGGATAAAAGCTGTCAATTGTGTTCAGGACAGAGACAACTAAAGCAGAAACAAAAAGAAGGCTGATAACGCTTTCTAGAGAATATAAACCATTAGACTTGATATGAACGCGTGTGTAAATAGAAGACTTCATATGATGGATTTTGCATGTTAACAAAAGACGTTTCGCACTAAGACTTAACTTAACTGGTTGGCTGTTTAGATTGTTAGGTGGTATTCATATCCCCGGAGAGGAGTATTAGGATGTTGCCGGGTTCAGGTTCAGAAAAACACAAACAGCTGGTAGATTATTCCAAGTTTGGTAAAGTTTCCTCCAGAGGTTTTATGTATTGAATTGTCAAAATCGGTGGTAGATTACTTAAACAGGCAGCTGCATATCCTTTACAGGACGTCGCAGTCAACACCAGCATTTTTTGCTATTGTGATATCTTGACAAGTTTACGCTCAGTAGTTTGCCATTGTTTTCTCATCGATCAGCAGCCATACCATTTCGTTAAAAAAACGCAAGGCGATCTGCTGCCAAATCACCTGCAGCTGTGTTTCGAACACGGGTTTGTGGGATTATGAACTGCGTCCGTAACCCACGGAGCCGGCGTAGATTACTTATGGACAAGAACAAAGTGTTCCAGGCGCCTGTGGGATCAGGTGGAGAAAGAGGTGGAACTGACTGAGCACTTGTATGTGGAGAGATATGGCGGGGGAACGGCAGGGGCTCTGTTCGAATCTCAAAACTGAGAGGAGAACTTTCAATCAGATGGCAGTTGGAAACATTAGCAGTATAACTCTTCGCTGGCTGTTGAACCAGAGGACGGAGCGCGTGTGGGAATGTACTCAGTGCAGTGATGTAGTTTCTTAGCACACCACAACTCAACTTAATTGTCAACTGACTCCAAACCAATGCCCTAAAGAGTTAATAAAACGGTCCTAGAATATTTACCGATGTACTACAGGGGAGTTTTAAAGTTATTAATCCCTGGGGCACCATACATCCGGCTGAATTTACTAGAGGAATAAATGTGCAGGCATGGATCCGCTTCGTCATAGACACAGGAAAGAAATGAACACTAGTTGGAACACTATACATCAGACACACTGGAAGAGATGGGCACACTGGATTTGAACCTGTCACTTCTAAATCACTTGTCATCATCCTCTTCCACCATCACCACTACAAAAACCACCACTAATTTCGAATAAGTATATTTTGGTGTACAGAGCAAGACAAGGTGTTCACGAGGGCCTGTATTTCTGAGCACTTTGAACAGTATTTTGGACACACGTTTCTTGCATGTCCTTTACATGACGTCACAATCATCCTCAGCATTTGGGGATGTCTGTGATTTTCTACGTAATTTTAATTTGGGATATCTGTGATTTTCTGCGTAATTTTATGTTGAGTAGTTTGCATTGCTTTCTGAACGACCAACGCTCTTACAATTGTGAAAAGCAAAGCGAGGCAGCCTGCTTCAAAATGGACTGCAGCTGATTTCGAACCCAGTATGTCGGGGTTGTGAAACTGCCTTCACCACCCCTAACCAATGGTTTAGATTTCTTATGTAAATGGAACCTAAGCAACTATCGATACTAGTATACAACAACAACAACAACAAAACTGTATGTAGAACGAGAGAATAACCAAGACAGTGATGGATAGACAACACCAAGAGTACACTACACCACGGGCAAGACACGGCCAAGCAATACCCCTAGCCTTGGAATGTAAGCTTAGAGTTTCCATACCCTACCCTTAATGAAAAGAGACAAACCCCATGGAGTAGGACAGCAGGCAACAGACTGACACAGTAGCTCTCCGTCGTGCTTCTACTCTACCACACAGTTTAATAATAATGATAATAATGATGATAATAATAATAATAATAATAATAATAATAATAATAATAATAATAATAAAAGTTAGTTGCATGTACTTTACAGGATGTTGCAGTCAACCCCAGCATTCTGGGCTGTTTGTGATTTACAATGTCCTTTTAGTTAAATAGTGAGCAGTTGAGGAGCGACTGGCCGAGTGACTAGAACGCCGGATTCTCCTTCGGGAGACCCGGGTTCGAATCCTCGTTAAGCTGTGGGATATTTTTCTGTCAGGGGCAAAAAGAAAATCCTAACCTGCACAGTTCACGGCGACTGCACTAGCCAGGCGGCCTTAATTCCTCGGGCTCAAAGACCCCCCCCCCCCCCCCCCCCACACCGCAAAGTACTATATTAGCTGTAAATGACAGACATTGTGCCATTGCTTTCTGAACGGTCAACGTCTCACGCCATCGAAATACATGCAACAAGAGTTTTGAATCCTCCAATTGGTATGTCAGGGTATTGTGACACTAGTCGCCCCACTTTCCCCTTATTGTCTGTTAACAATCTCGGCAGGATTGTGACTTGTACACTCGTCTGCTAGACCGTTGTCATGGTTTCAATTCTCCTATCGGCACTCTTTTTTTTCGCACCACTTGGCTCCTGGGTCGACCCAGCCTCACGAGTGCCAGATATGTTCTGACATTGAGACTGCCAATGTGATAATGACCACACATGATTGCTATATACCTGGATCAGGCTAAAAATGGTGAGACACAATTTGCACGGCATTAGTGGCAAAAAGAATAAAAGTGTGCAAGACGTTTTGGGGCAAGCACCTAAACGTCACAAAAAAGTCAGTTAGACTTGGGCTGCCGTCCAGCTCGGACGCGGCATGTCTTTGCAGCATGGCTAACATATTACTATGTTATGCCGCTTACTGTTAGTGTAGAGTGTGTGTTCTCAAGTGTTTTCCTGTGGAGCGATTGAGTGTTTGGTCGACATGTGACAGGAGTCGTCAGATTAAAGTGGAGTATGAAAACCCACATTGTTTTGGTGAAGGTTTGTTAGTGACCGTTATTTTGGTTGTCGCTTTTCATTTAACGAACAAGGAGCTTTGGAAGGTATGGATAGATAAAAATGTGTTATTCCTGATACCCCTTAGACGTAGCCTCGACTTAGCTCCTTGGCAATGGGGACTTATGTTCCGGTTATAGTGAATCCGTTGGACTAAGTTTTAAAGGCACCGCAAAAGAAATATGCCATTTGCCTCAATTTTACATTATCAATTGCACGCCGATGCAGCTGCGCATCTCATTCTCATATGCACACCATGCACTACCACTGCTGAACAGGAAACCAGAAGCCACAAGCTGCAGTTGAGTCCAAACATTACAGTTTAAACAGCATATAATTCTGTGCTAAGTATATTAAGTAACAATTTATCATTCAAGAGATCGAGCCAAATACAAGTGAAGGCCAAGGTCGTATGCAGATTTTTATCATGACGCCATCATATATAATTTACTATAGGTGGCATAATCTCTAACACACGGACAAAAGCGTTTGAAAAATTAAGATGACGTCATTATTTTGGTTGTGTATTACACACATCCGGGAACAGTCTGTAGTCTACGGTTCGAAGAAGAATGAATCAACTGTTAGTGAGAATTCAGAATGGCAACAGATGGACCTGTAGAGTGGAGGGAAGATGAATTGAAAGACATAGATCGTGAATTTAGAACGGTCACTTAAAGGTTTGTCAAGCTAACATTTAATATATGATATCAAATATATACTTACCGGCCGCCCTGGGGGATTCACCAGGCACGGTAGAATTTGATGACTATTGGATGAAGCTGTTTATCAAATTATACAGAGATTGATTCTGACACAATCATGTCAACGATTCGATTTCATCTGTTTTTATGGTTTTAATCCAAAGTGCTGTTCATTGAAGGCAAGCTACGTTGAGTACATTCTTTACAGCATTAATGCCGGAGAAGATACATTTATTAATTTACTATTCAATCGCAGACGAAAATGACCTGAGAAGAGAACGTTCATACAGCCAATAAGAAGTATCGGGATTGAAGATTCATTTGTCCACCATTATTTATTACATACATTTACTCGGACAAACAACAGATTAGTAATTATTTTGAAATACGTCAACACAAAACTTAAAGCAAGATCAGCTACTTTTAAGTTACGAAGCCACATCAATGACGTAGAAGATGAAGTCAAGGTGATGCGTGAGCATTGACAATCAATCAAACATTAAATTGCATCTTAGTTCGGGATCATGAATCTGTGGTTCTCAGAACATTCAAATATTCAAATTTTGAGAAATTTCTTGAAAGAAGTCGATTACATCGAAATTCGAGTTTCATAACAGGATGAACGATTTTTACATCAAACTCGAGAAACAGAACTTATGGAAACGTACACTAAACGTCAGTAAGAAAAAAAATTACATCTGAAAATATATACTTCACTTGAAACATTGTGAATACAACCAACACTGACTAGTCTACATTCAATCGAGATTAAGCTAAAATCAAGGCCGAGATACTCAATCATTCATTATCAAATCACGAACGTCTTTGGCTACATTTTCAAATCCGAGGAATGTCCATGCATGTTTCAACTTTGAGGATAATTTTGCCCAAAAACATCGAATCGCCAAACCCGCAGATGATTACTCATCCACGTCCATTAGGTCAACCGTGCTCCTTTATGTCGAGTCCAGAAGAGATTCCGATCAACGTGTTCAGGATAGGCGATAACTTTTCGAGCAGGGCCAATCAGTCGCCCGAATCGATGAGTGGATACAACGTTTGAGACCTCCTTTATATAGATGTCCAATTACCCAGTCATTACATCAGTTGTCGGTATTGGAATATCGGATACTAGAGGACGACATACCAAACTTCTGTGTTAACCATGGATAACAATTCATTTAACAATGACTAATTATGAACACACGACGTTGTTAAATTTAGGGAAAACATACAGAGATATTATCGAAGAACTGTGATCAGAATGAAATCTAGATACTAAAATATTAATGACATTTAAAGAACTACCATTCGTCTAATGCACCTGAGGAAAGCTAAATAATAGTAATTTACATCACTCATCATCATCACAAATAAAAGAATTTCATGTTGTTATCACGTGAAACCAGCACGTGATCATCTTACTAGATAAGGGTGTTCCTTAGTTCAAGGATAGTAAATTAGGGGAATTGTGTTAATTTGTTTATACTTCGTTGGTTATAGTCAGTAACCCTATTTTATTTATGGTAAATTTTGGTATACATATTTTTTTTAGACACTATTCATGTGGTCTGGTAATTCAGCTTTTGATTTTGCTATTATTGCTGGATCAGCCGCAAATGTTTGCCATTTGTTTTATCAAGGGTAATCACAGGAATAGGTAGAGAGGGTACAGAGAGAACCACACATAATGTGAGGGTGCAGTGCGGTGTGCTGGGATAGAAGCAATTCCCCTACGCAGATATAACAGTACACTAGAATTGTACCAAGAGATGCGTTACATCTTTAGACGAATATGGAGGTGTACTATGGACTAACCAACGTCATTAGACTAAGAGGTTTGGGGAAACTCTCTTTGAGCTGATGCGCTAAGGCAGTCTTTATGATACCGAGATATGACCGTCAGAGAGTTAAGGATGATTTTATACATATGATTATAGGAAATCAGCATGTTAATAGCACCAATGGACAGATGAAAGCATTATGAGTTAGCTTCTCTGCATACATGTGTGAGCATTGGGCAATGATACCATATTACAACAGTTGATTGAAGAAAAAGATTTATCCTGCTGGAGTAATGGTCATGAAGATAAATATTAAAAAGCATTAGATTTATCCTTAAAGGAGAAATAGTTACAGAAATACGATGGGTATATGGATCGTTGGTTACACAAAGAGAACTATTGTGCTGTTGGGACATTGCTGATTTGATGAATTATATTATTTTGTATTATATTATTAGATGGTTAGGGTCTGATTAATTATATTATTATAGTAAATGATTATTAGATAGATAATGAATGTTAGTTAAATAGGACAGACGGACGACACCATTTTCCTGTGTCAAGGTATAAGAAACAGGATAAACTAACAAAATGTTTTTAACATTTTGAAAGGTGGAGGGGGTGAATGCCATATACCTGGATCAGGCTAAAAATGGTGAGACACAATTTGCACGGCATTAGTGGCAAAAAGAATAAAAGTGTGCAAGACGTTTTGGGGCAAGCACCAAAACGTCACAAAAAAGTCAGTTAAGACTTGGGCTGCCGTCCAGCTCGGACGTGGCATGTCTTTGCAGCATGGCTAACATATTACTATGTTATGCCGCTTACTGTTAGTGTAGAGTGTGTGTTCTCAAGTGTTTTCCTGTGGAGCGATTGAGTGTTTGGTCGACATGTGACAGGAGTCGTCAGATTGAAGTGGAGTATGAAAACCCACATCGTTTTGGTGAAGGTTTGTTAGTGACCGTTATTTTGGTTGTCGCTTTTCATTAAAAAAACAAGGAGCTTTGGAAGGTATGGATAGATAAAAATGTGTTATTCCTGATACCCCTTAGACGTAGCCTCGACTTAGCTCCTTGGCAATGATGTCCAGCCAAGAACATATTGACCAGACCTCCAACCCACAGGGTAAACGTAAAAGTGGGTGACCTAAAGTCACGTGGAGAAGCGAGCAGAGGCAGACGAATAATATAGGGAGGATCGGGGCAGAGCTGCTGGATATGTCTAATATAAATTGGGGAACCCTTTGAGGCTCCTAAGACCGTTTATAAGTAACCAATAAACACACACACACACACACACACATTTTTTGGCGCTCACAAAAGTGAAAGCAGTTCAGAAATCAATGGCAAACTACTGAACGTAAACTGACCAAGAGGCCACAGCAGCAAAAATGCTGGTGTTGACTGCAACGTCCTGTAAATGATATGTGACTAACTTTTTAAACAAAGAAGTGAGAAGGAAGCAGCGACTAGAGGACGCACTAGACAACATCATAATTGAAAGCTATAATTACCGACACGGATTCGAACCTGTCACCTCTAAATGACGAGGGCGCCTCGCTGCAGGTATACTTCGACGCATGACCAACACTTGTTCCTGCAGCGATTCGCCATCGTCATTTGGAGGTGACAGGTTCGAAACCCAGTCGGTAATTATAGCTTTAAATTTTTATGTTGTCTAGTCTCAGCTTCCTTCTTCTCACTTGTAAGAGCACAAAAATACTTGTGTTTATTGTATGGCAAAGGATATGACGGTGTGGCGTCCAACTGCGTTTGCCGTGAAGCGTGGCAGAGAGCGTTTTATGTAATTGTGTGTGTGTGTATGTTTTTTTTTCTCGCTTGTGCTAATGTGATATTTGATTTCTTCAATGTCTCTTTTACTCTATCTAGCCAACTTTTTCCCGGGTCGTCCTCTACCATTGTATCCCGATGTTCTCATGTAGAACGCTGTAGTCGTGGTTGATATAGAGGATATAGGACATAAACAGAATATGACAAGATTAAATGAAAACTGGAATCTTTGAAACTCCGTCACTTTTGTTTTATCTATTATTATTACCTGTTGGCAGGCAGGATAAAATTATGCCGTTAGCCTCGAGCTGACAGATAGAAAATTTCTAACCCTGTATCCAATCGCGCGCAGTTCAATTTCAGGTATATGGCGCTGTTCCCAACACGGATGCAACAGCTGTCACTACAAGCAACACAATTGATTCTTCACTACCAGATTGTGACATATCTCGTAGAGTGGCACACTTCAGCTGTTAAATGATCACTACGTTACTGAGATCGTCTCAGAGGTGGAGCGACAGATAACATGCACAAGTAGTCCCATAATTGCTTCAGCCACTGAGGTGTGAACTGTTAGACCTTCACATATTCTAGGTCACGACCTACTGGGTGAAGTGGTCCGTTCCTATTGTCGTCGCCTTTCCGTCCCAGACAATTCGCAGAACATTCTGAAAACTGTTTAGTACCCCTTCTGAGTCGACCCCAGAGACGAACTGGGTGGAAAACATAATCCAGGATCTACCGAGGATTGAACCCTGACCATTGTTTTGGCCAATCAAGCGCACTTATGACTGTCCCGTAAGTATAGCGGGCACCCTGTAACTGGTTTTTGAGTCTAGGGGTTAAGTCTTTGGGAGGCACCTCACTGAACTTGGGCCCCATACATGAACATAGATTGTGTAGATACGTGTTAATGAGATAAAGTGATGCAGACGGGCTGGTGTCTCAGGGACGGGGTCTGCAAAGACCAAGACCTCTCTACACCTCCACGTGGCGCATCCTGGTCAGACGTAGGAAGGCAGCGATGATGATTTCCATTGTGACGAACCCTGCCGAAGGATAAAACTTATCACGCTATGAGAATACAAGAATATCAGTTATACCCCGTGATGATGCAGGCAATCAGTACCCACGAATTGCGTTCATCAATTGCAGAGCTCACGATCATACTGCTCATATGTGTGTGCGTGTTGTTTGCCTACAGGGACGGAACTCAGTCAGCATTAGTCCCAAATCACCAAGTCGTTCAAGAGTGAGCAACATCACACAGGGTTCGGCAACATCAATACCAACATCAAAAGGTCAATTGTAGAAGAATTCAAGCTAAGGCTATACCATTATCACTGCAGGTGAGGCAGTACACTCTTGAGTTACTGAACTTAAAACTAGCCCAGGAATTACGAACAGCCAAAAATGCCGGAGTTGACTGCTACGTCATGTAAAGGATATGCAACTGACTTGACAAGGATCTAATTCTGATGTATTGAAGTCAGTCGTGAACAATGAACAGAAAGGTCAACAATTACTTGGAGGCAATAGAGATCTGGTTCTATAAAAGAATGCTGAGAAAACCATGGTCAGGTAAAAAGAACAAGGAAGACGTATTCACATAAAACAACTCACGAAGAGGATTGAGAAATTGCATGAGAATACGCAGGTCGATACTAATTTAACATGTGAAGAGGAATAAATTGGAAAACCTAGTGACAAATGGGAGGTTCACCGCGAAGATGCCGAGAAGGAGATTAGCTTGACATCATAACAAAGACATGTTCGAATTGGTAACACTGGAAACTTTAGACAAACATAAGTGTATGAACGTGAAACACTAATGGGAAGCTGGACAAACGAAAGACACAAACATGTGCAAAGAAAGGGACATTTCGTGGAATGTCTTTGTCGGTAACTAAGATACAGAAAACAAGAATACTTCGCCGGAAAATAGAAATATCCTAAAGATTATACTCAGCTGGACAAAAGACATTTTCTACAGATTATACTTAGGTGAACAACAAAAATATCATACAGATGATACATATCTATACAACATAAATATCCTTCAGTATATACATAGCTAGACAACAGAAATATCCTTCAGTATATACATAGCTTTTTTTTTGTTGTTGTTGTTGCATATCCTTTATAGGACATCGCTGTCAACACCAGCATCTTTCAGCTGTATGTTGATTTCTTGGCAAGATTACGCTCAGTAGTTTGCCATTGCTTTCTGAGCGGCCGGCTCACATACCCCGTAAGTTACCGATGCGATTCGAACCACTGCTGATTCTCACCGTCATCACGTTACCTACGAGAGTATACGAGATTACGGAGAAAAGTCGCTAACCTCTAAGCCACGAAGTCGGCATATAATAGCTAGACAACAGAAATATACTACATATTCTAAATGGCTGGACAACCAAAGTATTTTAACAGATCCAGACACGTCATATCCAACGATCAGAATGACACAAACTAGACTAAACACAAATAACTAGGAGTCCAGAAAAAGCTAGCACCCACGACTTTACGCATATTCATAATTCATAACAGTATGTCGTGTTTATACCTCAATATCCAAGGACTAAAAGAATAGTAAACTCAGTACCCTTCTAATAAAACCCAGCTAGGTATACGGCTATTTTGGGAAACTATGTAGGCAAATATGGAGGAACAAACAGAGATATTAAAATTAGAATACACAGGGCAAGAGATGAGTTCATAGCACTAGGACATTTGTTGAAGTCAAAGGAACTTAACACTAAACTTAGAATTATTAACTCCAATGTTACATCCATACTACTGGATGGGTCAGAAAGATGGAAGACAATTAAGAGAATTACTAATAAACTAAAACATTCACTAATTGGTGCCTGCGCAGAATGTATTCATTCATTCATTCATTCATTCATTCATTCATTCATTCATTCATTATTCATTCATTCAGTAGCATGTCCTTTGCAGAACCTCGCTCCCATAATAACCTTCCGGAAAACTTCTCGGTCATAAGCAAGATGTCCCGAGTCCGATACACCCATCAGTAGATCATCTGCCACATCCTGCACCCATCTTCTTTTTTGACATTCCTCATCCTCTCTTCCCGGGCATACACCTCTTCATTATTGTTCTCTCCAAACTTTCATGATGTTTCATGTGACCAAATAATTTTAATTTTCTTAGGTTTATCGTCTTTAGTAGCCAACCTTCTTCAATATCCAGACCTTGTCGTATGGGTGCATTTGCGCTTTTCTACATCCAAGATATTGTTAGAAGCCGTCTATAACATTTATATTCTAAGGCATTTATGCGCTGTTCAACTTGTTTAGTAAGTGTCCATGTCTCACAGCCGTATGTTGCAGAATACTCGGAATAACATGGTGTGATAGAATTAGCAATCTAGAGCTTATGAAGAGAACTAAACTAATCCCTGCGAATAAAAAATATAGAAAAAACGACGTTGGCGTTGGACAAGACACACACACTGAAACAGCCAGTGGGTAATATAACCAGACACTTTCTTGTCTGGAACCAACATGGCGAACAAAACAACGGGAGGTCTAACAACACAAGGAGTATAGCATTACAGAGATGAATAATTATGCTAGGACATGGAGGAAGCTATGGGAGATAGCAAAAAATAGAACAACTTGGCGTGGGTTGCTTGTGGGTCTATGTCCCAATGGGGGACACAGGGCAGAACGAACGAACGAACGAACGGACTTTATTTTCAAAGGGTAACAAATTGGGCACGCAGGCCTGTCTTATATTCGGTCCTTCCAATCACTCATCTTTCGTTCAACAATAGTGCATAGGAAAAACATTGCCAAATGAATTTTGTAACTGTGGCATGATGTCTTCAGACGTTCGCATCCCCAGTCCATTTACATTTCTCAATACTCAGTAGTTAACCACGTAAGCCGTCGTGATACCCTAACTCAAAATAGAATCGTAGATTCTAGATCGAGAGAGGGTAGATGAATGGTGGGGTCTCAATTTGATTGGGTAACCCTTGGGCTGGTAACGCTCCTTAATACATAATTAGCCCGCCAGTCGAAGCCTTGATTCCATCCCGTAAGGACGTGTTCAAGATGCAGTGGTAAAATTTGCCCAAAAGCATTCTTTGGGAGGTGGTCATCTGCACTCCAGGTACCTAAATCATTTAATATGTTATGTGTAAACCTGATGAAGTGAGAGAGAGACGAATGGCCGAGTATTTTCTTGAGAAAATGTAAAAAGAAGACAGGACTTCGGTACAGTGACTCTAAAACTGCCGCTCAAAACCTGTCATGTCTACCGCAGTGAAACATTCTTACCATGTCTATTGTCTGTCTGATTTGATGATTTGCATATGCTTATGACTGTAAACCACGCTCAATGCATATGGCAAAACCTTTGTGCGCTCTGAACATTCGTTGAGTGCCTATCATGAACATTCTTAACCAAACTGTACATCGCTCTTGAGAGTTACCTTTGGCAGTTATGTTTCAGAATGTGTGATGCTATATACTGCATGTAATTTCTCCCTTATAATGGCTGAGAATGTTTGAGTGAATGAGATGATAATTATATAATTAACTTCTCATATTTGTAAAAGTAAAGACACTTATTAAATCCATGTTTGCAGGACTGCATTGCACTGTAGAAATTAACCTAGTGTCTGTCAGATGAATACATGGGAAGGCTCATGCTATTTGTCAGGGAAAATTCATGTTTTCTTTCATTATGTGTATTCCACACGTGAAGGCAATTCTAGTGCATGATTTCTGCCATACAATGCCTACTTCTTGGTGCTTAATCACACTGTCTGTTCTCATGGTACACCGGTCCTTGTGATCTACTCATTGTGAGAATTTACAAGATAATTGTGTGAAGCTGCCTCTGATTAGGAGTATGTGCCTATGACTTCACGGTTTTGGGGATGAACCTGGAGAAAGGATATCACCCCAAACCCCCAAATAAAATTGCACTTCATCATCAGTGAGAGGCGGGTGTTCGAATATCACACTCCCCTTTCCCCTCCCATTCCTCTCTGAATCTGTGATAGTACTGTATAACTGTGACAATGGTTCAATAGATGTAAAACACATGTTGTGCCTTTGTTTATTAACAGAGAATGAGAAGGATGGGGGAGGCCCTTCAATTACCAGGACAACTCCAGGGGAGGTCCTGAGCTCTAGTCTTCAACTCCAGCTGAAAAGTCAGACTCCAAAAAGACCAAAATGAACAACAGGTTGCAAAGATTCAGCCTGAATCCACTAATTCTGGCCTATACAGATGGCACTGAAGAAAAGTCTTTCTTAAAAGCCTAAGACAGGGATACTCTCCAATTTTGTAAAAGCTCCAGGCTATATCTTCAAGATAAATTCAAGAAGAAACCTTAAGAGGAGAGATCACCTGGTCTTCAGCATGTCACTACTGGCTAAGAGTGGACATTAAAGGTGCACTTGGAGCAGACTATATCACAGTTAGTATTAATATTGGCTGAAAGCTAAAGGAGCAGAAGTTAATACATAGAGCAAATTCCCAAAAATGGATTAGTGATAATTAAGTGTAGTGATTCAGTTACATCAGAACCTGTTTGTGGGAGATAGACTGGCAGAGAAGAATGATGGGATATAATAGTTTTTAGATCTTCCTCTGCTGGAAAAGTAAAACTAATCCCAAATTATCAACTTTGCGAACAGTCTATTCACCCTTCGGAAGGACATGTTTGTCACTTGCTTCGGACTAGTCAAAGTAGGGAATAGCCTAAACTGGAAAAACATTATGGGGAAAGCTGAAACCTGAGACATTCCCAACACCTTCATTGGTGCTAAAAGACGGTACACGGATCAGTATAGCAGTGTCTCCCTATACTTGTGCCCGGCTATAGGTTTATCATGTGTTTTCCTCATTTGACGGTTGGAAAAGTGATAGCATGATTAAAGTGTTGTGGTGTAGGATATCTTGATGAAGTAGAGATGTGAAGGAGGAGAGTTTATTTAGTTTGATGTTTCAGTGGGGATATTGAGTGATGTGTTTGGGTTTTCATAGATAATGTCACTATAATTTGCATATAAACATATTTGAGATGTAAATTGTTGGCAGAATATGAAGCCTGAGTCTTCACTTGACCTCATCAGACATTAATAAAGATTAGTAGTAAGAGAACAGTTTTTGAGATACATGTCTCTGTGATTGTCTTGTACATTGTTGAGAATGAAATGTCCAACTGGTGTCAAGCATCTTCATGGTGACTGTTACTCTACTGTTGTGGTTGGTTACAGAGATTGTGAAAGTCTGTGTGGTTGTTGTCAAGTATCTTCCATGATGTATGACTTGTCTAACCTGTTGGTGTGATCATTCTTTGTGAATGTTTGTCCAACTGTTGTCAAGATCTTCTCATGTTGTCTTGTTCAACCAGTGTAAAATACAGTTGTTGTTGTTTATGTTCACTACAATGGTACAATTGCCAATGTGATCATTTGTCCAAGTGTCTTGTGTCACTTGAAATAAGTAATGAGATCAAAAATGAGGTTGGCGACCAGAGCACAGTCAGCTGGAAGATGAGAGAACTGCTTTCATTTGTTGCTGTGGCTAACTGCCAAGATCTCTATATCTATATATGGCCTAGAAGAGAAATCATCTATAAATAATTCTGTGTAGAACTTAACTTGTGTCTAATTTCTCACAGTGGGGGTACTCGGTGAGCCAAAATTCTGAATGGTTTCTCTACAAGGGTTATGCGAGAATAAATATCAATACCTCTAGACAACACTTGCTGTTACTAACCTGTATCTTTTATAGAGAGATATACTTTATAGAACTTCACTCATTGGAACTTCTGTAATTCTCTATAAACCCACACAAAAAAAAACTCACAGTAACCATAAACAATGTGTATTACCATGTTATGAGACACATCCACCACCCACCCACACATCCCCCTTCACCCACACATCCCCCATTCACCCACACATCCCCACCCAACTACACACACACACACCCCCAGGCACACATACATCATCCCACCCATCCACCACATCCCCACACCTACACATCTCCCCACCCACACACACTCCCACCAGCCACACATCGCATCCACCCACACCCCAAGCACACATAATTCCCCAACCCACACATCCCCCACCCACACACATCTCCCCACCACTCACATATCCTCCACCCGTCCCATTACCCACCAACAATCACCCACCCACATATCCTCCTCCACCCACACACATCCAACCCCCCAGCCAAACACACATCCCTCAACCACACATCCCCCCGCCATCTCACATATCCTGCACCTACCCACATACAAATTCCGCACCCACCCACATAATCTCCCATCTCCCCCAGCCCACTCACAGATCCCGATCCCACCCATACAAACATCCCCCACCATCTCCTCTACATATCTCTACAGAAGAATAAGGTAGATGACCTGGACCACGGAAGCAAGCAACTGCAGCGACACATGTCCAATTTCCTTCATCTCACACAAGGAGAATATCAGTACAGTGCACGAAATCCGGAACAGACAATAAAGAAAGTCGGAATATAATATCTGAGTTAGAACAAACTCATAATAATAATAATAAATTTTTTTTTCCGCGTTTCCATCCTGTTTCAGGATATTGTGGTCAACACCAGCATCTTTCAGCTGTATGTTGATTCCTAGGCTAGATTACGCTCATCAGCACGCCACGACTTTCTGAGCGACCGGCTCCATACTCTCATAAGTCACTGACGCGACTCGAACCACTTCTAATTCTCGTGCGCCCACGTCAACCACGAGAGTATTCATGGTTAACGGAGAAAGCTGCTAACTCCTCGGCCAGGGAGCCAGCATAATAATAGTAACAACAACAACAACAATAATAATAATAATAATAATAATAATAATAATAATAATAATAATAATACAAGTAAACAATTTGAGAGGTTGTGCTAATATATGGATGCCCGTCATAAACCATGCCGAAAACCAGTAAACAAGAAAATCCAGACAGTCTTTTTTGAACGTAAATGCTACAGATAATTTCTAAGAATGCCCTGGATCTAAAAGAAGACAGATAATGGCGTTCCACAAGATGTGACCATCGAAGACAAATGACTCATAAGCAGCGTAATGTGTCAGCGACTAACATAATTTGGTCTGATGAAATGTTAAACTGATTTAAAAAGAACGGTAATGGAAGCCATGGTTCACGAGAGAAGAGGCTCGGGTGGAGCAACACCAGAGTTGACTCAGGATATTAAAGATACTCTGGGCATGAAAATGCACGAGGTTGAGGAGCTGGAGAAAGATTGAGAGTCTTCCAGGTTTGCCGTCATGAGATCAACGTTCTGTCAAGGACCCGCTACCTGGATGATGATGACGATGATAATAATAATTTTTTTTTTTCCGCGTTTCCATCCTGTTTCAGGATATTGCGGTCAACACCAGCATCTTTCAGCTGTATGTTGATTCCTAGGCTAGATTACGCTCATCAGCACGCCACGACTTTCTGAGCGACCGGCTCCATACTCTCATAAGTCACTTTTGCGATTCGAACCACTGCTAATTCTCGTCGCGTCACGTGACGAGAGTATTCGGAGTTAGCGGAGAAAGCTGCTAACCCCTCGGCCACGGAGCCGGTGATAATAATAATAAAAATAATAATAATATTTTTTTTCGCACATCCTTTACAGGACATTGCAGTCAACACCAGCATTTTTCAGCTGCTGTTGATGTCTTGGCAAGTTTAACGTTCAGCAGTTTGCCATTGCTGTCTGAATGACCGGCTTACATACCTCCGTAAGTAACCACCGCGACTCGATCCGCTGCCGAATTTCGCGCAGCTGTGTTTCTCACGAGAGTATACGGAATTACGAACAGCGTCGTTAAACCCTTCGCCGGGGAGAGCGGCAATAATAATAATAGTAATAATAATAATAATAATAATAATAATAATAATAATAATAATAATAATAATAATAATGTTCTTCCTGTTATAATGATCAAATATCATTTTCTCCAACGAATCTTGCCCATTTGTGATAACGACAAGATAAAAAAAAAAATTCACAGAAAGCATTCCGTTTCATGTGCTGTATTTTTACAATCTTTCATTTTGTATGCCTTTAGATCATATAGTTGTTGTTATTTTTTTCTTTTTCTGGCCATGCCAATGTCGAGTTCGCTTAATTTCTCAATTTCTCAGTCTAGTTCTAAATCATAGGTAAAGACACACATAGCTGTTGACACTGGAGGTGTGGGAGCGGAGTGGCTTGGGGCAACGATGTTCTTCTCTAACTCGGGAAGACCTGATATGATTCACGGTGTGGACAGCATAGGTGTTTACAAAACAAGCAACAGGTGGTACAGCCGCTTCTGAACCTGGGGTAGTGGATCGGATGGATCAGGCCTCACAAAAATGTGCGAAAAACTAGGAGGATCACTGTGCACGTTAAAAGACCATCCGCAGTAAATTCTTCTCACAAAAGAATATTTTTAGCCTGTGTGATTCTGATAAACACATATTTTTATCTTCGTTGACGCTACGGAGTTCGTGTACAGAGCTAATATTTTCCTTGTGTGATCTGATAGGAAGACTTGAGGTACTTATGGATGTCTATGTGTAGTTTAAGAGTTTTAGTTTTCAAAGCAAACCTAACTGAATTGCTCACGTTTACACTACAATAAGTCAAACTGTACCTTTACAAACCAAATCAAACTTCTTTTATAAAGTACTCCAAACTAAGCTGCTCAAAACCAAACCAAATCAACCTGCCACTTTACAAACAAAACCAAATCAAACTGCTCCTTCAACCCAATCAACCTCCTCCTCTAGAAAGCAAATCTAATCAAACTGCTACTTTACAAAGCAAATAAGGTCACAAACCCAATCAAACTGCTCCTTGCTCGGTTACAAATCACATATATTCAACCCGGTGCTCTACAAACAAAACCGCATCAAACTGCTAGTTTACAAAGCAAATCAAATTACACTGCTAGTTTGCAAATCGACGACTGCCTGAAACAGGCTAATGAAACTAGAACACTATATACAACAATAAGAAAGAGACAAACAACTTTCTTTGGTCATGTAATGAGAAGAGAGGCATTGGAGAACATCGTGACAACTGGAAAGATCGAGGGGAAGAGAGGCAGAGGCAGACCATGAGAAATGATGCTGGATGGATTGAGACGGTGGCACGGAGGAATATCAGCAGCAGAGTTGATCCAGAAAACCAAAGACCGAGATCTGTGGAGAGCCATGAACGCCTACGCCAGCTGGCAGGGCACGATGATGATGATGATGAGTTTGCAAATCAAACTGCAAATGTAAAGGTAGAAAGTGTTAAAGATTCACTTCAGCCAACGGTCCTTGTGGAGGAATTAAGTTAGTGACTGGTTCAACTCCTAGCATACCCACACTCCACTGAAAGTTGCATGTTTGAACAAACACATTTTTCTTCTTCTTTCGTTCGCTTGAAATATGTCTATAACTGCAAAGCTGTCTCTTGTATGAATTGAACTGTCTTTTTCAGTTCACACAGCGGTCCATAGAGTTTATCTTCCACTGTCGTCTCTCTAGGCCAGACGGTTTGCATAGATATGTTATATTTTGGGCAGTCGTGAAGTATGTGCTCTGCTGTCTGCGACGCCAATCCACATGTGCACATGGCTGTTTCACCTATCTTGAATTTTGTATACATGTGGTTGCGTAATCTATTGTGCCCTGTTCTGAGGCGCAGAATAATGACCTGTTCAACAAACACATATTTAAGACCCTTGTGTCCATGCCACATTAGGCATATTTTGTTTGAGTTCGCTCGCTTTGAATTCAAGCATAGTCCACACTCGTGCTATTACTTTTAGTGCACTGGGGTGGCTAACTCTTATCCCCGTTACCTTATTTTTTCCCAGATAAATCTCTAATACCCATTTGAAAACGGCAGTTCGACCGTAGGTCTGCACTGGTAAAATAAGTTTAATCTTGCCATCCGCGGGAGATGGGGTGTGACAGGGGAAGATCCGGGGGTCGCTGCGTGCGTAACTCGAGGATCAGCAGCGTCACAAGAGAGAGTTCAAATTGCCCAGACCGCACTAAAGAACACTATCAGCGGAGGGACCACCAAACTGAGATTTATGCGCAATGTTAGCACAATAGACGTCTCTAAGGCTTCTGTGTGGTCTGACACGGGAGCAGGGTCGTGAGGATAACAGCGTGAGCTGTCGCACTGAGTGACACGACCTCGGGTCACCCCACTACCTAATATCACTGGACTGGCAAACCAGAGCCCCTCTACTTTCTAAGTTCAACAGCCGTTCTACAGACTTGATACACAGCTTCGTGGAGTTTGGGGAGGTCTATTCGTTTACATATTCTTTGATATAAGTATAAATACTCACATTTATGATGATGATGATGATGATGATGATGATGATGATGATGATGATGATGATGATGATGAGTATGATCATCAAGACGACGCCGACGACGACAATGATATTGTGACACAAAATGTGCATGTTTGGGCTGGATATACGTGAACATTGACAATATTATTATGTTTTTTTCTTCTTCTTCTACTTCTTCTTCTTCTTCTTCCTCTTCTTCTTCTGAGAGAGAGAGAGAGAGAGAGAGAGAGAGAGAGAGAGAGAGAGAGAGAGAGAGAACACACATGTACAGACAGACAGGCATGCACATACACATGTATATACAGCCAGGGAGACATAATACAAAGACAGACAAACAAGAAATAATGAGACAGAAACAGAGACAGACAGAAAGACAACTAGAGAATGATCACCTGCACAATTTATGTCACTGTGACTAAACAGGCGAGCATTCACTTACACACATATTACCATCATCACAGTTATTTCAACGAGCCATTTAAACTAAGGATTCAAACTCAAAAGGGCATTCCATCGGATCATCACGAGAAAAGGCTATGTGGGCACATATATCATTTATTCTATTAGCATACTGAATACTTACAACGCAAAATGGAAACTAGCATGTTCAGGGTGTAATGGCTAGCATCAGACGACAGGTCGGAGATTACCAACATATCTTGGATTTGTTATTCAGGGGATGCAGGTGTGCGGGTCAATGAACAGGCTGATAGATTGACTGCTGCTGCCCCTCAGGGTGGAAAGCTACTTTATGGTGAAGGTGGAGTAGTGACGGCTTTATGGAATCGGGAGGCGCGTGCAATTGAAAATACATCCATGCAATTCTTGATCGCCAAGCCGACACGCCAGTGCATTAACCATTAAGGCACCACAATTCCAAGTCTGAGGTTTGGATGTTGAAGTTCTTGGTTTGGTTTGTAAAGAATCACTGACACTGCACACATTAGTGCTCTTTCCACATATCACAAAAGAGAATCCCATAACAGCGCACGAGCTCCGTGGATCCGGTGGCGACCCATATGTCTGTATACAAGACTCAAATATGTTATTAATTTGGGCGGTTTTTCGAAATTGAAATTTAGCCCCGACGACTGTTAAACTGTTAAGGATTCCACTCATGAGTTGAGTGACTAATTCCTTTACTCGCTATACTCTAATCCAAAGTCGGCTAGCTAAATATGCATAATTACTGGGTGTGTTGAGTGTATGCCGTGACCCGGTTTCTAATCCAGCCATCGTAGCTATAGAAGTTAAACCCCCTTATCGACTGAGCCATTTCCCATAAGTAGTCCGGAATAATCGATTCCTTTCTCCTATGTCATCTGGTATCAGGACTCATCTGGCACAAGGACTAAAACCCCACTGCTCCCTAGGATACACTCCCCTCCCTCCAGGCAACCTCTTCTACTATCAGAGGCAAAGGCATGAGTAATTTTTCAGTGTTTAGTGATACTGTCAGCATAGGAGGCCACAATGTGTCCGTTAAGTGTTAATCTTCCCGTTCAATATCTGACCCACTAGCCTACTTTAACAATACTTCTCCATTCTAGAAACCATTGTGTTTTTAACTAGGCGATTATGGTCGAGCGATAACAAGAGGCTACCACCATGTAGATAGTTTGAGATCAATCCCAAGTGAGACCTACTTTCCTTGATCCTCATGGCATTTCGTTCTGCTTCCAGATAAAGGGTAATGTCCGGTCGAGATAGCAGTAAGTGATTAACCATTCAAATTCACATGAATGAAATAGTCAAATTAACATGACTGAAATAGTCAAAATCACATGACTGAAAAGGTCCAATTCACATGACTAAAATAGTCAAGTATAAGTGATTAATGGCATCAAATACAGATTATTCGAAGCACGAACTACTCAAAGTATTCAGTTCAACTGATTCAAGGTACCAAACACAAAAGAATCACTGGCACAAGTATCTAATAATTTAAATGGCTAAAAATAAGTATTTTTTTTTAAGCTGCATACCTTTACAGAATGTACGAACCGACCCCTGCATTTTTTGGCTGTATGTGATTTACTTAGTAAGTTTATGTTCAGTACCCTGCCAGGGCATTCTGAACGACCGACGTTTATGCCACTGTTAAATATTAACACAGGGCGGTCTGGTTCCAAATCTCCTGCATCTGATTTTGAATGCGATATGCGGCCTTGTGAATAGCGTTCACTCCCCCTTCTCCCCAGTGCTGGTAATTCAATAAGTAACAACAATTTGGTAAGTGGCTCTAGTGGTTGAGAAGTGCTAAGGTGGAATTATGTCAATTTCTGAATTATAATGCAGCATAAACAGCATCAATTTTCGGAAACCGAAATACTGGCCGAATGACTAAGAACTCCGGGTTCTCCTCCGGGAAACTCGGGTTCGAATCCTCGGTAAGGTGTAGATTTTTATTCTGTCGGGGGCAAAAAGAAAATCCTAACCTTCACAGTTCGCGGCGACTGCACTAGCCAGGCGGCCTTAATTCCTCAGGCTCAAGACCCCCCTGCCCAACACTGCAAGGTACTACAGACAGTAGATGACAGTTTGACAGTAAAGGTCACAGTGTTTTAGAAAGAACAGTGTGGGAGGGCAGGGTTCCTAGGAGAAGAGGCAGTGGTGTCGGCCACCACGAAGACATATTGGGGCATTAGTAAGCATGAAGCAGAACTGGCAAGATATAGAAAAACTGTTCGGCATGACATGATGAGAGCGACGGTCTGCAAATGATCTGCGATATGATGAGTAACTGAGACTTTTCATGGCCAGATTGAAGAAACTGCTGGCAAGCCGCCTTGACAGACGATAGTTTGTTACACTGTGCTACAAAAAAGGCATATAACTATAACCCACTGCGGTAAGACCAGGCATGGAGTTATACATATCCATAGCACAAAACCTGGATTAAATTGTAGAGACCATGTGTTGCGCATGCAGAATGATCCCTCTCTCGGTCTGCCTAGTTTACTACAGAGGAAAGGAAAAACTAATACATCAGGAACACAACACGCTGCAGAAGCTGTCGGATCAGCAAAGTAACGCTCTAACTGTGGAGCTTCGATCCTAGACCAGTTGCCAACTAAAGCTTAGGACCTGGTCTGCCCTGCCATAACATTTAGTCTTTAGGTTGCATTTCCTCGCGCTAGGGTAAGGTGTTTACCCTCTCACTGCGCTCCTCCGCCCGAAGCCGTCGGCACAATGTGAGGGGTGGGGTGTGCGATCTCCAATTCATGTGTTGACTCCCTTCCGTTATATGAAACAAGACTACCAAGGATTTTTCTCTAGCTGTCTTACTCTAACTCTATTAATACAAATCTTGTCGGGTTTCTCAACATGTTCCAATTTTTACCTTCTCATAATGTGGCCAAAATATGTTGATTGCCTATTTCTGATGTTTGTGTTAAGTTTTGTCTTTGTGACTTAACCTCCTCAAGATGTCCAGATTGCTCATTTTGGATGTCCAATGAATTTTCATAATTCTTTTATACAATAACATCTCTAAGGCTTCTGTGCATACAGAATGTCATAGCATGGCAAACAAGGCCCTAAACCTTGGTCTACTGGTCTAGGAAGCTCCGACACGGACAGTTAGGGCATTTATTTGCTGATCCGGTAGTTTCTGCAGCAGATCTTGTTCCAGATGTAATGGTGTTACCTTTCCTTTGGAGTAAATTAGGCATGCTGTGAGATTCAATGACCAAATACTACAGGAGACAAATGAAAATCGTAAATTGATTAGAGAAATTAGACGTAGACAGTCAAAAATTTTTGGACATGTTATGAGAAGAAATGGAATGGAAAACTTAGTGACAACTGGCAAGATCGAAGAGAACAGACCAAGAGGAAGACCGAGAGGAAAATACCTGGATGGCTTGGCCACATGGCATGGACGAGACAGGAACACTGAGCTGATCCACGACGCTGGTGATCGAGTGAAATGGCGAGTCATGACCGCCCACGCTTTCCGGCATGGCACATGATTGATTGATTGATTGTGAGAGGGATTAGCTGCATGGGCAATACATGATCTCCACAATTCAGCCCCGGCGTTGTGCTATGATGAAGTTTAACCCCATTTTACAAACTATCGTCTATCACCAAGATGGCAAGGTGCCAGTCATGTAGGTGGGTGGGTGGGTGGGTAAGTGGGTGGGTGGGTAGGTAGGTATGTCTGTATGCATGAGTGTATAGTATGCACGTGTGTGTATGTGTATGCATGAATGTATAGTGTGTATGTGTATGCATGAATGTATAGTGTGTATGTGTATGCATGAATGTATAATGTGTATGTGTATGCATGAATGTATAGTGTGTATGTGTATGCATGAATGTATAGTGTGTATGTGTATGCATGAATGTATGGTGTGCGTGTGTAGGTGTGTGCATGTGTTACAGACTCCCACACCATTGGCCATTCCGCGCCTGAGAGAGCTGCTATATGACCCGCCGGCTTGCAGGTCTGTGCAGGTCACGTGACCTGTACGTGCAGTTGCTGCATGACGCGTTCACGGGGGAGGCTGGCAATCAAGAAGAAGAGCCATTCGCCCGCTGATCGATACGCTAAAGCGCAGATCTTGAACTTGCCGGCAATAAAGGGATGATTCACTGACTCCGACCGAATGAATAATCTCATAAGCACAACGATGTAGACGCATTATTACAAATGCTGTCTTTTGACGTGTCTGGTGCATCTCCACCATCCCAACGGCCAGTTCCATCTGGGATAAAAGTAAACTGGTGTATGTTACTCTTAAGCAGGCACGATAATAATTGCACTTCATTAAATCAGCAGGTGATCAGTCACCCTCAGATGATGTTCCCATATGGATTTGGATTGTTCCAATGTTGATTCTGACTGCTAATCTGTGGATTCTGGCTGCTCTGCTGCGGATTGTATATAACTACTCCCATGTGAATTTGCAATGCTCCGCTGTGGGTTTTCACTACTCCGATGTGGATTCTGACTTCTGACTTCTAAGACTTGTTCAGTTCACTGTGGATTCAAACTGCTCCACTGTGGGTTCTGACTCAATCAGTGGGGATTCTGACTACTTGGCTGTGGATTCTGTCTGGTTCACTGTGGATTCTGACTTAATCCGCTGTGGATTCTGACTGCTCCGCTGTGGATTATGACTTAACTCGCTGTAGATTCTGACTTAACCCGCTGTGAGTTCTCACTTAACCGGCTGTAGATTCTGACTGATCCGTGAGTTCTGACTGAACCCTCTGTGGATTCAGACTCCTCCGCTGTGAGTTCTCACTTAACCCGCTGTGAGTTCTGACTCATCCGCTGTGAGTTCTGACTTAACCCGCTGTGGATTCTGACTGGTTCGCTGTAGATTCTACATGTTCCCGTGTCTACACTTTGCTGCAATTGGCGTTTCCGATTACCTCCAAAGTTATAACGTTGAAAACCAATCAGTCGGTTAAATAGTAAAGTACAATTATAGGCGGTGTTGTGGCAAAATGGTTACGAACGCAATTTGTAATCCCGCATACCGCATTCGAAACACAGCTGTGGGAGATTTGGAAGCAGACCGCCTTGAGGTGGTTTTCATACAATGGTATGAGTGCCGGTTATTCAGAAAGCAAGGGCAAACTACTGAACGTAAGCTTGTCAAGAAATCACAACAGCCAAGAAATGCTAGGGTTGACTGCGACGTCCAGTAAAGGATATGCAACTAACTTTGTAACGTAACGCGAAAATTTCACATATACTTGATCACAGTGTAAAGAGGTAAGCAGTCTCTCCCGGTTTGTTTGTGTCCTCAGAGCCGATGTGTAAGCGGTAAGACATCATGAACGGCAAATCGGGTATCGATTTAGTTAGGTGGATGCTTACATTGAGGAAATACATGATTGGTGAGGTTGTTCAATAACACTCATACACGAGATGTGCAAGCAAACACACACAGTGTTCCACAACGGAGAGATGCCTAAAACAGACAGACAGACAGACAGACAGACAGACAGACAGACAGACAGAGACAGACAGACAGACAGGCAGGCAGGCAGGCAGGCAGGCAGGCAGACAGACAGACAGGCAGACAGACAGGCAGGCAGGCAGACAGGCAGGCAGGCAGACAGACAGACAGACAGACAGACAGACAGACAGACAGACAGACAGACAGACAGACAGACAGACAGACAGAGAAAAGGAGAAACACACACACACTATTCGATAAATAAGATATATGATAATAGATGCATGCATGTGATGCACATACACAAACTGTTCGATATCACACACAAATTAATGCAACAGAAGCATGCATAAAACACATGCATACATTGTTCATTAACAGATACATGCATGAGACATGCACACATACACTGTTTGACAACAGAAACATGCATGATGCATGACGCGCTCTCCCCCTCTCTATACTGACAATATACCACAACAAGCAATAATGTAGAGTCTAAATGGAACCAAAAGAAGAGGCCGACCACGTAAACGACGGACAGAGGGAATAGCAGAGTCCATTATAATATAATATATGAAGCCCATAAACAGGCACTCTCCCGCTGTTTATGCTTCACCTTGACACGGAAGGTAAAAGAGGAACAAGATGAGGGAGAGAGAGAGAGAGAGAGAGAGAGAGAGAGAGAGAGAGAGAGAGAGGTGGGGAGGAGAGCGAGCATATACAGAGAGAGAATACAAAACGTTCATTTTCAAAGAATAAATCAATGGTCACGCAAGCTTGCTTTACATTGTGCCCTGATTACAACTAGCATGCTGTAAACAAGCATTGTCCAATGTAAACACAATAAGAGCTGCACTGTGCATGAACATATTCACTGTTTACATAATGACATAATAATCTACAGAAAACCATAATGGAAGGAAAAGTCGACAGAACAAGAGCTGGAGGTAACCCGTAATTATAACCGGATGGATGTCTCATCTCATCTCATCTCATCTAATCTCATATCATCTTATCTTGTTCCTCTTATGTATTGCAGTGTCGATGTGAAGTACGAGAGAAAGTTAATAAGTAAGTCACAAATGGCTGTAGAAAAATAACTAAAGATGATAACAACTTGAAACCAATTTATTTTTTATACATACATTGTTCGTTTATTTCTCAACATAATTTCCACCAACATTGATGCACTTATCCCATCGTTTTATTAGTCCTCCTAAACCGGCTGCATAGAACTGTGTGCTCTGTTTTCTAAACCACGTCTTCACTTCACATTCAACTTCGGCGTCATTCGCGAAATTTCTCCCGCCAAAGTGGGTTTCCTGTTTGTACTGCCAAATATTTGTCCTGTAAAGCGGTACATAGCTGGGTAGAAAAAGTTACGAGGCCACGTCAATAAGTCACACAGTTATGTGAGATGGCTGGTAAATGAAAACAGGGCACGCAGTCCTATGCAGCAGGTTTGGGAGGACTGATAAGACGATGGTATAAGTGCATCAATGTTGGTGGAAATTATGTTGAGAATTAAAAGGACAATGTATGTATAAAAATAAACTGGTTTAAATTTGTTATCATCTTTAGTTATTTTTCTACAGCCATTTGTGACTTATTTATTAACATACCCTCGGATAAACAGCGGGAGCGTGCCCTTTATGGATGTACTCACTGTAAACACGCGGAACGCTTTTATGATATTCTGACACATCTGGTTTTCCAGCTAAGTATATTATGTGTGTGTTTTGGGGGTTTTTTCACCCCCGCTGATAACGACTTTTGTCGAAACGCTCGCTTGTATGCGTGTGTGCGTTTTTCTTTTGTCGAGTTCCCTGGTTATTAGCATGTTCCGTGGCGAAGGTGTTACGGACGCAGTTCGTAATCCCGCATACCCGCTTTTGAAACACAGCTGTGGGAGATATGACAGCAGATCGCCTTGCGTTGGTGTTTTACGAAATGGTATGGGCGCCGGTTGTTCAGAATTCAATGGCAAACTACTGAACGTAAACGTGCCAAGAGATCACAACAGCAAAAAATGCTGGTGTTGACTGCGGCGTCCTGTAAAGGATATGCAACTAACTTTAACTCGCTGGTTATATTTTATGTTAATTAAGATAAGTAAAACTGCATAGACAGCCCCAATATGTCGCCAGGGAATAGAATGAAAAACCAAGATTGAAAACAGACATTGACAGAGCTCCATTACTGGCAAACTTTACTGCAGATTTGACACTGCGTGGTGATCAGCGTGACAAGGAAAGAACCAGAGAGGGGAAGAGGGAAGAACAGTAAGAAAGAAACAACGAGACGAACTGCACATAAAACAGAACCATTTGAACGTAGACAATCGGAGGAAAAAATAAACCTGATTGATTGAACTTCAACATGTAACACAAAAAGACGCTAACATTACTCTGCACTTGAACATACAACCAAGCCATTGATGACGTTGGCCGCACACGCACCGTACCCTAGAATACAACCTACAGACAGATTGATCTTAGCTTTGACATTTAGCAAATGCCGAAAGTAATTAAGAGAACTAGCGAAAACGTTTCGTTCCTTGCTCTTTATCTGGTGCAATGAGGGTATTTATTTAACCTTCGTGATGCTAATCGCTGTGTCACAGTGTAACAGGAATGGCGCATACAGATGTGGTATTACGAGGCTGGTTGATACTGGTTTCATTACACTGGTGTTTTATTATAGTAATAAAGATTAAGTGTACATTTCATCATTATCATGTGCAAATGCCGATCAGCGTGAGCAGTCATGTTTTGCCATCTCACGCGATCACCGGAGTCGTGGATCAGCTCAGTGTTCCTGTCTCGACCATACCACGTTGCCAAGCCATCCATGTATTTACGTCTCTACTTTCCCCTTGTTCTCTTCTCCTCAATCTTGCCAGTTGTCACCAAGTTCTCCAATTCATTTATTCTCATAACTTGTCCAAAAAATTGTGATTATCTACGTCGAATTTCTCTAATCAGTTTACAGTTTTATTTTGTTTCTTGTAGGACTTGGTCATTGGTTTTTCTGTCTGTCCATTGTATTCTTTGCAATGTCCTTAGAAACTACATGTTCATAGCCACCAGATTATGCTTCGAGAAGTCATGACAGGCGTTGACAAGATCAGATGGCTTCTGAAGGTCTTGAAAATTGTATTCTTTAGCCTTATTCTGGAGGTCCTGAGACAGGTATTTCTTAGAGTTATTTTGAAGGTTATGAGACAAGTGTTTCTTTGCGCTATTCTGAAGGTTCCAAGACAGTTCTTACTTAGCGTTATTCTGGAGGGCCGGAGACAAGTGTTTCTTAGCATTATTCTGAAAGTCCGGAGACAGGAGTTTCTAAGCGTTCTGAGACATATGTTTCTAACAGTAATTTTGAAGGTAGGGCAAGCACATGTTTCGTAGCGTTATTCTGAAGGTCCTGAAATACATGTTTCTAGGGTTATTCTGAAGGTCCCGAAAAATATGTTTTCTATGGTTTTTCTGAAGACCCTGAATGTCACAGAACGAGTAAGAGCCTCTTGACGAGCTTGACGTAACATCGATTATCGTGCTCCGCAGCAAATGATGTTATAAGACGCCTGGGTGTACTTAAAACATGCCAATGCCCATTTTTATATCATCTTTCACAGCTCAATCACTCTCATTCTTCCACACAAATACACAATCACACAGAGGAAGAAAGAGAAAGAAAGCGAGCACGTGGGGTGGGGGGGGGGGAGAGTGTGCAAGAGAGAGAGAGAGAGAGAGAGAGAGAGAGAGAGAGAGAGAGAGAGAGAGATATTAATATCAGTGCAGTAAAACCTGGTTTTGATTGCCTTTGGTTATCGTTGGTTTCGGTTTTCGTCGATCTTTTCCGCGAAACATTTGTTTCGGTTTTAGTCGGTTGCCTCGGATTTCGTCTGCGTGCCCACGTGACCTCGTGGCTAATTCTGCGAATACAAAGGGACCCATGCGTTCTTCTGCTCAGTTTGGTGTTCTTTTTCGTTGTGTGAGCATCACTTGCTAATAATAAAACACGAAAGCGGCATTAAGATTGCAGAATTCGCCGCATGTCCGGGAAGTCGCCATCCAAGATTGTGGCGAAAAAGGAAGTAATAAAGGAAGCTAATGTAGCGAAAGACATGAATGTGCTACCGAAACAGAGACCGCTGCAGATGTCGAATAGCTATTATTAATTTGGATAAATAAAAACCAGCTAGAGGGCGGTACTGTTTCGGGGGAAATCATATGTGAAAAGGCCAGAATGTTGTATGCCGATGTCATTAAGAAAATGCCTGGGACGAGTGCTAAGTGATTTTAAGGCCAGCGGAGGATGGTTTGAACAATTCAAGAGGTGCACCGGCATACACAGTGTTACTTGGCACGGCGAAGGTGCGAGTTCGGACAAGTCTAGTCTGGAGCCGAAAATTGGTATTAAAAATTATATTTATTCTCTATAAAATGTGTTTTTAGTTTGTGTTTTGGAGTTTCTAGAACGAATTAAATTTACATTGATTCATATGGAAATAACTGGATCGGTTTTCGTCGGTTTCGGATTTCGCCGATTGTTTTCGGACGGATTATCAACGAAAACCGAGGTTTTACTGTAGTTTTTTCTTTATAGGATGTCGCAGTCAACCCCAGAAATTTTTGGCTGTTTGTGATTTCTTGGCAAGTTTAAGTTCAGTAGTTTGCCATTGCTTTCTGAACTGCCGGCACTCATACCACCGTATGAAAAGCAACGCAAAGCAAACTGCTGCCGAATCGCCCGAAGCTGTGTTTCAAACGCCGTATGCGGGATTACGAATTGAGTCCGTAACTCCTTCGCAACAGATCTCCAGAGATGAATGAGATAAGCTTTTAAAGGCTTATCGGAAACGTAGGCTCATTGTAACAGTTTGCACATCTTCCATCTCATCTTGCACACTCTCATAGACAAACACACACAAACTCACTCAAACTCACTGAGAGAGGCAGAGAAAAAAAAAAGAGAGAGAGAGAGAGAGAGAGAGAGAGAGAAGGAGAGAGAGAAAGAGTTAACTAACAACTTTGTTTTCAAAGTGTAAATCAAAGGTTACGCGGGCGTGACTTACATTCTTCCCTGTTGTTTTCAACCAGCTTGCTGTAAACTTGCATGTTCGTATGTAACCAAAATAATAGCTGCACTTTACATGTACATATGGGAGTCTCTGTGGCGAAGTGGTCAAGCCGTTTATCTCGTGCTCCGAAGGTCGTGGGTTCGATTCCTGGCCGCGTCCTTCGGTTTACGAGTTAAATGTTTCGGAGACTCCTGTGGGTCGTCGCTAAAAGCTACGGAGTTCGTGCTTTGTGCGACGCTTTCCGTGCTGCGGAAAAAGACCGAGCCATATGGGATAAAACCCGGTGCAATGAAGTCGACCCTTTCGACTTTTAAGCGACGTTTTTTTACATGTACATATTCAGGGTTGGCATTATTAACATAAGAATCTACAGAAGACCAAAATGGAAACAAGAGCTGAAGAAACCATAGCAAGACAGAAACCATGCTAGAAATACGTGATGTATTCACCGCAAACTTATGGGTTGCTTCTCTGCACTTGTGATACATCATTTCGTCAGCTAAGTTGTCTTGTTGTTGAATTTTTGTTCGTTGTTAACGAAAAGAAAACTAACCTGCACAGTTCGCGGCAACTGCACTAGCTAAGCGGCCTAAATTCCTCAGGCTCAAGCCCCCAACTGTCCTACACCAGAAGGTAATATAGGCAGTAAATGACAGTTTTTTTTGTTTTTTTTTTAAATGACAGTTAAAGACTGAACTATCCGAGACCGAATAAGAAAAGATATTATCAGACGGACAGTGGGGTCAACATCTTGTGCCAAATATATTGAAAGGCAGAAGATCAAATGGTTTGGCAATCTTGTTAGAATGCAACATCATCAACTGCCAGCACTGGCGCTACACCAAAGAACATCTAATAAGAGAGTCAGAGGATGCCCGAGAAGCAAATGGATTGACGACATCAAAGACAATCACGTGGAATGACATAATCCAGTGTCACCAATCGGACGCTAGAAAGTCACCAAGACGCTTGGTGGCAAAAATGGAAGATGATGATAATGGTAACAAAGACATGAGAGTGAATGTTCGATTTTATGTATGTGTATTTGTTTCGTCGAGTTTTCTGATTATAAGTTGTGTCCACAGAGATTTATTTCCCTGAGTAGACAGCTCCGAGATGTGACCAGGGAGAATGTGACCGCGGCAGAATATCAACCAAGTCTCAACACAGAGAATGCTGGAGATCCATTACTGATAATCTTTTTTTGAAGAGATGGCACTGCATGACGATCAGCCTAGTGACAAAGAAAGACAGAGAGAGAGTGAAAGAAAGAAAGAAAGAAAGAAAGAAAGAAAGAAAGAAAGAAAGAAAGAAAGAAAGAAAGAAAGAAAGAAAGAAAGAAAGAAAGAAAGAAGAGAAGAGAAGAGAAGAGAAGAGAAGAGAAGAGAAGAGAAGAGAAGAGAAGAGAAGAGAGGAGAAGAGAAGAGAAGAGAAGAGAAGAGAAGAAACAACAAAAAATAACTGCATATTAAAAAACAAACCAGCTAAATGTAGACAATAGCAGACAAACACCTCATTGATTGAACACAAAAAGACGCTAAATCTGTTCTGCACTTTAGCACACAACATGGCTGCTGATGACGTTGGCCGAACACGCACCGACAACCAGAATACAACCCATAGACAGACTGGTCTTAGCGTTGACATTTAGCAAATGCCGAAAGTAATTGAGTAAAACTAAAGCAAATGCTTCGTCTCCGGCGCTTCAACTGGTGCAGCGTGGGTATTTATTGAATCTGTCGTGCTATACTAATCGTCTGTAACACTGTAAAAGGAAAGGCGAATATAGATTTGGTATTATTGCGGTTAATCGAGGTGTGAAAAAGAAGTTCTTAAGAGCTATATTGAGCCAATTTTGATGTATAGAAGTACAATTAGCAGACAAGTGAGGAGGTTACAGAGATGTGGTTTTATTGAGGAATGATGAGAACATCGTGGACAGATAAAAAGAGCAATGAAGATATCTTGAAGGAAGTTAACTCACAAAGAAAATTGCGTACTCGAACTAGAAGCATTTGGGCGTGTCGTGAGAAGGGGGAAGCTGGAGTATGTGGTCACAACGGAAAAGTTGGAAGGGAAGAGAGTCAAGGGGAAACCAAAGAGAGAAGATGCTGGATAGTTTGACGCCACGGCATGGAGGAACATCAGTATCGGAAATGACTGGAAACACACGAGACAGAGGACTGTGGGCAAACACGATAATGAACGCCGCAAGGCATGGACTATAAGAAGAAGATTATTGGGATGTCTGATAACATCATAATTACAATGGTTCGTTAGTATAGTAGTATTAGCAAAGACGAGATGTCTTATCGGGGCTCATAAGAGAACAGATAATAGTAACACGGTAATGAACCATGTATGTCGTAAGATGCGACACAGGAGAGTTGTCTAGAAGCTGAGCATCTCTTCTCGTTGAAAACTATCTGCAAAATCTTACCAAGGATTTTGGAAGAAGAAGAAGGAGGAGAAGAAGGAGAAGAAGAAGAAGAAGAAGAAGAAGAAGAAGAAGAAGAAGAAGAAGAAGAAGAAGAAGAAGAAGAAGAAGAAGAAGAAGAAGAAGAAGAAGAAGAAGAAGAAGAAGAAGAGCGGGAGGAGCTGGTGATGATAGTGGAGGAAGAGGATAAGACTTTGGAAGAGGAGACTGTGGAGGAAAGGGTAGGGAAGGGTGGCGCCATGATCACATATGTCTGCTCAAGGTTAGTCCTTTATTTACTTACAAAATGGCAAATAATACCTAGTTTAGTTTTAGTTTAGTTTAGTCGACTGATCAACATCACGGCACACGGGTGTAACCCATAAGAGCTCTGTTCTACTCCTAACTCAAGCCGGAGTCCGGAGAATATCAGCTCAGTGCACGAACTTCGTAGCACCGGCGAGGATTCTCAAATACTTTGGGTAGATTTTTAACTCGACATTTTGCCCGGGCAGTGCCGTTTGGCTACTTGTTTTCAATTTCCGATTGGGAAAGGATTTTTTACGTGCGCAATAATACACTCGGGCGTCCGATCTCACTACCCAGAGACCAGAGGAAATTTTGTTACTAGAAGTCCACGTGAAAAAATCCCGGCCCTCACGGAGCTTGAACCCGGGACCTCTAGCACTTGAGGCGGACACCATACCTCGAGACTCCCCCCCCCCCCCTAAATATATAAAAATAATACCTATGTTCTTATAATATTATACATTCCTTAACCTACGCGGTTTTCCTAACACTCCATGTTTTTTATCCAAGAATAGAGGAAACATAAAATACCACAAGTCTGATCAAAGGATCAGAGAAGGTTGGCGGGAGGAGAAAACCCCCACCTCTGGCAGCAGCCCATAATAAGACACGGTACTTCTGAGGGAACACAGATTAATAAGCCATTCATCAAGTATGCAGACGACAGGAGTGGGATCATTTCCCTCTGTTTCCTCCATCCATCTCCCCATTCTCTCCTTCGCGTCTTCACACCCGTCTGTATTCTAATTCACAAGTAAATGAGAGATCTAGGGGAATTACCGCACCGAGATACCATGCCCGTACTTTTCGGAGTCTTACAATACACCGATTCACCACTTGCTTCCGTCTGGAGACCGGAATCAAATTTCCTCTCAGTATAATGGTGGATTGGATTACGGGAAGCACCCTTGTAACCAGATTTTCATAAATAACCAACGAAGTACACATTTCTTTCTGGAAAACCTACCACATGTTAACTTACCATCGACTACCACTAGATGACGCAAGCAGTCTACAAGCCGAGGCACCGGAACGGCTGGCGGGCGATGATCAGGGGTTGAGATTTCCCTCGAGGAGGGGATTAATTCGTGACTACAATATCCCGACGTAGACCACATTGGCACCTTACCGTCTTCACTACGATAGTTTGTTACACAGTGCTTTAAAAAAAAAGGCATAATAACTACAACTCATGGGGGTAGCGACTGTGACTGATCAGACCAATTCGCACGGTAAATGTTTGTTCACATGGTGAACACATGGTAATTTCGACCACCACGCACCATCTGACATCTCACCCGCTCATTGTGCATCCTATCTGCAATGATTTTATCCTTTGTCTTTATTCGATTCTTGATCTTTTTCCTCCATGCAACGCTAACAGTTCAGACGACACCAAATTAAACAACCACGTTCTTGAAAAAGTCAACAGCTTCACCTACCTAGGAAGCAAAATGACATCCACAAGGGACCCAACACCAGAAATATCATCTAGAATCGCACTGGCATCTGGTGCCTTCAATAAACTGTCAAACATCTGGAAGTCAAAGACACTCAGCAAACACACGAAACTTAAAATCTTCAACTCTTGTGTGATTCCAGTGCTAACGTATGGATGCGAGAGTTGGAAATCAACGGTAGCTTTAGATTTAAAAAAAAAAAAAAGACAATTTTGAGAACAAATGCCTTAGAAGAATTATAAACCTCCACTGGACAGATTTCAGAACCAATACGCAAATAAGACAAAAGACTAAGCAAGATAGTGTATCCAATTTTATAAGAAAGCGCCGTACTCAGAATGGACAAGACAAGACTCCCCTACCAAGTCCTCATATGGACACCGGTAGGGAAAAGAAACCGGGGAAGACCAAGAGAGACCCTGAGTAGAACCATCATCAGAGAAGGCTCATTCAACGGCCAAATAAACATCCAAGATCTACAACAGGTGGCAGCGAACCGCCAGGCATGGAAAGCCATGACTTCTGCCCTATGCGCCGCCTTGGGCTCAAGAGGAAAGACTAACTAACGCTTATAACAACTAATTGCTCCCCAGGCAGCAATAGCAATGCCAGTATCAATTACGTCCCACTTACACATATCTTTGTACCGTAGTTGAGGTCGATCTTGAGATCTTTTACCCATCTGTATTTCACCTAAAAGATGCCCTTTGGTATTCTACCTTCGTCCATCTTTCTAATGAGTCCTATTCATCTGGGACTACTAAGACTGAGCAAGGTAACACCGCCACACCACATGATCTTTCCAATACTTCGGTATTTGTGATCATATGTTAGTACCATTTTCTTCCAGATACCGCACATGAAAGCTGTTTAAACGTTTCTCTTGGTGTGAATAAATTGACCAGGCTTCACTGCCATAAAGAAGAGTACACAGAACACATGCTAAATAAACCAGGACTGTTGTTTTGGCAGTAAGCTTTCCCTTCTCCGAGACTATGTTAACCTGTTCATTGTTGTTGTTGCCTTACCAATCGATCAATCATGATGTTGATTTCCTGATCTGCAGATAACTTATTTTTTTCCTCCGATCCTAGATATGTGAAATGGTCAACTATCTCCAGCTCTGCGTCGTCAATAAAGACTCATGGTACTCCATTTGTACCCTGCATCACAATCTATGTCTTCATTTTGCTAATTGTTAAACCAAATTCCCAAAAGGCACTGGAGAATGCAGATAGTAGGAAATGCAATTCTTCCTCAGAGTAGGTCGTAACTACAGCATCATCTGTAAAAAAGCAACTCTATGATCAGTACCCTCCTAAGGAGGTTTTATCCTTCAATCTCTGAACATTGCAGACGTTGACCAAGTCATTTGAAATAGGTGAAGGTCAAGGTAGTCCCATAGCAGATACTGCCGTTGGGGTGTGAAGTATTAGACCTCCACATATTCGCCGCATATTAGGGGTTGAGTTGTCTCGAGGTGTCTGCCTCGAGTGCTGGAGGTCCCGGGTTTAAGGCCCCGGTGAGACCCGGGATTTTGTCACGTGGGCTTCTAGTAACAAACTTTCCCCTGGTCTCTGGGTAGAGAGATCAGACGCCCGTGTGTATTGTTGCGCACGTAAGAAAATCCCTTGGCAATTGGAAATCGAAAAAGAATAGCCTAACGGTACTGCCCGGGCAAAATTTCGAGTTAAAAATCTACCCAAAGTATTTCAGGATCCTTGCCGATGCTACGGAGTTCGTGCACTGAGCTGAGATTCTCTAGACTCAGGCTAGAGTTAGGAGTAGAACGGAACACTTATGGGTTACACCGTGATGTTGATCCACCGTTAATGTGTGCCGTGATGTTGATCCGTCAACTTAACTAAAACTAAACATATTCTAGGCCTGGAAATATGAAATGTGGTTGCCACTTCCCTTCCTCGTCACTTTCCTCCACAGAGATTTGACTGGTACCCATTTTTATTAGGCTAGGTCGACCCAAGCCACGAAGCCAGGGTTTTTGAAGGCTTCATTGTTTTATACACGGTGTACATTTAACTTCCTAGTTTCTCCCCCGATGTGTCTCCACCTTGACGTGGTGGGGGAGCTTGCGTGTCCCATCGACCCCATGTGCTTGCCGATGGGTGAAAACTACATATCGGACGGCTCGTGGGATAGGGACCAGACTAAGAGAGACACAACCTGCTGCTCTGCAGGTAAGACTGAGGATAGCAGTCAAAATCAGGCAAACGATCCCTAAATCTCAGTTCGGGCATAACCTCTAAGGCTCCCATCCGAGGTGTATGGCTGAACGTCTCTAAGCCATAAACTCTCGGAAGTGAGAGCCTAGCCGACACAAACCTACATCAAAATTGTGATGATGTGCTGAGAACGCTACATGCTCGGCGCAGATTCGTTCGATGGCTCTTAGCTGGGGGATATGAGGTATCCCCGGATGAAAGGGCCTGACCGTTACTCGCCCACAGACGCACGGAGGTAAGGTGCTGAGCCGGCAGCACATGTAGCCTACCTCGTGAGTGAGTACAAAAGGTGGAAAAACACCTCGGTCGCACGTCTCGCGGACGTCCGATAGTCTGTAACCACACTCATGGAGTGAGTGTAGTCAAAGGTGGAAAATTGTCTCGTTGACACGAAATGGAACGCCTGTCTTGCGAATCCATTACGTGGCAGCCCGAAGCGAAAGCTTGCTGTGTGGAAGCCGAAACAAGAGTCTCGAAACCCGAGGAAGGCTAACCTCATTAAAAAATGCCCGCCGGAAGCCGGAAGTGTCGTCCTACGGGTGGCAAACTAAAAATTGACACTACGCATTTACGTCCGAGTGAAATGTCTCGTCCGAATGTCTCTCGTGCTAGGAACAGCTCTGACTACCTAGTTTCCGAATGCCGCTCTTGTTCGGAACAGCTCTGACTAGGTAGTTTTCCGAATATCTGTCGTGCCTGGAACAGCTCTGACGGGCGCAACGACAAGCACATGTCCGAAAACTCGCTGAGTGGATACCGTCTGCAAACCTGTCTTCTTTGTGCGGGAATGGCCCGGGGCAAACGAAATGACCAATATATTGAAGTGATGATTTAAAGCAGCCATGAGCAGGACGTGACGATTCCCTCGGCTAGCCCAGAACCAGGGCGTTATGTGTCGGCCCTGCAACTATGGAAGCAACCTTGGATGGCGGAAAATGCTATGGACTGTCCCTGCCTTCCTTTAAGGGATGACCGTTGTCTTCGACCGTTCTAACTTGGCCAGCATGGTTGTAGATGGCACCACAAAAGTGAGAGTCTCCCAGGAATGCTACCTGGTCAAAAAAGCACGCTAAAGTCGATGTGTTGGCCTACGGGTTTCGGCCCAAGGGCGCATAACAGACACACGGCAATCACATCTGAAAAAACACTCCGGATGAACGAAAAGAAGAAGAAGAAGACTTCCTAGTTTCTATACCACACAATTTATAAAGTAACTATTATAACTGATCACTCTTAACGTACATTCGTAACTTACTAGGTAGAAGAGAGACACTATTTCACTCTGTAGATTGTTAGTTTGATTTTACCTGTGAATATAAACTCTTTCCTCAGAAGCAATGAAGATTTGCAGTATGTGGCTTCGTGCAAAGAGCAATAGGTGAAGAAGAAGTAGGCGAAACCGAGGTCAAAGAACAAGACAGATGAGGATGAGGAAGGAGAAGGATGAGGAGGAGGAGGAAGGAGGAGGATGAGGAGGAGGAGGAGAAGAAGAAGAAGAAGAAGAAGAAGAAGAAGAAGAAGAAGAAGAAGAAGAAGAAGAAGAAGAAGAAGAAGAAGAAGAAGAAGAAGAAGAAGAAGAAGAAGAAGAAGAAGAAGAAGAAACAGAAGCAGAAGCAGAAGCAGAAGCAGAAGCAGAAGAAGAAGAAGAAGAAGAAGAAGAAGAAGAAGAAGAAGAAGAAGAAGAAGAAGAAGAAGAAGAAGAAGAAGAAGAAGAAGAAGAAGAAGAAGAAGAAGCAGGCGAAACCGAGGTCGAAGAACAAGACAGATGAGGATGAGGAAGGAGAAGGGTGAGGAGGAGGAGAAGGAGAAGAAGAAGAAGAAGAAGAAGAAGAAGAAGAAGAAGAAGAAGAAGAAGAAGAAGAAGAAGAAGAAGAAGAAGAAGAAGAAGAAGAAGAAGAAGAAGAAGAAGAAGAAGAAGCATTTACTTTTAGCATTTACACCTCAGGGATCCAGCCAACCTCATAAAATGGATTTTATACATTTATCTGTAAAGAAATCAGTCGGGAAGAAAAGCAAATGGAACGACCACACCATAAAGTATCATTTACATATACACACAATCCTGTGGATTCTCATCCCTGCCGGCAGCTACTACCGTATACATCCGTAAAAATAACTATATTACTTCGTCTTTTATTGACGCAAAGCAAAGATGTAAATGTAAAAAGCAACAACAGATTCCCATCCAAGAAACTAGTAGTATAATCTGTCTGCACGGACACAGTCGAATCTCCCCCACTACGTTATGTTCATATCAGCTCATCTCGACTATGCAAAAACGCCAGCTCGTACTAGATCGATAGCAATACAGACTGTTGGTTGCCTGGTTTGTAGCAATGTCCGGTTATTCAATGCTGACCAAAGAAAACGGAGAATCGATCCTAATATTTCGTCACCAATTACTATGGCGGTGCAGGAAAGTCGCAATGGCAAGGAACTGATAAGTGCCTTATCGGTCAGGACATTCGTGGCTTGACGACCAAAGCTTGGCACAGCACTACTGAAGGCTGCATAGTTGTGGTGTATATTTAATACTCGCGCCAGTATAACGTATAACTACAGAATATAAAAACAGGTAAGAACGCTTAACTCCAAAAACAGAGAGATTATAAACACAGACAGTGTACATGTTCATACCTTACAACGTTCCAATACGGAAGCCTTAATTCACAGTGGGTAGGGGGAGGAGAGGAGAGAGAGAGAAAGGGAGGGAGAGTGAGAGGGAAAGGAAGGGAGAGAGAGGGAGAAAGGGAGAGAGAGGGAGAGAGGGTGGGGGAGAAAGGGAGAGAGAGAGAGAGAGAGAGAGAGAGAGAGAGAGAGAGAGAGAGAGAGAGGAAATCAATATTAACAGAAGGGGGAAAAAAGATAAAAATAAGTTATACCACAGTGGTTCTCAACCATTTTTGGCCCGTGCCCCCCTTCACCATACTTTCAGAACGTCATTCCCCCCCCCCTCTCTTTCATATTTCCTATCTAAAAATTCCCCCACCCTTACACAGTATACGTAAAAATGGAAGGTAAATTTAATAGCATATACTAAAACAAGTCTAGACATCCACATAAAACATTATTTGTGGGTCTACTTACTTTATAAAATGAATTTTAGAAGGATGAGACGTACATAACTGTAAAGTATGAAGGGAACAACAATATCAAGTTATCGGTTCTTGTATTAACGCGAACTTGAAATGGTCTTCATTCCCCCCTGTAATATAATAAAAACGTCCCTACCATTTCCTAAGCATTGACTCCCTTAAAAATAAACAAACCCTTTCAATTACTGTTTAAGTAACTTACTTAATGTAGGAGAAAATAAAACAGCGATAGACTGACCGTGGCAGCTTAATCTATTTGGCTTTAATTTTTTCACGTACCTGGCAAGACCGGGACTGATGGGAAAACAAAGGACTAAAGTAGCCATTTTGAGTGCAGACAATCAAAGGAAACAGGCGTGTGTTCCCCGGGTGGGGTTTCTTTTCCCGTGTAGGGAAAAGTATTTTGCCTTTTAAAAT